>OX578285.1:39500504-39955541 GCA_951217055.1 Gerris lacustris | reverse complement strand
GTGCAAGAAAGATCTTGTCTATAATGAGCCCATCAGAACTCAGGAACAACTGTTACAAGAAGAATTACTAACGCAATTAATCTTATAGGAGGGTAGGAGAACTACGGTCCATACAGTTAAAGATCACAACAAGGTACAATACATGTATGCTGCAAAATGGAACACATAGAATTTGTGACTCATTTATTGTAATTAGATGTTGCAATAAACATAATTTTAAATAGATTAGAATAAATTTAAGTAAAGTATTATTATACTTAAGTTATATCATAATAAACAGCTTGGTTTTCCGGTGAAATCCGCGTCACGAAGGAGTCCGACATTTCGCTTCCACTACTGGAAGCATCTTCAGGGGTGTGGTGCATCGCGATGCTTACTTGAAGCAACAACAAGACATACTGACCCAGTATGTCCCCCCCCCCCCCCCCCCCCCCTGTTGGTCAGTATGTCTTGTTGTTGCTTCAAGTAAGCATCGCGATGCACCACACCCCTGAAGATGCTTCCATTAGTGGAAGCGAAACGTCGGACCCCTTCGTGACGCGGATTTCACCGGAAAACCAAGCTGTTTATTACGAGTCTACCCGCGGAAGCCTACGCACCAAGTTAATTTATATCATATCGTATTTTATCAAATCTTCAATATTCAATATATAAATTTGTTCTTAGTTGCCAGTAATAATTTTGGTAGGTGTTTTTAATAAACATTTTGTATTTTTTGTTCCAGGAATCGTACTTCTGACGGAAATTTTATCACAAGAAAATATTGAAATTAAACTAAAAATAATAAAATCATTCGAACAACATACTAATAAAAAAAGTGACAATTCATTTGTGTTTCTACCTTAGCGAATAACTTATATCGCTTAATACTAGATCTTAAAACATAATTCACTTTTTACAGATAATGAGAAGTACAATGATGCAATATATTTTATGTTTTGGTGTTTTCACTTATTTAGCAGGTCCTATTATAGATAGCTTGTGGTTATAAGTCAGTTTCGCATCAATAAATCTAATGTAGAGACAAAGCATTTTAAGAATTTATCTTTGGAGATTACTACATTTAATTATGGATTATATCACAGAATGGTAGTAATTGCGTATATTGAATTATAATTCTACTATTCCTCAGACAATGAAGGAATGGACGGACCAGCAGTATAGTAATTTTTAACGATCTCTTCTTGCTTACATCTAATTCTCCACTATATGTCAATTTAAAACGTTATTATAGAACACATGACGATGATACTACCCAATTAAATTTAGCCCCGGACCCACATGATGATGATGATGATATTATCTAACTAAATTGAGTCCCTGACCAGAGCTAATTGATCCTACTGAAGCATTGTGGTAAGTCCTAGCCTTCAAGCCACTGCCCACTCAAAACCTTTATCTAGAAATTTTATGTTCTTAAAGCACATTAATTGTTATAATCTGTAACGCATTATATCATAATTAATTTTTAATTATAGATTCCACTTAATTTGAGTGTTATTTTATCATTATTGAATTTGGCCAAACACACTCCTTAACCTATGCAACTTTACTACTACAATTTATACACACATACATACATATAATATAATATATATATATATATATATATATATATATATATATATATATATATATATATATATATATATATATATATATATATTTATATATTTATATATATATATATATATATATATATATATATATATATATATGTATATTTGGGGGGGGGGGGGGGGGGTGGAAGGTATGCATTATTTCTAGAGAATATGCATTGGAGAGGGGGGTGAACGGGAAACCTAAGGATAGATTGCATATAGATTAGTAGGATTGAGCAAGAAGCTTATATGTTATGTATATATATTATTTTTTATTTATTTAATAGATATGTATTCAATTTTTAAGTTTTTGGTAGTTTTCATGCTACGGAAAGTTTAAATTTTAATTTAAATCAAATTATAATTATTATTAACTACGGGAAACAGACAGAAAAGGCGCTGGAGTGTATTTTTCTCTGTCTGTTTCCCGTAGTTAATAATAATTATAATTTGATTTAGATATGTATTTTAAATTTAAAATGTTTTGTTTATTGTGTCAAAACGAAAACCCTGTCGGGTTAAACAGGGAGTAATAAAAAATAAGGGAATTATGAACTTTCATGATTCCCTCCAGTGTTGCCCTAGACAAAGCACAAGTCAATAAGGTTGGTGCTAATACTCATAACTTTTGTTTAATGTCTAAATCTAATGTCATCTTCACACATTTCATATAACCTCCACAACTGTTGCCTTAGTGATTCATCAGTAAAACAAACAAGTAAAAAGTGAATTCATAATTTCTAAATGTAGATAAACTAATTCATATGTAAATACGTCTAGTGCTGTCAATATCATTCAATAGACGCATTTAATTTCAGCATTGAAATTCAAATAATTACTATCTATAATTTAATTTTAACATGATTAAACTTATTTAGAGAATTGTAAATATTATATCTAACTATTTTTTTATTTTAAGTAAATATAAAAATAGGTATTTTTTGTTGAATAAAATAATTTAAAATTAAAATCTTTCCATATTTTTTTCTCCCTTCTGGAGGTAAAATCTAGTACGTACCTCGGGAGTAAAAAATCACCATCGCGATGATTAACTACCTCGGCTTCATCTCAGGAACCAACTTCATCGCTCAGGGTGCAACCACTTACTTTACTCTATTGGTGCGTAAATAACTATTCGTCCCTAAAAAATGAAAATATGACCAAACTTTTTTAAGCGACTGTAGGTTTTATTTATTTTCAATTTTCTAAGTGAAAATGTTCCCTTTAACAGTAAATTAATAAAAATTATTTGGAACGTCATGGTATAGTGTTAGGGACTTACAGCCCTAACTTTTTTAAGAAGTAATGTGCAGGCAAAATCAACTGTTAAATCAACTAAGAAAATGTTAAAGAAATAAAAATTAACTAAATGTAGTATACATGTTTTAATGTTAGATTATAGGAACACTTCTATTGCTGTATACTCCTGCTCTATTGCTGTATACTTCTATTGCTGCTATTCCTTCTATTGCTGTATACTTCTATTGTTGTATACTTCTATTGCTGCTATTCCTTCTATTGCTGTATACTTCTATTGCTGCTATTCCTTCTATTGCTGTATAATACTTCTATTTCTGCTATTCCTTCTATTGCTGTATCACTGATACTCCTCGCTCATTGTTGTTCAGTCTGAAGAAGGATCATCTTATAGAAGAACTAAAGAGCATTATTATTATTATTTATTTTTTTATTTTTTTTTTTATAATTTTTATTGATTAACACAACTACACATAATTTCATTTTAATAAGTGATAATGATGTTAATATTTAACATGGCGGGAGCAACGTGAAGAAGAAGTAGTCCAGTGACTACACTTCCTGGCGATTTATATAGTAAAAAAATTATATTACAAAATATTTAAGTAATGATAAAGTAGATTAATAGTGTATATTATAAGATTTAAGAAATAGATAATAATAATAGATTGCAATAATAATTATAATTAGTTAATTTAAAATATATTCTATAAGAGTAGATCTCTATGCCACTGCCTCTTCAGACGTCTTGGAGGGTTACCTGGAATATGTTGAGAGGACATGAGTTGTACAAGAGGATTAGGATGATGGAATATGGATTCGTGGAACTTTCGATATCGGGATTCGGATAGATTTCGGACAAAAGGAACGTTCAGGTCTTCATGGAGAGTAAGGTTGGAAACATAGTAAGGAGCATCGGTAATTTTTCGAAGAATTTTTGACTGAAGGATTTGGAGACGACGGGAATTTGAAAGCTTGGTGCTGCCCCACACTTCTAGATCGAAGGTCCAAACTGGCTTTAAGACTGCATTGTAGATACTAAGTTTGTTATTAAGAGAAATCTTAGACCTGCGATCCAGAAGACCAACCAGTAACTTGAATCTTAGTGTGATGTCAGTACGTTTTGTCTTAGTGTGTAGTTGCCATGTTAATCGACGGTCAAGGGTAAGGCCAAGGTATCGTAATATTTTTATTTTATTTAATTTAAATTATGTAAACACTGTTTCGTAAAATAAAATATGTATGTAACAGTTATAATAAAATAATGGATATTGTTGTTTTTGTCTTAAAATGAAATTAACATGTCTTTATTAATCACCAATTTAATGTGTAATTATCAGGCAACTGATCAGCCACCAAGTAAATTATTTGTTCTCTTTTTTTCTCCTCTGAGACCTTACCAAGTGAATCATTTATTTGCAACATCCTAGCAACAGCTCTTGTTTGTTTTTAGGGTCCTTAGGCAAAACCAAGGAGCCTTATATTTTCCTGCGTGTGTCTGTCTGTCCGTCTGTCACCTGCTCTTACGGCTACAACTCTCTCGTCCGATCAGTTTCAAATTTAGCATATATGTGTATAGTACCTACCCACACATTTTAATAATATAGCGACTTAAAAAAAGTAGAGTAAAACAACTTAAGGGTTAAATTTTGTTGGAAACCGTGTGGGGGTATCATATGAAAGGGTACGTTGAGCTGATTACAAAAATATATAATTTTTGGTTATGAGCTTTGATAGGGCGAGCACAGGCGAGTTTGAAGTGGGTGTGAAAAGTGCCCCCCCCCCCCCCCTCTATCTCGTATATGTAAAGTAAAAAAAATCTGAAAAAATTCCTGAACATTCTTTAGCCAATAGTAAAGATACAACTTTATGGACATTTCTAAAAAAAAAAATTATTGATAAAATACTTCTTAAAACAAAAATTGTGCTCTTTTCGATGAATTTATATGTTTATAGTCCGGTTCAGTGGCAAAAATACTTTATCAGAAGTTTGTTTATTTTTTTTTTAGAATATCAGACCCATAGGATAGTTCAAAGTAGGCTTTTTAGCAGTTTAAAAAGCACCATAAATAGGTACTAATAAACAATACAGTGTTGCCTGTACTGATGCTCGCTGTGTGCTGACTAGCACACACTTGACCTGTTTATTTGTGCCGTGTTTTTCCCTTTATCGGTCGAAAAACTCTAATAACTAAAATTTCCGTTAAATTTTGACCAGGGTAAATTATTTACCCAGTTTGGTCCGTACACATCAGAATAAAGTAAATAAATGAAACAAACATTTTTGTTATAAATTTATGTTATAGAAGAGTGCAAGAGTAAACTTTTCTTACTACAATTTGATTCGGTTTTGTTGCAAATTAACAACTTTTGTTAGTTATTTCTCTTTTGCTTCAACTAATAATCTTATAAATTACAATAACTCTGTGCGTTTGGAAAATTAAAATGAATGCAAGATACGGAAATAGGGAGAAACAAGAAAAAGCTTGTGTGTGGATTCAAGTTATGGGAGTAGATATTTAGAAGTTTTAATGAGTCTGACACGAGGGGAGAAGTGATAGGATAAATTAATTTATTGTGATGAGTCTCTGTGTAGAATAACGACAAACTCTTCGATGGTTTTTCATTTGTTTGTTTTAACCTCGTCTCAAGCTTTTCCAAAGTCTGATAGAACAAAGTTTTGGTCGGACGATGTTTGGTAGGGAATTACGATAAAAGTTATAGAGAAGATGAAGTGACTCAACTCCGAGGTTCTCCGCCGAGTTGCCCCACTGAAAAGGATATAAGATATTGTTTTTGATAAAAGGGCATTGAATTTATTCGGTTAAAATACATGGGTGAAACGGTCTCGAGCTCTGACACCGTACAACAACTGTAAACTCCCCCCCCCCCCCCCCCTCTTTGAAATGTCTTGTTGAAAAGTTTTTACTTTCTTGTTCCAAGTCTCCGCATTTCAACATGTTTAATTTGAATGTAACCGGATCGTAGTGACTGTAACATGCTGGGTAACTCCTAACCGGTTTCTACTGCCAATCAGGACGACGGATGGACGATAAGTAATGGACTCCTCAAAATTAATCTATTAGTCCTTATTTGCTCGCATTTCCTAACGAACTTTTGGGGTAAAAATAAAGTTACAATATATTTATGGCATAAAAAGGAAGTCCACGTATTTCCGATTAGAAACTGTTACCATTAAAATAGATATTTTAACCGGGCGTCGCGTCACTCGCTTCAAAATTTGTAATGTGTATCTCTCATATCAACATTTTTATTGATTATCTTTAATTTAGGTATAACTAAGCGAATCTGATATGAATATAAAGTATAAAAAATACAAAGGTATTAATGTAAAAAAAAAAACTGTGTGTATATACATATGCGTATAAAGTGTAAAAGTAAAAATATGAAGTAAGTGATAAAGTAACAATTAGATTATTATTAATAATATAAAAACTTTTTACACATATATAAGGAAAATAAAAATTTAATTATTCAAATCTCTGTATAGATTATTATTTGCACAATTTAAGTAAATTGTACAGTAAAAAAAAGAAAGGAAAAAATGTATTATAAATAATAATAATAAAAAATCTCTAAAAACTCTGAAATATTATTATTATTATTATAATTGTTTTTGTTTTGTTTTATTGATATTTTCAAAATTATAAATACAATTATTATCCATATTGTTATTACAAAGTATAAAAAAGGCTACAGCCGTCTGCCAGAGTATTTTTAATATTTGTAAACATAAATAAAATAAATCTACGAACACTTTACTTGTATCAACCTAACGCAATTTGAATAAAATTAATATACAATTCTTGTAATACTTAGAAATAAATAAAAAATTAGGCAAAATAATAATTATATATAAATTAAAGATAGTAAAATAATTCTACTGCAGGAATATCATTAACATTTTTGCTTCGGTATGACAGGGCTCTTAAAGAAATTAAGTACTGTTGCATGTTTTCTTAATAAAAGGGAAGAAGTTCATACCTTATTTTAAATAGAAGACGAAGATCATTTAACCTTAGATCAAGACCAAAATCGCACCCGAATGGAGAACTTAAATTTTGGTTAACTTCTACCAGACTTTTGTAAAAGTTAGTTGAAACACTAGCTTTCAACAAACAGTCTTCTTAAAGGCAAGCTACATTAGTTTCTTAAGATTGTCCAACTAAGCACGCCAATTCACCTAATTACCGGATGAAAAATTAAAGATTATTTCATACTTACTGAACGTTTCCGACCAAGAAACGAACCAGGAAACTTTCGACCTAATTACTTCCTCGACGACGATTCTGCGGCCCAACGTCTTGAAACAGTAATTTGTGTGAAGCTTGAATTTTATACGTTAAGAGACGTTAGATGAGCTGGATTGAAGTTTCTAAATACAACAAATTGTAACCTAAAAAGGGGTTGCCGACTAGGTTCAGTTGGGGTGGGTTGGAAAAATGAGTTGAGTTGGTCAGTGAGTGTGCACAAATAAAATTGCAATGTTAAACATAAAAAAAGAAAACATTTACTATCAATTAACTGATTGCAGTGTATAATAAACTACAATAAACGTAAAACAATTTTCCCAATAGGTACAAAAAAATAAATCTGAACCTTAGAATCAGTATCCAAATAAATCACAATGTGTGAAATATAAAATGTATCCTACAGTGAATAAAAGAATAATTCTGAAATCCATGAAATAAATCTAACAGTTCTTATGTTACACCTATAAGATAAACTAAAATACAATAACAATAATTAAAATTAAAATATACGTATATATATATATATCCTTAGACATATCTAATCATAATTAGAGACTCGGGTCATAGTTGAGTTGAATCCACAGAAGATTAGAGTAGAAAACTCGACCTAATTATAGAAGTCTTCACACCTGATCTTCGTTAATTTTTAATTCTAACCCCGTCGTGCATGTACTTAATCGGGTCCGCAGAACCTCTACACGCACCTACCGGCCGCACTTAAACATCAAATTTAGTCCACACCCGAGAAGTGCACCCGCACCATAAATCCTCAAACGGACAGGCTAACAGCCAACAATTGTAATACTATCATTGCATTACGGCAAGACGAACCATAGGTCTAACTAAAAATAAAGTCCTAAATTATAATTTAAATTATCGCACATAAGTGTCCAAATGGGGTTCTCAGTCTTAATAATAATCTAAACTACGACTTAGCTGAACTACGAGCCGTTGTGTGGAGCAAAAGCAACCTTGCAGAACGCTAGGGCTGAGCGGTGTAGTTGAGTTGGAGTGCCTGCCATACCCTACCAGCTTACGTAAGGCCCGTCGTAGATCCGCTGTGCGTGACGTCGCCTCCGTACCCAGTGAGTCTCCTGGCTAGGCTAGCTGGCTAGACCTCGACTGAAGCGTCGTTCTATTCCTCCGCTAATCCAGCCTTCTTCCCCCCCGAGTTTCTCTTATCTCAAACAGATAAAGCTAATAGAAACCTACCTTTTGTTTACAATAAATCGATGTTTACATCTAAACAACCTAACTTCTAAGAAGAAACAACACTCACGGGAAAGGTGTAAGGTAAAAGATATTGTTATATTTATTATCGATGTTTATTTATATGCAAGTTTATTTATATTATTATAAGCTAATTTATTTCTTTATTATGCATGCATTCCATTATCTTACTAATTTATAAAACTTATTATTATATAATTTATTTAAAATAGTTTAGTGTACTCATTAATTATATTATCATTTAATCATTATTATTATTTGATTATTATTCTTCTTATTATTATTATTATTTGATTATTATTATTATTATTATTCTTATTATTCTTATTCTTATTCTTATTATTCTTATTATTATTATTATTTGATTTTATTATTATTATTTTTTATTATTTTATTATTATTTATTTATCGTTACAAAATAACTAGGAGTTTGTTCGGGTAGAGAAAAAAGCTTCTTCAGAAAGTAACGTTGGAAGTAATGTTGGAAGTTTCGAAGCCCCACACATGAGATCCGTAACAAACTACGGCTCGCGAAACAGCATTAAAAACTCGATACTTCGCTTTTAAAGGAACCTCTCGGTTCCAAATGAAATTGTTCCATAGAGTCTTAATACTCAATTTGGCGGAGGCTATACGAGATTTTAGGTGATCAATGAAACATAATTTGGAAGTAAGAGAGATCCCGAGGTATTTGTATTTGTTTACTACTTCGATAATTCTTCCACCGTAATACTATTGCTCCTTCGTAGCCAGTCAACCTCCATTTCTAAAAATCATTATCTTAGACTTATTAGTGGGGGAAAACACCAATAAACAGAAATTCGAGCCTTTGCTTGCCTAAAGTCTAGACTCCTTTCCTAGAATATTCTTGGCTTAGCTTCCCCGTAATTTACCCATCTTCTTTTGAGCGGGGTACAACAGGTTGTACCCCGAAGATGGAAGTAGCCAAGGCAGTGCAGTATTTGTTGTGAAGTTATTGACTTTGAGCTGGAGGTGTACACTTAATATCGTATGTCGCGGAAAGGAGGAGAGACCTTATGTCCGGATGAAAATGAAATAGTCCTGGGATAATGGCTAGTGTGGTGATGGGGAATTGATCATAGCAGTTGGTGACCAGGTCGTTGTTAAGTGATTTTGGGATGGCCCTGGCAGTTGCTGACCAGCCTTTGTTGATGAAAATGCCGTTGTTGATATACTGTTATCCTGGGGGAGCCAGCGTGGCCGAGAGGCTCTAGGTACCCGTCTAGCTATCGAGGCGGATCAAGGTCGTGAGTTCGATCCCTCGCGGTTATGCTCTGATTTAAATAGCTCACTAAAGACCAAACCATACTAGCTTTGGCGGTACCATGTACAGGTATTATGTGGAAAGTGACGGAAACTCTCCATTGCGGGGTTAGTAAAATAGGCCTGATTTCTAGGTTCGAACAAGTGGTTCGTCCTACCCGATTAACCATTACCATTATAGTGTGTGAAGTGATGTGTTTTGGTGGACTCCATGTGGACTGTGGTGAGTTGGAGTATTCCGCATATTGAGGGGTGAAGGAGTGTTAAAGTGTGTCAAAGATGACCCGTGTTAGGGCCTCTTTCCCTTCACCTACATTTGTCGAAGTGTATACTTAATTGTGTGTTTGATTAAAAGATTATTACACATAAAATATTACGCTACAAATATTTACAAATTATATTTCATTTTGTGTTTTTACAATGATTAATTGAAGTTACATTATATATATATATATTTTTTTTTTTTTTTTTTAAAGTTATGAAATATTACTTATAATGAGAATTACATTTAAGTCAATTATTTATTATTTTGATGGATAATTTCTTACAATTTTTAAATTATATACTTCTATATATTACACTATTTTTAATTATATTGGCTGAACTTATTTTTTAAATTATACATATAAAGTTATTTATTTATTTATGTGAATGTACTTCTTATAATTATATTTTATTTATTATTAAATTAGCTGTTTGAGGATTGTGGAAAGGCTATTCTTGAGCATGCTGATATCCCATCGCATTCTCTCGTTTCTATTGTATTTTCGCGTTGTGTTATATGATAACTGTTAGGCCAGAGTGTGCAACAGTGAAACCAATGCATCCAGATTTGAGTGGTTTAGTACAACACTTTCTCCGATAGGTTAAGTGAAAGTAGTTGGTTACCAAGGGTAAGAGTAATGTTAGGTTAGAAGTAGTTTCTATTTTTGGGTGACAACAATGATTTTGTTGGTACAGGACCCTTCCTGTACCAACAACACACACACATGCACTCCCTGAATTCGATGTGAAGGGTCTAAACCCCAAATGTATGTCTCATTATCGAGATTATACTGTGTTGATGATATTTTGATGCTGATGCACCCTTCATTTTTGTCACTGAGGGTGAAAAATTAAATAGTACTTTCTATTGGTGATTATGGAAGGAGAAGTTCTGCTCTTGGTCCCCACTAAAGTGCTTAGTAGTGACAGCTTGGTGTTAGTCTTATATGTTTTGGTTTATTATAACAAAGAGAAGGTGACGTTAATTATTCTTCCTTTGTTTTAAAGATCATTTAATTGTCAATTGTTGAGTTCAGTTATTTTTATATATTTTATTTTCTGTCCTTTCCACTTTCCTTAATGCTTCGGCTTACAATTTAAATGATTAAGTTATTGTAAGTATATACAATTTTATTTTCTATAATTATTATTATTTCATCTTATTGATGGTAGGGTCTAAAGTAAAAATTAAAGGCTCACTTTTACAATATATCGACCCCTATCTGAGTCATCTTCAAGCTGAAAACCACTTATAACTCCAATAAATTTGCTATACTTTGTAACATATTACATAATTGAATTGCTTTCTGTAACTACCTGACTAGAACATTATTATCCCATCCTGTTTTTGCTATAAATTCTTCTAATCTAAACTTGGTGGTTATTGTCAATCCCTGAAATAATTAATTTGTGTTATAGGGGTAGTCCATGTTAAATATATTTGAGGTTCTTTTAGATTTTAAATAATTTCTACTTACAGTTTTTTCTAAAATCCCATAGTTATTCTATGACTGTCACTATTGTACTGTACAGTCACTGAAATACAACTTATATGTGTAAAACTTCTCCAAATCAAGGTAACTTAACCTAGTCGAACTATCAAAGGCATGTCTATGATAATTTGATTAATTTAAATCATTAATCGAGTAATTATATATATGTATATTAGGGTGAAGCTGGCCTAGTATGCCAAAGGCATTCCATGTTTGTAAATTGTATATGGTTGAATGCTTGAAATTGAATATCAATTTGGTAATGTCTGTAATTAATATAATTTAAATCTATTTGGATTATATAATGCTTTATATTAAATTATTTAATATGTTGTTGGATCCCGGAATAAAATTTATTAAGTTCTCTACAGTCTTATTTGTAATTAATGTTTTCTTTTTTTTTTTTAGATATATTCAAGGCTTTTAAGAGAAGTTTTTTTCTTATTTTAGTTTCTGATATTAGAATTTGGTTCCCGGAAAATGAATGTGATGGTTCATCTGTTTGGATCAGGCTGTTTTATTATCCTGTGCTCTTTATATTTGCCATGTGCTGCTTTTGCCTGTTGCCCCATGTTTGCCGATTTTTACCCATGTAAAGACCCGGACAATCTTTACATGGTACTTGATATGCTACACCTCTCTTTTAACTAAACTTTATCTTTTAATTTAGTATGATATAAGCTTTCTAATTTATTAATTAGTTGAAACCAAAACTAAGTTTGCAATCAAATTTCTTGTATAGTTCTGCTATATCTCCAGAAAGACCTTAATGTAGCACAGACTTAAGAATTTAACCATTGAATTATTACGCTCTAAGGATATAGGTGGTATATTTATAGTCTGGTGCTGCCATTTATTAACTAATCACCTTGGCAACAAATTATTAATTTATTTCTGGAAGATTTGGGGTTTAATGTTGTTCATGTACTCTATGTCAGTGAGTATAATTGAATTATTTAACAAAATAATAGAGGGAGATAGGATACCGATGGAATGGACAGAATCTGAAATCATACTAATCCACAAGATAGGAAATAAAGAAGATCTAAATAACTACTGACCGATAAGCCTGTTTTCGGTCATGTCCAAACTATTCTCAAAAACTCTGCAAGCAATAATAAAGCAAGTATTGAAGTATCAACCTGTAGAACAAGATGGATTTAGAAAAGGGTTCTCAACCATTTGCCATCTACATTAGGGATGGGCGGAATGGAACATAACTATAAAAATAACTAGTTCCAGTGTTGGAACGGTTCCAATCGTTCCAAGATTTCATGGAACTATGTTATTTTTGGAACGACTTTGAAATTTTTATTTCTGTCTATTTTTATTTATTTAATAAATTTATATTGCTTGAATTCAATACAAATTTATTACACCTTTTCTTAAAAAAAATATATATTTAAGTGATTATGGAACAAAATAATACGCGTAACTAATTAACGAGCAAAAGCAAACATCAACGAAACTAAACAACAAACTTAAAGGGAACGTAAAAAACTCGTTTCACGTGGAACGAAAACGAAGTTGGAGGAACGAGTTTTCGTTCCTCCAAGTTCCAGGCAAAACTAAAACGTAACGTAACTAGTAAAGAGGAAGCGGGAACGAGAAAACACAACGAAACTGTAACTGTAACTTACACAGAGGGAACGTAAAAGATTCGTTTGGTGTGAAACGAAAACGAGTTTTCGTTCCAAGTTCCAAGCAAAACTAATTCCACCAAGCTGGAACTAAAAAATAAAAGATGTTATCGTTGTGCATGTCTTGTATTACAGTAGAGTAGAGTAATAGAGTGGGGATGAGAGCTCGGGTCTCGGAATCACTCCAGTAAGCGATGTGTTATCTTTCTCTTTCACACTTCCTAGAGGGAGCGTGGATGAGATATAGTTGCCTCTTTGCCCTTTTTTTTTCAGTTCCATAGTCAACTTCAACTTGTCGCCTTTACCATTCGCCACTCGTTTCGTTTTTTTAGTTTAGTTTACCGCTTCCACTTTTTACTAGTCATCATTCATTATTATTCCGAAATCTTTATATTATCTGTATTCTATTTCTACTTTTCATCGTCAGTGAAGAGTCGGACTATTTAATAAAGAAAAATGGACCTCTTGTGGAACGAACCTGAACTAGACTCAGGGACACGTGAAGTATTAGACAAACTGTTTCTTTGGAACGCAAACTGAAGCGTTCCAAAAATAACTAGTTCCTGGAACTAGTTACTGGTTTGGAACGAAACGATGTAACTCCACTCGTGGAACCGTTCCTCCCATCCCTAATCTACATGCCATAAATCAAGTGATTGAAAAAAGCAAGGAATATAATATGCTTGAGTACCTTGCTTTCATTGACTATAAGAAAGCTTTGATTCTTTTAATCGCGAGTTTATGTTCAAATGTCTTGAAATACCTCAAATAGACAAAAGTATTGGGCCGAGAATCCGACTAGAAAAAGGTGTAAAACAAGGTGAACCGATTTCTTCCTATTTATTCAAAATGGCAAATGACTGATAATTTTACCTCGGTCAAATAGTCGTCTTTAATAATGCTGCTAAAAAGGAAATAGACAGCAGACTATCCTTAGCTTGGAAGAAATTCTGGGCCCACAAATTTATATTTAAAAGCAATATGAGACCGAAGCTAAAATGCCGTGCATTTGACGCTTGCATAGTACCATGTTTAATCTACGAAGCCCAAACATGGACTTTAACAAATAAAGAAGGAGAAAGATTAAAAACAGCACAACATGCAATGGAAAGGAGTATGCTTGGGATTAAGAAGAGAGATAGGATTATTAATGAAGAGATGAAAAAGAACAGGAGTAAGAGACGTCGTAGTGGAGGCTAGGTGGCTAAAGTGGAAAAGGGCAGGGCATATCACAAGGCTAAGTGATGACTGATGGACTAAGAAAGTGACAGAGTGGTACCCGCGAGGTATGAAAAGGAGCAGAGGAAGACCGCTTAGAAAATGGAGGGACGACCTAGTTAAAGATGTTGGAAGAACATGGATGAAGATAGCACAAGATAGAGAATTCTGGGAAATCCAAGACGGAGGCCTATGCCCAGAGATGGGCCTAGTTCCAATGTATAAAAATCGTGTAAGATATAATAAAAGATAAATATACAATTATATGAAAGGAGATTATAAATCACTAGAAACATTTCTCTCTTCGTTCAACCGGTCTCTTGTCTATGGCGAACCTATTATTGATAGCAAAGTTGGTATCCTAACCGATACTTTTCTCGACTCCATTAGCCAGTGTATTCCTGTTGATACTGTAAATCATAGCAAAAGCCCTCACTGGTTCTCAGCTGAGCTTATTTCAGCTGCATAAAGAAAAATATCTACTACCATCGTAAGTTCATCAAGACGAAGAAACAAATTTACTTGAACCTTTAAAGGATCTATCAACGATCTTACAAAACTTTATACAAATTAAAATAGACCAATCACTGCGGTCCAACCCGAGCCAGTTTTGGAAGGAAGTAAAGAAGATACAACAGCTCCGAGTTCTTCCTACAGCCTCTCAACCACCCTTGGACTCACTTTTGACCCAGCTGTTACGTCAATGATGTTTGCTAAATTGTTTGCTTCCGTGTTTCCGACCCCACCAACCTTATCTACCGTCTTTCTCAGCTCCGACGCTGGATCCTCAGATCAAGCTATTCCCCATCCCAATCAAACCCCTCCTTTTTTCAAATTACAATTATCACCTCCGCTGTTGTCATTGATGCTATATCTGCATTAAACTCTTATTATTCTTCAGGTACTGATAAGATACCTAGTTTTTTTTATGAAGAAATATGCTCCCTTATTTGCTCCTGTTGTGGCTTCAGTTTTTATTGCTTGTCTTCAAACCTCTACTTTTTCTTTACTCTGGAACCAGGCTCTTATCATTACAGTATTCAAATCAGGTGACGCTTCTAATGTTCTAAATTACCGACCTATTTCTAATGTGTTTTCAAAAGTATTAGAGCGTACTCTTTGTTTCAACTTATCTCCATTTATTTTCCCTCTTCTTTCCAACCGGTAACATGGCTTTGTTCCTAAAAAAATCTACTACTAGTAACTTTTTAGTTATTTTTCTTTCGTATTTAGGTCTACTTGTATCCCGTGGTTCGCAGGTAGATGCCGTTTTCATCGATTTCAACAAGGCTTTTGACCTTATTCACCACTCAATTCTCATTGATAAACTTAAATCCCTTTCATTATCTCCTTCTTTTAGCTCCTTTTTTAATAGTTACCTCTCCAATAGAACTTGACAGTTTAAAATTCGCAGAAATAGAAACTACTTCTAACCTAACATTACTCTTACCCTTGGTAACCAACTACTTTCACTTAACCTATCGGAGAAAGTGGTGTACTTAACCACTCAAATCTCGATGCATTGGTTTCACTGTTGCACTCGCTGGACAAACAGTTATCAAATCACACACCGAGAAAATACAATAGAAACGAGAGAATGCGACGTGATATCAGCATGCTCAAGAATAGCCTTTTTACATTCCTCAAACAGCTAATAAATAATAAATATAATATAATTTCAAAAAACAATACATTAAAATAAAAAATGTATAATATGTACTGTACAATTTAAAAATAAGTTCAGCCAATATCATTATTAGAAAAAGAGAAAAAATTCTAGTATAGTAAATAAAGGTATATATACTTTAATTAAATTGTAAGAAATAATCCACACATTCAACATTGACTAAAATGTAATACTAATTAAAAGAAATACTTCACACAAAAGACAGCATCGAACGACTTTCAATGGACAGCGCTAACATACGTAGGCAAAAATACATACCGACTAACGAACTTTTTCGACTAACACAACATTAAGACAGATTTTAGAACAACTAACAATATAGGTAACAGACAAACAAAACGGCGGACTAACAGCAACATTAACGAACTAACATTTAACGACTGCGATCAAATATGTATAGGAAGGACAGGACACAACTTACAAACTAAGTACAAAGAACACTTACTATCTTACATAAATACAATAGAACAGACTTTAACTACACCAACCACCTACGTAGATACGGACACGAACCAACTACAATCGATAAATCAATGGTATTATTGCACAAAGAACAGAAAGGACCAAGAGTCGACATACTTGAAAAACTAGAAATTTAAAAACATGGAACTACAAACAAGACTTTATACATGGAACAACTACTCAACATTTCAGTACTTATACCACCAACAAACGAATGGAAACGAGATTACGAAACTTCAACGGACACCCAAGAAAAATACCAAGATTACTATTAGACTGAACTTTTTTACTAATCATCCACCTCTACTTATTTTCTCTTATTCCTCACTACACACTCTTCTCTTCATTCCATCAACTTTTTCTCATTGGACACTCTTCCCATTATTACATCATATTTTATCTTCGCACACTCTTCCCCTACATTGCATCGTCTATTATCTTTACACACTCTTCCCTTTATTACATCACCTTACCTGACACCTGACGCACCCCGTTTCGTGGTTTTCCCCATATCCACACATCTTTCTCTAAATATATTCTTCAACTCTCTTTTCAATCTCTATTTTCTGACAGAACTTTCGCTGAAATTACAGCCTTAATTTTATTCACCTTTTGCTTCTTAGCATTACAGAAGTATGGCATACTTTTCTCTATGGTGTTCTCCAAGAACCTCCTAAGATCCTCAACAGGACACTCTGATTTCTACACAACAACTCACCCTTCCAGAAGGAGTCGAAGAAACACTTATTTTTTAATAATTAACTACCATACCTCTAAAAACTTGTATACCAAGTGCCAAATTGGTCGCTGGAGCCTTCAAGTTTGCGATGTTCTAAAACAAAACGAAATAAATTTTCCAGTCTACTGGGCATATTTGACCCCTTTATAGATGATTTGCAGTATGTGGGTCGTTTAATTTTGATATTTATAATATAAAACAAAGTAGGTTCGGCCCAAGTTACCATATGACATTTAATTTTATTATTAATTTGAGATATAATTGTTATTATATTTTATTTAATTATTGCTAACTTGTAAACTCAGTATGGAAAACAGAAGAGATTTGCTCAGTTCGACGAATCTAATTAAATTATAAGGTCTGATCCTTTTACTAAAACAAATATGTAAATAACGTCGTAATCCCGGTATGTTTCTATTTTATTTATAATGTTCATATAATTTATTTTTTACCAGTATATTCAAGGTTTAATTGTTAGTAAGAGTATGCTACTCAACAAACTTGTAAAAATGTATAAATGATGTTTTCAGGCACGTCTATGCCTCGGAGAGGTGAAATATAGCCAATGTTATACAATGACGGAAGTATAAACCTATTTCTGTCACCCTTCTACGACCCACACCATAGTTCTGCGAAATAAATTGTGTATATTATGGTTTTTTTTTTTTTTTTTTCTTAATTGACATATTTTACTACTTAATAACTTATTGAACTGACCAGTCCCGCCTTGAACCAGAGGTAGAAGGGGTAGGGGCGCGAGAATCATGAAGGCTGTCTGTAGAAGCCTTCTTTGGTATGGGTGACAATGTGTAAGATCTACGCCATTTCATTCTTTTACCGACTGCCAATAGAAGTTGAAGTGAGGGCCGATGTGTTTGCTTCGAACGCTGGGACCCAACTCTGTTCTAAATAGTGCAGCAGATCTTCTTTTTATAGGGTGCCATGCAAATCTAGAAATAGGGACGGGGGTTAAGTTAATAATATATTTTTAATGACCCAGACCGAACATTCCCCATAAACAAACATTCGCTTGTACAGCATTTGATTACAAACTGCACAAGAAGGGACAGTGTTGGAAAAATATATTTCGTTTCCCCGTTGCCACAAGAGATTTACTTCTTATGCCTCCTATTATTAAAATTTTCGTGCCAAAAATTGATGACGTTGTCTATCCAGTTGTCAGACATCCGCTGGTGCTCGTGGACTACTCCGGACGAAAAGAGTTTTTAAAAGCTCTTTTCGAGGCTTCTACGTTGGAAACTGGTTGAAACCTCTACCTGCTGTTTTATTTTTCTTTCCTCATAGGAGTACCAGTTGTAAAATGGTAGATGTGAAGACTATCTACATAAATATAATGAAAATAAAGAGTTGTCTCGTGTATTAGGGTTTCGTGATATTAACAGGTTACTTCGAGGTTCAGGTGGACCTAATTGTTTTTGGGCAGCTAGATATTCCTGATCAAACCACTGAATTAGGGCGAGAAATGCGTTGGTTCATAAGTGCCTACAGCGAATTCGTTGATGAATGGGAACCAACGTTAAATGTGGAACAAAAAAGTATATACATTGAAATAGTTTCAATGTCCAATAGAAATATAAGCTTCGTCAATACATGGTCAACTTTTCGTTGATGAAAGATGAAGTTTAGCTCAAAATGTATTTTTATAAAGAAACGAAAAAAAAAAAAAAAAATAATAATAATTTGACGGCCCATAGTGCTTAAACTAGTAATAGTTTTTGAATTGTCCAGGCAAATGTATTTGAACTAGAAGGAATAAAAATACATGAAAATTGATAATAACATTTCTTTTAGCAAATGTTTTTAGGTTTCTAACGATACCTATAATTATGACCTTCCCCTCTTTGTTCTCGAGATACACTTGTTGAAGTGTAAACAAATAAGCTTAGCCCAAAATTTTAAAAAATGGCTCTAGTTAGAAAACGAAGCCCGAAAGGACATAGGTTAATATACAATTTTTGACTCCTTCTAGGGTCTCCTATATGCCCCTACTTTTTGGCAGACTTAAGTTGGGACACCCTGTATATATAAAATTGTCGTGTCACAGTGTTTGTAACCAAACTCCTCCGAAACGGCTTGACCGATTTTTATGAAATGTTTTTTGTATATTCGGTAGGTCTGAGAATAGGTCGAAGCCAGCATTTTGAATGTCAATTTCCGAGGCGAAAATGTATTGTTACCACGAATTCCTATGATTCCCACAGATGTGCCAAATGAATTCAAACGCGTTCAATTTCAAATTAGATTGGCATTCGCAATGACAATCAAAAAGTCGCAAGGCCAAACGATGTCTGTTTGTGGCTTACATTTGGGCACACCGTGCTTCTCACTCGGACGTACATGGCATGTTCTCGCATGGGTAAACCATCCAGTTTGTTTGTGTTGGCTAAACACTCCATTGTACTTAGAGATTATATTTTTGTTTTTATTTGCCATAGTTAGTGATAGCAAATATGGATAACATTTTTTAATGTATTAATAACTTTTAAGAGATATAATTTTAAATATATTACTTAAGTTAATAAAGTACAATGAATTAAAAAAATGAATGGTTGGTGTGTTGTTATTTTGATAGGCCGTCACCGTCCACAGCTCATTCCTCTTTCAGTCATAGACCACATCCCCACACACTTACAATAAGTTAGTTATTTTTTATTTAACTACCAAAATATTCACTAGAAATAATTTATATGGCAAAACAACGTTTGCCGGGTCAGCTAGTATATAAAAAAAATGCTTCCAAATTCATATTATATTCTTATTTTATTTAAAGCCAAAACATTAAAAAAACTTGATTTTAAAATTGAAGAGAATTAATATGCTATAAGGTAATACTGATTATCTAGTGTGAATAAATGTATTTCCTTGTACATATTTCGAATCCCAAATACAACGTGTAGTGAGAGATTCCAGTACCTTCTTATGCACTATTAAATCTCAACAATTCTATACCTTCCAAGTTGTTAAGTATTTTGCATTAAAAACTGTCAAAAACTTTTATTTTTTATACATAAATAAAATAATTTCTGTTTTATTTTATATTTGAACTAAACATTGAACTTGAGAAAATATAAAAGATACTAAATTAAAATGAATCACATAATATACTAATTTGTATCAGATAATGCATTATTTGGTCATTTATTTATCAAAATAAATATTTTAATAAATAAAATGTGTTCTTTATTATTATTGAAACAACAAATTTTATTATTTTCCAACAATTTTGATAAATACCTAATAGTTATTTTTTTCTGTTAATGTATTAGTATTTTTATTTATTTTAATAAAGCATTTGCTGTAATGTTTCAGTATGGATTTGTTTACAATATGTATAACTTTGTTATATTTTTTTTATTTTTTTTTTTTTGGGGGGGGGGAGGTTTGCACTTTTATTATTGCAGTAAACTATACAGCGTTTACATAAGATAGAACAGCTGTAAATATGAGGATGTCAGTGAGAATAACTAGTCTCGTCCATGTCGATGCACTGCCGGCTGAAACAAAAATAAAAGTGGAAAAATTATAATAATTTAGGTATATCATCATAATAATAACAATACACACACACACACACACACACACACATATATATATATATATATATATATATATATATATATATATATATATATATATATATATATATATATATATATATATATATTATATGCAGGGTGACTGGCGATATATGTGTAAAAATGAAGTAGGTTGTTCTACGCCTTGAGGGCTACAAAAAACACTAAATAAGCCATGGGTAAAATCTTAACCGTTCTCCCACAAAATCAAATTTCATGATTTTTTTAAGATTACATAGCTTTGCTCATAAAAACGCTTATTGCACCAAAATTATAAAAGCTAGAATAAAATGTTTGGCACAGTTGTAAAGATGACAACATTTTCTATGAGAAAAATGTAATTTTAATTTTCATGCTTTCAAATTATATAACACAAATTTTATTTTTAAGAAAAATTTTTTAAAAATAATTATTTTGAGGTCCCATATCTTGGTAAAGAACTGAGCTCAAACTTTTCTGACTTCAGGAAAAATTTCCTTATTGACTAACGTTTCGATCAATATTAATATTATTACCCATTCATAAGGCGGAATTTTTAGTAAACTTCGTTGAAAGTGAAAAAGAAACATGTTTATTATTGCTATTGTTGACACAAAGATGAGTATACTAAACCAACCTTGCTTGTTTTTAATTATTTACTCACCTGTAAGTCAAGAATTGCAACAATAAACACGTTTCTCTTTTACTTTCAGCGAAGTTTAATAAAAATTCCGCCCAATGAATGGGTAATAATATTAATATCGATCGAAACGTTAGTAAGTCCGAAAATTTTAAGCTCGGTTCTTTTCCAAGTTATAGAACCTCAAAGCAATTGATATTTTAATTTTTTTCTTAAATATACAATTTGCATACATTGTTTGTCATGTAATTTGAGGGCATGAAAATTAAAATGACACATTTCTTATTGGAAATTTGTCAGCTTTACAACGATACCAAACATTTTGTTCTAGCTTTTATACTTTTGGAGCAATAAGTGATTTTATAAGAAAAGGTATGCGATCTTAAAAAAATCATAAAATTTGACCTTGCGGGAAAACGGGTAAAATTTGACCCATGGTTTATATAGCGTTTCTTGTGGCCCATAAGTCGTAGAAGAACCTACTTAATTTTTTCAAATATAACACCAGTTAGCTCTTACTCACTTACTTATCCTTATCAATAATTACTTCTTCACTACTTCTCAAATAGGTATATGACTTAAAAGTCTGTAATGTTAAAGAAAATTGTTTCAACATCCATCCTTATACTGTACTGTTTTTAAGAAATTTGATTGAGGTAGATATTACCATGACCTTGAACCGAACCTGTAAATTGTCCTTGAAAGTAGTTTATCATTGTTGTTAAATAATAACAGCGTTCAGTTACATTCTAATCCCGTTATACTTTTATGTCTCCCATAGGCTTCTTTATCAACACAGGGATTAAGGTCATTTTTTATTCTGACAAACCTACTAGTGAGGTAAAACCTAGTTATATTAGTAATAATTCCATTACTCTGGCTCAGAATTTTCTTACTTGCTTACTCTGTTCTAACAGAGCATGCTTGTTGTATGACAGCTACAAAAGCTGATTTTTTACTAAATAGTCAAAACATGTTAGTGTTTTGTTTGTTTGAAGGATCCTAACAGACCCAGTACTTACCCAGCCACTTCACGTAAATTACCTAGATATGGCAAACAAGTTAAATCCTTAGATGAAGAAACTAACGATCTCAATTTTAAAATCTTAATCACCAAAGAAATTATTTTAAGAAAATGAGGAGAATTATACGCTTTCAGAAATAATTAATTTGGCACAAAATACAACTAATGAATTAATATCATCTTAATCAAAAGCGAAATACGTATTTACATACAGGATGTTTATTAATTATTTTTTCTGTATTTATTATTAAAATCCACTATCGTAGATTAAGTACGATACGTAACTGGTAAGAAAACTGTATTTTGCTTTGCTCGTGTAGTTTTACTACCCTCGCTGTCTCTCGGGTGCAAACGCCACACTTTCGCATGCAAAATACTACTCTACGCACTAGACGCGTAATGTACTACTACCATACAGTGGTCCAAAATTATCAATATAAAGTCTGTATCAAGGTGTTGGGGTAATTGGCCATGGTTAGAGAACAGCCTGTCTGGGTATAGGACGGTGATTTGAACAGACACCGCAATTATTAGCTATCTCCTCTATTTTTTTATCTAAACCTGGCCACCCAAAAATATGATCGGGCTAACGTTTTAATCTTTACTATTCCCTGGTGACTTATATGCTATTCAGATAATAAAGCTGATTGATATTTTCCCGGAATAATTACTCGGTATCCATGCAATAGAATAGCCTGTTGTACCGACAATTTTTTTCTGGTTTCACAAGATTTGTACAGGCCGAAAACGGGTGATATTTTAGTCGCACACTATGGACAATATTAAATCTTTTCTTGTTTCATTTCTCACTTGTTTCCAGTCCGCAGGTAAAGGATTCTAACGACGTACAGCAGGTAAGTAGGGTCCTTATATTCTTTATTTTTGACATAAGCCGTTATTTGTAAACGTGACAAGTAATCTGCTTTATTATCGGTGAACTTTATATACGAAATATTAATTTATAAGCAGATAAAATATGCGCGGATAGAAGGAGTACCCTTTTTGTCACCAAAAAATAGCTAACAACAGTTTGTGATCTTTTAATATTTAAATCTGTAGCCGATTAAATAATCGTCAATTTATTGTACTCCATATAACTAACGCTTCTTTTTGAGTTTGAGAATAATTGAATTCAGCTTTAGATAGTACTCCAGGCGCAAGGTCATTGAACACCATCATATGAATTTATAGAGAGAACTGCCCCGAGAGCATATCGAGAAGTATTCGCAGTCAATAAAATGTGTCGGCAGGGATCATAGTGGGCCAAAACTGGGGCTTCGGTGAGAACTTTTTGACACTTATCAAAAGATGCTTGACATACTTTTGTCCATTTCCACACTGTATTTGATCTTAAATGTTATGCAACAGGTTTAATATATTAGCCGCGTTCGGAATAAAATTATGGTAAAAGGTAATAAGACTTAAAAATGATTTTAATTTACTTATGTTAGAAGGTGGATAGGCATTACATATTGGTTGTATGAAGTCCATTACTGTCTATTTTATGTCCGAGATACTTTACGGACTTTTGATATAATTTACATTTTGTAATTTAACTTTAAACCAAATTCATTAAGTCTTTTAAAAACTTGCCTAAGAATATTTTTATAAATTTCAATATTATCAGTACAAGTCATCAAAATGTCATCTTGAAAGATAAATACGCCCTGAATTCCACCAAATGTTTGCTCTATAGTTTTCTGGAAGGTAGCACCAGCACAAGTTATTCCGAATGGTAGTATAGTATATACATAAATACCTTGTGGCTTGTTATTGTTAACATTTTTTGAGCGTCTTCATCAACAATAAGTTGTTGATACGCATCTTTTAAATAAATGTTACTTAACAGAGTAGCGTTTTTCATCTCCGCAAATAAATGATCCACTTTAGGTAAGGGGTATTGCCTTGGCAATAACGTCGTGGTAATTATAAACTTGCCACATATTCTGATTCTAGAATCAGATTTTAATACGGGTCTATTGGAACCAGATCACCACGACGACGATCAATTTATTTTTCAATTTTAGCTTTAAAAGCTAAGGGGATCATTCTAGGTTTAATGTACTTAGGTTGGACATTCGGATTTAATTGCAAAGAAACATTGTATTTGGTGAATGTACCTATCTCCAGAAGAAAACCAATTGGGAAATTCCGACATAAATTTATCAATGGAAATTCATATCTGTATGAATTTTGTAATTTTCGTAAAATTTTAATAATTCAATACAAAGTGCTTTTATACCAATTCTTCCGAGTAGAGGGGGACCACCTCTCTCTACTACATATACATTTATTGAATGAACTCTCGAGTTATACTCAAATTTTGACTTGACTTTACCAACTGGTGTAATTAGATTTTCAATGTAATCTTTCATAGTAATATCGCTGTTCATTATTTCAAAATTAAAAAATATTTTTACAGAGCCTACGTCTAATTCAAATTTGATTACATTTTGTTCCACTTTAATTGATACAACCAGCGGCTCACAATAATTAAAATCTATATGAGTTCTCATATTGAATACATGGTCATAACCCTTATCTTCTGTAAAATGTTTATTGGGTCATCATCAGTTGTTAGGATAAATAATTGATTGATCATCTAAAAATGTATTATAAAAATATTTATTTTTATTATTATTTTATTATATATTAAGCAGAATATCGTCAACCACTTTTTATATGTTCCGAAAACTCGCAACCATTTCAATCGTCAACCACTATAATGTAAAATTGCCCTGGTTGTTCCTGTTCAAACATTAGTGGTACACGAAAACCACTATAATTATATGTTCCAAAAACTCTCAACCGTCTCAACCGTTACCCCGCCAGCAAAATTGGTCTCCGGCACTCACAGGCCTCGTGAGTGCCGGCTTGCAGCGTCCATTGTGGAGAAGTATTTTGATTTAGATGGTATGTTTGGAACGGCATCCCACGGACACTTAAACGGGCGTACTGGTCTTTTGACATATTTTTAAGTTTAGTGAAGTCGACGCAGATTCTTATCTTGTCATTGGTTTTTTTGTCCACCACCATACGGCTTACAAAATCACTGGTTTAATTATTTTCTTAATGGCGAAATTTCATCCAATTCTTCCTATACCTTTTGCCTCCACGCGAAGGGGATATTTTTGACTGTGTATACAGAATGTGGTACCACATAAGCTTTTACATGAATGTGTCCTTTGGTTTTAGTGCATCTTTAGTAAACCCATCCTTGAATTGATTAATGAGATGTTTCATTTTTTCGTTCTTCGGAAGGACCGTCACAGTCGTTCAGTTTTGGCCGAATTGTTCATTAACAGCACTAGGGTTTGTGAATTCTCTATGCATTATTCCTAGCTTCATCATAAAAGTTCATTCTATTAACAACTCCTTAACACCTTGGCAAATATAAATTTTAACATCTGTGTTGCGTCCCTCGTATGTTAAGTGACAGTGTATGTAGCCTGAAACGTACATTTTTTTTTTGGCATCTCCAGATTCTAGCCTTAATGTTGAATGCCGTCCGCCTTTTTTATTTAGTGATATATTTTTAAATATTCTTCCCCCGCTACTGAGACTTTCGCTTCTGTATCTGAGGTGGCTTTTTGTGTCACCTCACAATGTAGTCTAGACCAGGGGTTCCCAAACTTTTTTGGTGGTGTACCACTTAATACGTTTTGACTTTTTCATGTACCACTAATATTTGAACAGGAACAACCAGGCCAATTTTACAGAAGAAAGGGGGTCCGGGGGGCCTACACCCGGAAAAATTTTGAGTTTTAAAGGTTCAAAAACGTAGGGCTATTCTTTAATACAAAAAGGGTAGCCATATCACATTATTTTAATGCAATAACTGAGTACTTTATCATTTTTTTACCCTCAATCCCCTGGAAAGAGAGTAGGTGCTTGAGGATGATTGTTAAATTAACAAGAACTAAATAAAATTGGTATAAAACCAGATTTGAGTTTTCTGCTGTTTCCTCAACCAACAAAGCAAATACTAGGTTGGCACCATAAAAGTCGGCCGCAGCCACATTAGGGAGAAAATGACCTTGAACTTTGTTTTAACCCACATTATCCAATTAGTAACGTTATTTTAAATGGCTGCAGTTACTCTAACTTTCGCGAATAAAAAAAATATTATATAAAATAAAACATAGTTTGTTGAAATAATACGCTACATATTGATACATAACATATTGCACTGTGAACCACGAGGCGAATAATACTTTGCAAACCGGCAACATTATACAGTTATATAACAAAACTTTGTCGTATAAACTTGAAAAGTATCTCTTAAAAGATTTTGTCCAAAAGGAATAGCACTTAGTCCCAAGAATAATATCAAATCGATCCTTAGAAGGTCTCCAGCTTAAGAAACTGTATCAATTATGTAAAAGCCAAACAAATTTCTCTCTTCTTTCGTTACACCGATTAATCAGTTTAATCATGGACTTGAATTGTTTAATCATGAACGGTGGGAAATGTAATAAAGTCACCAGAAAAATAACGCCTTGTAACGGTATATTAAAATATAACATCAGTAAGTCTTTTTCTCTTTAGTGAGTCACACTCCATGGTGTAGAGATATCCACGAATAAATGATAAAATGAAATTACACGTGCAAATAGGAAGAGAATGCTGAATACAAATAATGTAAATGGGCTAAAGTATAATACATTGTCATACGACTACTTTTAGAACGCACTAATTCTTACTATAATACATAGTTCTAAACTTAAACTGTTTAAAAACAACCATAATATTAACTCTTATCACCTATTTCATATTGTATCATTATTTTACTTTGTCGACTTGACTTGTTATATCCGATAGAAATTGGCTATGAAATAAAGAATATATTTATTTTATTTATTTATTTATACCAGGCATCGCGTGGCTTTATCATTGATGCCAGCGTGTAGTAATAAATATGTATTGAATATTGAGAAAATAGAATTGATAGTTAAAGAGTAGGATTATATAGTAAAATTATAGTAGCATCTAGTAGTGAGGAAGTCACCCTGCATTCTTACTATTCTGCTAACTACACCATCTCCTTTTGAACTATTATAAAATGTATCACTTACCAACACAAAAATTTCTGCTTGTATTAAGTTTAAATTTTACATGCTTGTTTTAAATGTATATTAGACGATGTATATAAAGTTTTATTAAAATTGTTACTTTAGAACGAAAGATATCGGTAAAAACGTTGTTTTCTCTCATTTAAAATTGTCTTCTCATTTTAAACGTTTTGACCCCCTTTAATAGTTTTAACGATCTTTATCACTTCAGAGCAAGTCGCTGTTGGTTTTATTAAAAAATTGTACATCGAATAGGTGATAATAGAATCTTTTTATGTCCAGCAATTCCAATTATACATTTGAAGGTCAACTTTACGCAAGCGTTTCGAGTGAACTCTTGGACGGATAACGCTGCCATCAAACTTAGCCTGAGCATTAGAGTAAAAGGGACATGTATACCAAATTTCAACAAAATCGGTCAAGCTTTACTCAAGTTATGGTCGGGCACGTAAACGTCACTGACAGACTGACAGGATTTATATTTTGTTGAATGTAAGAAGCTCGTTTCAATAAAATATAAATATCACAGACTGATTAACTGATTTATAGAAACGCTAGCACAAAATCATTGTTTTTGGTATAATAATAATGTCCACCAAAAAGGCTGTTCTGCAATTTTACTATGTGATGAGTACCTATCAGGGTGTGTTTCACAGTAAATGGTGGGACTCCCAAGTATATTCCTGACACCTCACTACCTCAGCTATGCTACTACCATTTTATTTTTAGTATGCTCTCAGTACACTGCTGGAATATTGATAACCGGAGAAATAAATAGTGCTCCATAAATATATATTCTTTTTAATATCACTATTTGGCAAATTTATCTTTTTAAAACTTTCTTAATCCAAGCATTGTTTCTAAATAATTTATATAAGTATTGTAACATAAGTTATTTTCTCTATTTTTTCAACTAAACCCTTTTATGGTGTACTAATCTGTCAGATGAATTCTGCCAGGACGTGTTCTTTTTTTTCTTTTTATTGAATATCACAACTATATTAATTATAAATGTTAATAGTGATACTGATACATTGTTATATGGACGGTGACATACATGATAAAGGTAATAATCCATTGATTATTCCTTTTGGCGTGAATTATTTAATTTAAAATATGAACAAGCAAAATAATAAAATAACAAGTGAATGGGGAAAGAAAAGAAGAAATAACAACAAAATGTATAACAATGATAAGAAACGATAAGGTATAAGTTAGGTGATAGTTAATTATTAATAAGTAATCCCATATTTAGTAGATCTCTGGGCCACTGTCTCCACAGGAGGTGGGTTATCAGGGATAGATTGAGAAGAAAGGAGTTCGACTAAAGGATTGGGGTGATTTAATAAGGACTCGCGGAATTTCTGGAATCTGGATCTATATCCAGATACCAGAAATTCCGCGAGTCCTTATTAAATCACCCCATATATATAGGTCGCACCACCTATCTATATAGGTCGCGGACAAAAGGGATATTGAGATCATTATTGAGGGTGAGGTTAGATACATAGAAAGGAGCATCGGTTATTTTACGAGGGATTTTTGATTTATAGCATGTTTTTGTACGTCTTTCTTATTTAAATGTTTCTCGACAGTAGTTTATAAACCTATAAAATTAAAAAAAAAAGAAACACACTCCGTAAGGAAACAGGGGAATCCAGCTAGTAATGAATATAATATAATGAAAATGTATCGATGATAATTACAGTTGGAAGCGTCGTATATTGAAGGTCTATTCTTAAAGTCTTTGTTTAAGAACTTTTCTAAACTGCTTAAACCTTTGTCCAGTTTAAAACCTGAAACAAAAAAAATAAGAATAATTTATATGAAGTGAATTGTGCCCAAATTTGTTATGTTGCGTTTAGTAAAAAATGTATTTCGTTATAACTAAGACGAGGTGGACAGACACTTGGGGATTGGAGGTTGTCGCTGGGGCGACTTAATTTATATTGATATTGTTTCTTTTCTTGTTATTCCGTTTGACTAATGTTGTCATGTTTAATAAAAACTAGGCATCGCGTGGCTCTATCATTGAAGCGAGCGTATAGTAATAAATATGTATTGAATATTGAAAAAATAGATAATTATGAATCATGATGAGTTGATAGATAATGGGTATAGTAGTAGTACAGCTGCTAGTAGTGAGGGAACCATCCCGCATTCTTACTATTCCTCTAACCACATATCTCCTTTTCAATTATTATAAAATTTATCTCTTTACTACAAAAAAACTACAGTATGTATCAAATTGAAATTTTGCATGCCTGTTTCAATTGTGCATTAGATGGTGTATATGAAGTTTTATTAAAATTGTTACGTTAGAACGCAAGATATCGGTAAAAAGGTATAGTATCTCTATTTTAAACGTTTAAGTCCGCTTTAATAGTTTTAGCGATCTTTATTCATTCATAGCGGTGTCGCTGTTGGTTTTACTAAAAAATGTTATTTGTAAAAAATGTTCGTCTCATCGAATAGATGATGATAGAATCTTTTCCCGTCCTGAAATTCCAATTTAATTTTTTAACCTCTCGTTTACGCGAGCGTTGCGCGCGAACTTTTGGACGGATCACGCTGTCCAACGAACTTAGCCTGAGCATTAGTAAGAGGATCATGTATACCAAATTTCAACTAAATCGGCCAACTTTCACTCAAGTTATTGTTACACGCGTAAACGTTACTGACAGACAGACAGACAGACAGACAAGATGCATAGTATGTTCAATATAAGAAGCTCGCTTACGCTCGCTTCAATTAACTTGATTAAATATTTAAGGGTAATAATAGACAATTGGTAGTTTAAAATAGAAAGAACATATAAACTGGATGGTAAAACGAATCTGAAAAACCATCAATAGCTTTATCGGAATCGGAGATTTTTCCAATAAATCAACATTGAAATTACTCTATCGTGCCCTTATTAAATTTTTGTATTTTGGCTTGGGGGATGGCTTCCCCAACCAGTTTAAAACCTGCTAATATAATTCAAAATTCTATTGTAAAAATTGCATTAAAAAACCCAAACGATATTCTTCCGAGTTAATTTCTTCTGAATTTAAGGAGATACCTATAACATTACTGTTTGACAAATCAATTTTAATATATTTTTACAATAAGAATTTACCTACATTATGCCATAACTACCTACTATACTAGATCACTGATACAGAATACTTATACAACTTAACTCTGTCGCACCACTACAAAACAAATACAAACTTTGTACATAGGACCTAAACTACTTAATAGACTTTCAGCCTCTTTTACAAATATAAATAATTTTAACTAATTAAAAAAAAAGGAATCAAAGAGTATCTAAAATCAAATATAATTTCAAAAAATGCATTGAAATATACAAAATAAAAATAAATTATTAATTTAATAAATAAAAAGAAATCTCATTAATAAAAACAACTATAAATAAAACCAAAATAACTAAAAAAATAGACTGCCAATTAGTGTGGCACATAGCTTCCTCGCATCCTATCATGTACTTTATTGTTATAATGTTTATTGGGTAAAAACTATTAATAGTTTTAGCGATCTTTAACACTTCATAGCGGTGTCGCTGTTGGTTTTACTGAAAAATTGTATTTGAAAAAAATGTTTGTCTCATTGAATAGATGAAGTTAGATTTTTTTTTTCCGACCTAAAATTCCAAATTTAAATTAAAAGTTCAAGTTTACGCGAGCGTTGCTCGTGAAAGCTTGGACGGATAACGTTGTCCAACGAACTCGTCCTGGGCATTGGTAAAATGAACATGTCTACCAAATTTCATCAAAATCGGTTGTCATTTACTCAAGTTATCGTCGCACGTTTCATAATTCGCGGACACACAGACCGACCGACAGACAGACACGAGACCAAAAATGTTCCCTGATGTCTGAAACGGATTTCTGTTTTGGAATTTTTAAAATCGTAGGCATATAAGTTTTTCGTTCTCAAAAGTGAACAAAATGCTTCCGTTACCTTCGGTAAGCTCGGAAGCAAAAATAAAATAAAATAACATTTAAAGAATGAGTAAATGAACAAAAATAATAAATTAAAAAATTAAGTTTAGTATTAATAATTACACTAATAATATTAATAAATTAGTATTTGGAAAAATGTGATGATGTGTGTATGTGTGTGTTGTATAAATAAAATGTAAAACAATGTTAGTGTTAAGAAATAATAAATATAGTAATAAATAATAATTAAATAATCAATTTAAATAAGTGTGAAATAGTATTAGAGAATAGTAGTAGTAAATAGTATTGGGGCCCTCTCTCTAGGTATTGGAAAACTTAGTTCTTCATCTTTTATTATAATATAAAAAACTCTTTCTCACTTTTGGTACCTATTTTTCTATGGTGGAAATAAATTATTATTATTACTATAAAAATTTTCTCGACGTCTAAAAAGGCAGTGACCATGTGTTATTTTGAACAATGCTTAACTAATTTATATGTATGGCATATTTAAAGCTAGAATTTGTGTGTACTGTTATTGGAATGTTCCTCACTTCATGTCTATCAAGCCATAGTAAATACTGTCATCAATATTGCTTTTATAACATGTAATTTTGTAGTACAAATTTTTAAATAAAATAAAATAAACAAATAAAATAATAATAATAATAATAATAATAATAATAATAATAAAAATCAATAAATGTCCCTTAGTCAAACCCTTAAACCCATAAAAAACCAATACAACATTAAAATAGGAACAAACGTAGGTTGATAATCCAACCACTTCTTATCTTAATAATCCCATAAAACTTACCAACAAACAAATTTCCTATTTGCCGACACACCCTAATACCGCCTTCCCACACTCAGTACAAAGTCTAGTAACTTTATATTATTTACGTATACCAATATTGACTTGTTAAAGTTATAATTATAGTGATGATCAGTACACTAGTCGAAATCGGTCTGTATTTCATGGATATATTATTTATGGTTTTACAAACTATTGATTAATTGAACTGGTAAAAGTGTTAGCTTTTTAAGTATCTTTACCTGATTACCTTCATTATGAATAATAATAATAATAATATATTTCCACCGTAGAAAAAATATGCAGAAAAAAATAAAGTTATAAATATCACAAGAATAATAGTTGAGGGCTCTTAGTAAGTGTTTTAATACCTAGAGAGAGTGCTATTTCACACTTACTATAAATTTATTATATCTTTCATCAGGGGACCAAAATAAAGCCATACACCAAAATTCAGCTTTCCCCGAATTTTTTCTCATTCAAAGTCTTTGGCGCTTGGCCTAAAATTATTCTTTTTTTATTTTTTTACACTGATATATACTTTGTTTTTCATCTTTATACTAATATTCAGTTCATAAATACTGAATAAATTTGTTTTTCTTGTTACACTAATATTGAGTAGATACATACAGAATAAATATCTAAAATCTCAATCAACGTAATCTTTACTGCGTCTTCATTTCAGCCAAGTACAAGTATAAAAAAGTTCCAATTGCAGACCATTTGTAAATAATAATAATAATAATAATAATAATAATAATAATAATAATAATAATAATAATAATAATAATAATAATAATAATAAATGTAATTGTTGTTAATTTGTAGAAGAAGTTGGTTTGATATATATATATATATATATATATATATATATATATATATATATATATATATATATATATATATATGTATATATAAGCCTATGCACTTTCCACTCATTTGTAGAAGAAATTGGTTTGTGTCTGCTGGTAGCATAATGTGGAGCAATGCGACCTGTAGCAGCATTTCACGTCAATCACATTGCTCTACTTAGTATTACCTCTCTAGTGAGAGGTCTATATAACTTGGAAATTATTGTAACCAGCTTATCATTTACTTCTACTCATCCCCTATAATTTACAATAATACATGTCATAGAGCATATTAAACAATTTTATTATAGAAAATTGGCAGTAATACCTTTGTCTTGCTTTGTGATTTCTTTCTCCGTTGATCTATTGCTTGGCAATAATTCGTTGTTTGTTATTTCAGCTAGCGTATCTGATAAAACGATTTCTGAAACAAAAAAAAACAACTAAGGTTAATGAAAATAATGCCCAGTATGCTTGACAAACTGGGCTGTAGGCCATCAAATGCTTACTCTTGAAGAGTTTGTCACAACTCTTGCTTGTGTTGAGGATGTCCTTAATTCTTGGTCTCTATGCGATATATTGTCAGGTCCAAATGAGTTAGAGGCATTTACTCCTGGTCCTTTTTATGGTTTCGTTGGTAAAACCAAAAAAAGAAACCCTTATACTTTCGTTCCTGTGTCTGTCTGACTGTCTGTCACTCTGTACGGTTCCAATAAATTTTGAATCAAAAGAGATAAAAACATCAAACTTTGCAGTATAACAGATCGGTTTGAGGAGCACAGGATATAAATACAGCGAACTCAAAATTATCAGCTGTTACAATTCAAAATAGCGGATAATTCATGTCACGCTAAAAAAATATTGTTTTTAAAATTTTTAGTTGGGTATCAGATGAAAGGTATTGAAGTGTATATTACACTTAATATAGGGTTTTTCTTCGGAATAATTTTAAGCCACATTTTTTTCACACAGAGCTTTGTTATGTCATGGCAAATATAATACATAATACCTGAAAAGTCCCCAACTTTTTTATGTACGCTTTCCTCTTTTTATGTAAAATTTAAAGGGCTTCAACTCAGCGACCTAGGCAAGTGGAGTATCGTCTTCTATGCATTTGTTTACGCTGAATCGATTAAAACAAGAACGAAGTCGATACGACCAAAAGTTTGGAAGATATAAGGGGTTTTATGTATAAACAACCCAGATATTTTTATGTATACCTCCTAGGGTTATCACAAGAAATTAATTTTCGATTTTCTTCCCGGAGATCTTCCTAAAAGTTGCCAATTGGCTCCAAAAAATGAGATTGATAAAGTTTCATCTCAAACTGATAACGTCAACTGTGTCTAATGTAGGTTGAAATTTAGCAAAATACTGCGATTTTTTTTCATAGTTTAAGTTTTTTTTCATAAAATTAAAACCATTCATCCTAGAAACCTGATTTTTGTCTCATTTTATAGACAATTGTGTTGCATTGAAGTTTTACTCTCACCTTTTTTTGCTAAAACGTAAAGATTTAGTGATATTTAGCATCTTTCATATCAGGTCATGTCCATATCCTCAAAAGTGAGTTGTCATGCTATGGCAAAAATGCATCGCAACATTCAATTAAATCTGCTTTCCAGATTTTTAGGGTTTTGTAGATACTTCTCAGAACCCGGATGACAGAAAAAAGGATGACTTTTTCGTTTTCCTCATCCGGATATCAAATAGAGCCACTGGGTAAGGAGCCAGTTCAAAATTTAAACATCCACGGAGCTTATCCGTGGATGTTTATCCGTTGGAGCAACAGCAATGGATCGATAGCCACAGTAACATCATGGGCTATCACATGGCTGTTCACAGTTTGGAGAGAAAGAACTCTTTCAGCACGTGAATATTTTTAAACTATGAAAATTGTCTCCGACCATTTTTTCCATCATAGGTCCACCAATATTCAGGGCATTGTAGCAGTTGATTGCTTTTACATCACCTGTAACCCCTGTTGCAATCGACATTATCATTAGTACACTTGGAAAAGGGTTGTTAGAATCAAACCATTGATAACTATCTTAAAGTCGTCTTGGTCCCGCTTTACTTGAGATTCCCTTGCATCCACATGTTGTTCCCCACTAGCAAAGGAAACCTGACAGAATGTTTCAAGTCCTTCTGAAACGTTGCTTGCACTTAACAACCCAATAGCAAACCTAGTTAAAACACTCTTCTGTACTCCTTCCATCTACAAAGCCCCCTTGTAACTTAGAAAACTTCATGAGTGACTGCTCTATTACCATGTCAGTTGAAGTTCCACAAAAAAATTGTCAGATCACAACAGTGAAAAAGTCTGCTGTTAAGTTTTTAAACTTGGCCTCATCCATCGAACTATTCAACCTTTCCATGTCTTGAATGTACAAATGAGCACTTTTAGCATACAAAAAATGTCCTGTTGCATGAAAATATGGAATCATTCTCTTTATTGCAGACATATGCTCTCTTTCTGCACTAATTAACTCTTTGAGGATGTCTATATATTGGACCCATAATTTTGAAGTTGGTCCTTTCTCTTTGAAATAGAAACATTTGTCTTGGTATTTACTTTTCACATCCCCAAGAATTTTCAGTCCTTCTACCCTTGAAAATGAATATGAAAGCTTTCAAGATAATACCTTTCAAGATACCTCCATAAATTCTCTTTCCTCACTAGTAAAGTCCAGTTCATTAAAAATTATTGTGGACAGAGCTGTTAGCAAAAGTGTATCATCTCTGACGGCTCGAGAGTAGCTACGGCCGGCCAACATTTTTTCTACTGAATTAGAGGCATAAATGATACTTAGTACTTCTTTGATACCACTTCCAGCCATAATAAACCAATTGATCCAAGGAAGGACTTGCAAAGATGAAATCCAGAAAGTCTTACAATTATTTTAGAGACCTCAGAATTTTCCTCAGAAGAAGCAACTATTTCCCTTGCTTTAATATAGTGGTTGGTAACAAAATACTAAAGTTAGTATGAAAGTAGTGTGGCAGTATTTAGAGCAATCTTCGAGAAAAATAGTGGTCATAGATGGTCATTAAATTGTGTCATAGTCGTTTGCAGGATGGTTTATGAGTGGTAGGAACATGACACGTAATTTGTAGTGCTCTTTATGTTGTGTCAACAACTTCTTACACCCACTCCACCCAGGAATTCGCTGCAGTTCCTTATATTTGGCGTAAATCCACAAGACATCTACATTTCGTAGACTGGATATAGTTGTTAGGTCGCAATTAAGCTTTTCCACAGTAATTTTTTTTGAGTCCTTGAACACCACGATTTTCGTACACTTTGATTGGTATTTGCGTGTTTTTTATTAGCTCTAGGATACTATGGGCCACAATGAAGTACCAACTGAGAGTGCCGTACGCAAAATACTGAAGAAGTTTGAGACCACTGGTTCAGTGAATGATGTGAAACCTGCAGGACGTCCACGGACCAGTCGATCCCTTTTTAACCAAGAGGTTGTTTTCGACAACGCTCTCATCAGTCCCGCAAAGTATGTCCGCCGGCGTGAAATTACACTGAACCCGTGGTCTCAAAGTTCTTAATTATTTTGCGTACGGCACTCTCAGTTGGTGCTTCATTGTGGCCCATAAGTGCCCGGAGTTTTGGCACCGCTATTGTAGGACTATCTCCGTTTTCGTAATACGTTTTGACTACCAAACAACGTTGGTCGACATTTAGGCGCGCCATGGTTACGCAACACAACTAAACTAAAAAAATGTCTCTGAAACTCAATTCTGAATGATAACTGATGATAAAAATTATAAGTTTCAATGCTACCAATTTAACAGAAAAAAAAAAAATTGCGCGCATTTCAAATTTATTCCATGTCTATTCAACACCTTATCTTATAGAAACGTCACATACTGCACAGCGTAGATCTTGTCGAATGATCTCGGCTGCTTTCTGAACAACTCTTAACCGTTCTGGATCCAATTCTCTAACATCATACTCGTACCAAGATTTGGATAAACAGTTATAACTTATGTCTCTGAAACACAAAATGGTTGGACCTTTCTCTTTGTTAGTAATCACAAGCTTATTACCATACCGTTCAGCTAGCTTAGACTTAATTGTTTTTATATCAGGCTTTATCATTAACCCATCGATTACATCAGTTAGCTCAGAAAGAACTGACAGTCCTCATTATTCTCAATGTATGTGCAAATCATGTCCATAGCATCAGTTATAATTTTTTCGCAAGGGCGACCTGGTGCAGCTGCTGATGCTTTTGTAGAAAATTTAACGAAGCAAGTCATCATGATATTTAGAAAATACTGCATTTAAATCAATTGTATTTATGATACGCTTTTTAACAGCTTTTCCCCAATTATCATTCCTTGTTTGTATAATGTTCATAACTGAATCTTTGAATTTAATAGAAGAAACAACTTTACTTTTTTGTCGGAGTCCTTGCCTCTTTTTCTTTTCCTTTTCCCTCATAGCTGTGTCACCACACAAAAAACAACAATATTTTAAATCAAACAGTTCTGATGATTTTCTTGTTTTTATAGGGGGAAAAAACGAGGAGGCCTCTTCCTCATCACGTTTTCTTTTAAATGCAGCTATACTTTTAGAGCGAGTGTAGTCCTTCCTGCAGTTCTTATGAAGTTCAATTGAAGTTCTATGTTGAAATAACAAAACTTTTCCATATTCTCTCTCAATACTGGCTGCTTTAACTATGGCCAACCCACGCTTAACTAACACTGTCTTTGTATTCACTAAAATGTTTTGACAAATCACACTCAACACATCCATTCCTGATAAAAATTAAACGTTTAAACGCAAGAAATGAAGGAGTAATAAAAAAGCCACGACATGTAGAGTTTAATTCGACAACTCACTCTAGACTAGACACATGACTCAAACTGGTGTCAACACCTAGGACATGCCCCTCAAGGTCAGACTCTTCCTCCCCCCCCCCCTTCCACCTTCCCACCAACCTAAATATCCCCCTCCTTAACTCAACCCCTTCACATCGCACACCCACACCACTTAGCTTTATCCCTTCCTACTTCCCACTTATTACTCAGCTGAATTTTCCTAAAATATCCTCGAATAAAATTATAACTGTACATTTATAATGTCAATTAATTATTTTTATTTTTCCTCACCTTTAAAAGGAAAAGTATTTTTTTAAACCAAAACCGAGATTTCAACGAAATTTTGGGTGTTTTCATTTAAGTGGTTTTTAGCTGGATGTCTGTCAGTCTGTCTGTCACGCATAACTTCTACAGTTATTAAGCTTGAGTTTAAACTTAGTATAAAAAAGCACTTACATTATTAGTTGTGCCGCTCGGTAAATTATACATTTGTGATACCATTAACCCATTTTGCACTCAACAAAAATTCGTAATAAATCGAAACATTTTCTGATTGCGCTGAAATTTGCATCAATTATACCTCTTTAAGGCAAACATTCCCTTTGAATTTCGTTTTGATATCTGTCACTATTCTGAAAATATCGACTTTTGAACTTTAAAATATTAATTTTCCGAGACGCCTCGCTTCTGAATTTTTTACTTTTTAGGGTCCGTAGGAAAAACCAAGGACCCTTATATTTTCCCTTTATGCGTGTGTCTGTCCGTGCGTCCGGTCGCTTGCTCTCACGGCTACACCTTTCGTCCGATCACTTTGAAATTTGGCAAGTATATGTCTTGTACCTACTCACATATTTTAAAAATATAGCGAGTTAAAAAAAATAGGATAAAAAAAAATTAAGGGTTCATTTATTTATTTATTTATTTTTTTTTCGACACCGTGAACCGTGAGGGGTATCATATGAAAGGGTACGTCGAGCTGATTACAAAAATATATAATTCTTTGGTTATAACTTTGATAGGGCGAGCGTAGGCAAGTTTGAGTTGGGTATGAAACGTGTTCCCCCCACCTCTATCTCGCTTATGTGAAGTGCAAAAAATCTGAAAAAATTTCTGAACAATCTTCGACCAAAAGTAAAGATACTACATTTTGGAAATTTCGAAAAAAATATTATTTTATTTTTTATTGACAAAATACGTTTTTTTTATAATTATGGTCTTTTCGATGTATTTATATGGTTGTAGTCCGGTTCAGTTGCAAAAAAAATACTTTATCAGAGGGTGTTTTGAGAATATTAGACCCTTAGGATAGTTCAAAGTAAGCTTTTTAACATTTTAAAAAAACACGGTTTATACACTTTACAGTTAAACACTATACAGTGTGGCTTACGGACTCTCACTGTGTGCTGGCTAGCTCACACTTGACCTGTTTATTAATACATAAAACCCCTTATAACTTCCAAACGATTGGTCGTATCGACTTGATTCCGGTTTTATTCGATTCAGCGTAAAACAAATACTTAGAAGACGATACCACACTTGCCTAGGTAGCTGAGTTTAAGTCCTCACATTTTACCCCCCCCCCCTCTCACCCTCAAAAAGGAGGGGAAAGCGTACAGAAAAAAGTTGGGGACTTTTCAGGTATTATTTACAATGGCATAATAAAGCTTTGTGTAAAAAAAATCTTGGCTTAAAATTATTCCGAAGAAACAACAATTCCGGCAAATTTTACAGGACTAATATTACAAAAAATACGTGTTGGGCCGCGGGACACCCATTAGGAACGATGTTCCTTACGCTTTTCATTAAATATAAATTATTAAATCACACTGCTAAGTTATACGATATTAACTACTTATACATGACGGAGTGAGAAAAGAGACAAAATTAAAAGTAACTAACTAATTGAATTGTACATAGCGGATTTTAATTAATTAATTAATTAAAATAAAAACATTCTTTTATCATTGAAGTGAGCGTCTTGCAATAAATAATAATAATGTATTGTATATTATGTGATGTTTGTAAAAAAAAGTTAATCATGTTGAGTTTATAGTTAAAGCAGATGTTTGTAGTGACGGAATCCGACTGTTCCCTCAGACTCTGCCGGCATGTTACTGCATTACAAATATTATAAAATATGGTGTCAGGAAAGAATTACACAGAAAGAATTGCACATGAAAAAATTACACGTTAAAAAAATTACACGGGGAAAAATTGCACGTGTGAAAATTACACGAAGAAGAAATTTCACATGAAATGAAATAATTTTTAAAGCAAGCGGATATATGTTAAACTATTAGGGTGCTCTCACACTGGATCCGACTACATGCGACTTTTGGTCGTCCGTAGTCGTACGAGTACGGACAAACTATCCCGACCTTAGCAATGTTATCAGCGCTCTCATACTGCACCCGACTTAAGTCGTCTTACTACATGCGTTTAGCTCCGACCTGAGATTCGATCCCAGCAGTCTCGGATTTTCGTCCGTAGGTCGTAACTACATATTACAGTTTTTTTTAAAATGTTTTAGTTGTTTTATACAGTTTATTTTAAAATTTTCTTATTTTATCAGTGAGTGAAGTTTAATTGCTAGTTTTGTGTTCAGTATCCAAATCATGGATACCGAATAATTAATTATTTTGATTCAAGAAAGAGAATGTGTGTGGAAATTAATTTCGTGTCTTACTCAAACGGTAAGTAGTCAAAGAATTTCTCGGAATTTCTTCTTTTAAATGGTCCATTAAATGGTGAAATTTGCCGTGCTCTTCTCCCTTCAAGAATATCTGGTTAATCCATTCCGTTCTTCTTGAACTAATTTTTCTTTGTCTCAACAATAAACATTCGACTAGGTAAAACAACCCATTCATCTTATCAAAATGTTTTGTAATACGAAAAAAAAAAAAAATAATAATAATAAAATATTGTATAAAATTCAAGGCAACAACCCTCGAAGACGTCTCCGACAAGTCTGCTCCAATGTGAGAGCTCAAGTTGTACTACCGAGTCGTCCGCAGTCGTACGTTGTCGGCAGTCGCACATAGTCGGATCCTATCGTGCACTAGGGGCAACCACCCGTTTTTACCCCAGACCACCCAACATCAAAATTTCAAATTGGAGTGTATATTTTTGATAGCAAAAATAATAATAAATTAATGTCCCGAAAACCGTAGAAAAAAAAAGAATTGTGCGCATACGAGTCTGCAAGACAGTGTGACAATTTCATGTAACGCTTTTGACATGTTGGTGTCGTTTTTTGGTAACGCTTTTTGGTGTCGTTTTATGGTAACGCTTGTGTAACGCTTTTTGGTGTCGTTTTTAGGGTCTGTAGGCAAAACCGAGGACCCTTATATTTTCCTGCGTGTGTCTGTCAGTCCGTCCGTCTGCTTAGTAAATTTAGCGATCATTAACACAAAAGAAAAAGTTTTACAAAAAAAATATTTAAAAAAGTAGTTTGTCTCATTGAATAGATGAGGTAGGAATTTTTTACCGTCCTAAAATTCCAATTTTACAGTTGAAGTTAACGTTTACGCGAGCATTGCGCGCGAACGCTTGCACGGATAACGTTCAACGAACTCGTTCTGGGTATTGGTAAAATGAACATGTGTACCAAATTTCAACTAAATCGGTCGTCTTACGCAAGTTATCGTCATCGGTCGGTTTTTCGTGACGGTCGGTTTCGTGACGGTAGGTTTTGTGGTGGTCGTTTACTCGGATTTACTCCCGGGTTCCAGACGCCGTAACGTGCCTTAAGGAACTTCGTTCCAATATGTAACACTAGTGGGTAGTGTTTAATTTTTCATGCCATCTTTTTCAAATCATCAAAATTTTGCATCCCCCTCCCCCTAAAACTATATCTGAATAAACAGAATAGTAACAGAAAGCTAAGTGGTTTCTTTTTTTACACACTTCAGAAAATCTTTCCGTCGGTCAGATAGCTTGGTTAAAAGAAGGTGGTCGTCTCCTTTAACTTGTATGAACGTCTCTTGGCCATTTCAAAAGGCCAGTGCGAAAACATGCGCCCTCGTTCTTTTCAGAACAAAGGCGTTGCTCAGTATTTATGCACCGGTTTTAATGCGGTGGAAAATAATCAATAAAGTACTGATTCATTTCGGATAATGTTTGAGGTGCGGTATGTCTATGATGTGGTAGTGAAAATGAAGTTATATTACGTGTGCGAGATGTAGAATGAAGGTGGGTTCACAGCTAGCGGATACTTATTTGCGGAGGGCTATATAGATAACAATATATTCTTCGGAAAACCGCCGAGACAGAGGACTGAGTCGTTGTTTCCATCCCCTCGAGTTTCGGTCGGCCAGGTTATAAACAAAGCCAATTATAACATCGTTTTTTAAACTTGAATTTAGTTCTCTTGCTTAAAAAAACTTATATAATAAGATTATAGATTAGGACTTTTATTATTATATAAATAAAAAATAGGTATATAATTAAAATAATGAAGGAACAGATATAAAAAAAAAACACGGACATAATACACAGATGAAGATAAAACACTGATAAAAAACGTATTTTAAACACAGATGCAATACAGATTATAATAAAAATAATGTAGGAACAAATTCAAATACAAAATATAATATAATAAACAATTGTAATATAAAAACAAAAAGGAAATAAGAAGAGGACGAATTGAAGGTTTCATACAGGTTTTATAGCGGCACCGCAAAAAAGATGGTTTGGAACCAACTTTCTGCGGTGCCGCACAAGAGTTGCCATAGATGAATCCCTCCGGGCCACCGTAAATACGTATCCGCTAGCAATGAATCCACCTTGAGACGAGACACGAGACAGAACTAGACTTAGACTGAGTTAGAGGGGGCTAAACTAGGACTAGAGGCCTACCCACCAGAAGTCCAGGGGCAGGGGAAAGGGGGGAAAGAAGTTCCACGAGGGCTACGAGAGATTAAGTGCTGCAATCACAAACAGTATTTTTTTACTTTTTTGTGAAGTGTTTTTCTTTCCATCTTTCTGAACCAATTTTCATTTTAACATTCTTACTGCTTTGGTGCCAGGCCCGAGTCCAGGATTTGTCCAGGGGAGGTGGGAGGTTCAAGACTCAGCTCATATATGTATATATACATGAAAAACTGAGGCTTGAATTAACGTATGAAACTCGATACTTCACGTTCCGGGGGAAGGCTTTCCGTCAAATTCACGACTGCCCTATGGGTATTCCTTAGTCTAATAGCTTAGCTGGCTTGGTAATGGAGGAAGCAATAACAACTTCTTTTATTGCCCTGCGAATACAGGTTAGAATATGCAAGCTTTACGTCGATGATTTGATTCTTAGTTTACCATCATTACATTAATGGAGCCATTGAAGTCTTTAACAGTTTTCATGTGCGGATTAAATTTACAATAGAACTTCCTGTTAATAATAGTCCCTACTTGGAAAAGTTAATAGTGAAGAATGAGGGCGGTTCATTGTCAACCCAGTTGTACCAGAAACCCTCCAGCTCGGGTAGAATTCTACATTATGACTCATAACACCCCATGTCTATGAAACTTATCGTGGCCCGAAATTTCATTAATAGGGTTCATAACCTATGATCATATCTGTTCTTCGGAAAAATGGATATCCTACTTGCACTATTACTTCGTTAATGCGAATTGGTACCGACATAACACAAGCATCCAAAATCTGGGACTGCGCCCTCCTCCGAGTGGGTATTTCAAATTGCCTTATGCATGTGACCTCTTCACTTCTACCAAAGACCAAACATGTATCATGAAGAAATCAGGGCTAATATACCAGATTAGTAGTCGCGACTATTATAAAGTCTATATCGGAGAATAAAGCCAGATGAGATTAAGGGACTCGCCGAAAAGCTGTTGAGAATACTGAGGAACTCTATACCTGATAAAGCCAACGCTAAATACACCACTCGGAAAGTTGGCGACCTCTTCACTTCTACCAAAGACCAAATATCTATTATGAAGAAATCAGGACTGTATGATTACAGTCTATATCGGAGAATCCATGAACTACTTCGCTAAGCGGAAAAACTTTTAAAAAAATTCTATCGACAAAATTCCTATCGATAAAAATGTTATCGAAACCAAGGGTTGATCATAAAAAATTGCCAAAATCGATAGAAGGTAAGTATTTTAACAATCATCTACCTAATTTTTTCCCCCCTTAACGTATGGGATTTTTTTTTTTTTTTTTTTTTTTTTTACAGATATGACCAAATCGAGCATTATGTTGGTGACCTGGATGTTTATTCTATTACGGGAAAGAAAAGGCAATGAATTCTAGGCATTGCAGCAAGAAAGCAACAACTAAGTGTCTGAAATGTGACATTGCTCTTCCCGCTGCGTGCTTCTTTGCTTTTCATACAAAATAATTTTATCAAAATATTTTTGTTTATCCAATATTTTTATATTTTTTTTTCTTTTTATTGTCTGGAATTATTAGTTATTTTTATAACTATATTATTATGGTAATACGATAAATGCTAATTTATTTACATACTATTTCCTTTATTAGAGCTTTTAGATTTAAGTGTACATTAAAATAAAAGTTTGTAATAGCAAAACAGACATTTTTCATGGTAATTGTTTAGCATGGTAAATTGTAGATGTGCTATGATATATATATTATAGGATGGACACGATAACATGCCTCACCCTGTTATCTCATTTGTTTTTGAAGATAGAAAAAAATTTAAATAATAACTCACCATGAATTTTCGCATAATTATTTTACCATGGTATGAAAAAAAATAAATAAATAAAAAATCGTCCTCAAGTTACGGTGCTATCCACTCCAAGTTAGTAATCTTAAACTGTAACACATATTTTTTCTGAGAATACATTATTTTATAAGAAAAGTCTTGAATCCACAAAATTGGTTAAGATTGACGGAGATATTCAGTTTTCAAAACAAAAATATGAGATATTTATATATGTAATAATAACAGAACAAACACCGCACTCTAAATGAAAATATCAATATTTAGATAATTTCACTTGGTATTTTACTTATTTTGATTAGTAGAATGCATTTAACAAATAAAATAAATAAATAATAAAAATTTTATTACATTTACGATTTTTTAAACAAATGTGTTTGTTCTCAGTTTTTACACACTGAATAATGAAAACAAATATCTCTCTCAATTCTCAAGCGATTTGCAGATTCAAGGCTCATTTCCCTTCAAAAACAATGTAATTCCAGAAAAAAAAAAAATAATAATAATAAATAAATAAGATTGAGAGGATAGCGATACTACGATTGATAAAATACTAAGTTATCATTTACATTTTATCTCTATCTTAAAAAAAATTGAGAGAACAGGGTGAGGCATGTTATCGTGGCCACCCTTTATAAATATATGTAATTGATTCAAAATTATTTATAAAATTAATAAAAAATAAACCATTTATTTATGATAATTACTCACAAATTACGCAATACATATTATAAATATTATTATATTCGTAAAGCCACAAATCTATTTTAAACCCCTGGTATTGATTATTCAATTACTTGATCTAACTGTAATTTTGTGTGTCAAGTGACCTTTTAAAATAAAACAATATCAAGAAAAGCTTACTTTGCTTAAAAATATAAAAGTTTCTTCCCGATAATTTTCAAAAAGATTTAATTAATAAAAATTATATTTATAAGAACTTACTATAAGATTTATAAATGCAATTGATCTGGTAAGAGATAAACTTTATATGACCATGTGATTAATTATCTGTCCTTTGAAGGGCGTTCTGGAGAATAATAATCTTAATACAAATTTATAATAATACAATTTAATTAATTAATTAACCAAAAAAATTAAAATATTATTATACCGTTAAATGTAAATTTTATCTTGAATGCTAGAAGGTTTAAAAAATTAACGATTTACATTATATACGACGATTTACATATAAACGAATCAAGTTATGCTTATTGATGGACGTGACAATAATTAACATATCAATCCACCAATGATGAGAAGAAATAAATGATTCTTTACACAAAAATAATTTACGTATGTGTTTGTTTGTATAAAATGATTTATAATATTACCTCCAAAGAGGGGTTCTCTGCTCTTTATCGTACTTACTTAAAATGGAACTCTAAAACTAGTGTGACGTACTAAAAGCTTGGTGGGCGGTATGTTGGACAGCTCTGTTATAGAGGGTATTGAAGCCAATGGAAATTGTAGTTGTTAACATTTGAAGTTTGTAATTGTAGCTAGCAATATGATGAAGGCATGTAGTAGTAAAATGTCACCTATAGCTTTGACATTTACCCCATACTCCCCCTGGAAGCCTTGTTCCAAACCACTATACACACTGCATAATCTTATCTCGTGCCATTGCTTTAATACATTACTACAGTTTTAGTCTAATACCTATTGGTAATTAGCACCATAGGAATAAACCCCTAATATTGTTTACAACATGCTTAGAGATTTTCTAGTCAGGTTTTCATTTTATTTTAGGTTTACACGATAGTAAACAAACCATTTTTAATTATGATTAAATCAATCGACAAACCGTTCAAAATGTAAATTTAATTATTTGGCGGTATATCTAAAAACTGGGTCATTGGTAGTTTGTATATCTTTAAACTGGGTCATTTCTATGTGTTACGCTTGAGTATTCTGCCAAATTCAGTCAGTTTCGAGAGGTGGTGTTAAGGTTGAGTATTCTGCTAAACATCAGTCAGTTGGAACTGGAACTAGAAAAGGACTACACAGAATCAACACATAAAGCTGACGAACACTCCGAGACAACGCTAATCTTCAAGAGCTATTAGAAGAATACAATAACGCGGAATGAGATATAATAGGACTTAGCGAAGTGAGAAGAGACCGAGAGGTACCTATGGATATAAATGACGACGACATAGAGGCCTACTTCAACGGCGAAGGACCTTTAGGGGCACAGGGTTCTTAATAAACAAGAATATGAAGAAGAAGAAGAAGAAGAAGAAGAAGAAGAAGAAGAACATACGATCGCACAAGGCCTAATCACATCGAATAACCAAACTTATTTGGAAATTTAGCTTAGAAGCCTTATAGAAATAATTCTGGTTTACGCTCCGACGTCTGACGCTGACGACTCTGACACGGAAGCGTTCTACAGCGTGATGCATTTACCTCTAAAGGAGGTACTCTGTAAATACAACTTAGTCAAATGAAGTCTCAATTATAAAGTGGGGAAAGGCAGTGACTTTGAGGCTTAAGGAAGGTGTAACGAGAATTTGGTGAGTGAATAAAGACATAAAATATGTTGGATATATTTATTGGCATATGCTTATATGTTATATGTGTGTGGTATTATTATTATAATATGATGTGTGCACCACCAGAGCTAAGATCGTGTGACTCTATGGCTTAGTGTGATTGATTATTATGGGTGGGGAAAGGACCACTAGACAGAAATTCGAGCCTTAAATGAAATGAAATAAGCTTTTGATAGTCTATAACACAATAAATGAGTCAGGTATGGAGTCGAAATATGCAAATCTGTTTGAGTACATAATATATATCATATATATATTTATATATAAATCACTCTAGTTCGAGATAGAAGGCAAGTTAAAATTGACAGAGTAACTAGGCTAAGACATATTACGTCAGGAGATATGTTTATTGAATTTCTAAAAGTGGCTTTTAAAGAACTGAAATTGAAAGGGCTAGGAATTAAAATAAACGGCAGGTGGCTTAACCAGCTGGAATTCATGTATGGAATAGTGTTGATAGCTAAAATTAAAAGCAAAACATAAATAATGCTAAAAGAAATTATTCAAGTAACGAGTAAAATAGGACTACAGCAAAATGAATCAAAGTTTAAAGTAACGACTATAAATTTAATGGAGGATAAAAGCACGATACACGTTGGGAGTTTAAGAGCGTCGATAAATAAATATTTATATTTATATACATATATATATATATATATATATATATATATATATATATATATATATATATATATATATATATATATATATATATAAAGATCACTCCAACAACACAAACTCGGGAAGCGGTCAATATAATCAATAAAAACTTCAGATCTTTCTTATATATATATATATATATATATATATATATATATATATATATATATATATATATATATATATATATAATATATATAATATGAATCAATTCAGAGGGCTAGAAAAAAGAACACCTGCTTTCTAGACTTAATTTAAATTCTTTCACTCCTACTACAGAAGCGTTTTGTGATATTATAATGTTGTTCAAAATCAGCGACCTTGTAGATTGCGAAGGAGAATTTATAGAGAAAGACTTTTGTGGGGTATTCGTACTTGTTTCTCAGTCTAGGCTAAATTCGGTTCTTCTAGGTTCTAAGTCAAGGCGAATGCTTAAGAGAATTTTGAAATTCCTGGACAAGAAGGTATGGAAAATATTTTAAAAAAATATGAATATCCAATATCCAATTGGTATCTAGTACAAAGTTACGACTAAAGTTGCGTGCTTCTCTTCTCGCTGCGCGGCTGTGGCAATCCTTACAGCCTTTTTGCCAGCGCTTGCCAGTTAAACCTAGAGACTATTTTTTCACTGATTCTACCGTGGTATTAGCTTCCAACTTTTAGGCTAAAGACATTTAGACTTAAGAATCGTGTCGCAAATTAGAGAACTAACACGAGATGGATCCTGGGATCATTTCGGCTCTAAGGACTACCCCAATGATCTGGGTTCTCGTGGTGTTTGCCTGAACAATTAATCCATTCTGAAACATGGTTCGCAAGTCCACCTTCGATATCTTCGTCTTCACGAAAAGGCCTCTTAAAGTCTGTGTCTCTCCTAAAGAGATACCCGAATTAAAACCTACTAGTATATTAACTCTAGCAACCTCCAACCTATTAAACTGGTTTCAACGCTTTTCTTCTTTCTCAAAGTATATTCGATCCCTGGCCTATGTTCTGCATTTTACAAGGCCTAATCAAACGTGACAGGGAGGGAAGAATAGGTTTAATATCCAAACAGGAGATGCGTGATGCCATTCAAGTTGCCGTAAGGTTACTTCAAGCCCATTCTTTTTTCAACGCTACTACATTTGTTCCCAAAGACACCGATTATTACAAACCTTTCCAATTTAAATCCGTTTTTCGACGAAAGTGGTATTTTATTGGTAGGCGGCCGACTACGCCATTTAAATGTTTCGTGGTCGCACAAACATCCCATTCTCCAACCAGCTAAATCTAATTTAGGCACTCTTATTAATGATCATTACCACCGTATGTTACTTCATCCAGGACCCACTATATTGCTCGCTTCTCTAAGAACCCGATACTGGATGATGCTCGAGGCACCGCACGACCCCTCATTCGTTCATGCGTGACATGCCGCAAGTTAACTGCTTCACCTAACCTACCTATAGCCACTTATGGAAGACTTGTCACAGTGTCGGTACACAGAGGGCCGAGCCTTCCTTCATGTTGGCAACGATTTAGCCAGTCCCTTTACTATTAGGGAGTCATTAAGGCGAAAAGCTCCTTAGTTTGAAGCATGTTTATGTCTGTTTGTATGCCTGAGTACCAAAACCTTGAACTTGGAACTTGTTTCCGATCTGAGCTGCTTTTAGAGCTGCTCTCAATCGTTTCATTGGACGCAGAGGATTACCAGAGAAAATATTGTTTGACAATGGGACGAATTTTGTCGGAGCCTCCAATGATTTGAGGGCAGTGTATTTTGTTTGATGGAACAAGGGACCCAAAATTTTATCTTAAATTTTAGCACACAGAAGGAGATAACATGGGAGTTCAATCCGGCGTACGCTCCATCGTTTGGAGAGTTTAGGAGGCCGGAGTCAAGTCAGTGACGCGTTTACAATTCCCATATCATGACTTTCGAGGAGATGTCTACACTGCTGGTGGAAATAGAAGCTATCCTAAACTCGATACCACCTAGATTCTCTGTCGGGGAGAATGTGGGAATTTCATAACACAAGAATGTATTTACATAAGGTTACCATGCACATTTTACTACTGAGATATTTCAAATTCTAGAAATTACAAAAAAAACCTTTCCTGTGACATATATACTTCAAGATTCCAAAAGTAACCCCATTATAGGTTCGTTTTATGAGCAAGTAATAACTTCTGTTATACCCTGATTCTTACCTAGTAGAATCTATTTTAAAAAAGAAAGGCAATAAAGTATTGGTAAGAGAAGGTCAGCAAGATAAAACAAACATATTAATAAATATAAAATATGAGACATTTTTAGGGTCCGTAGGCAAAACCAAGGACCCTTATATTTTCCTGCGTGTGTCTGTCCGTCCGTACGGTCGCCTGCTCTCACGGCTACACCTTTCGTCCGATCACTTTGAAATTTGGCATGTATGTGTCTTGTACCTACCCAAATATTTTAAAAATATAGCGACTTAAAAAAAATATTTTTCAAAAAAATTAGGGTAAAAAAACTTAAAGGTTAAATTTTTTTAATTTTTTTTCGACACTGAGAGGGGTATCATATGAAAGGGTACGTCGAGCTGATTACAAAAATACATAATTCTTTGGTTAAAACTTTGATAGGGCGAGCGTAGGTGAGTTTGAGTTGGGTTTGAAACGTGTCCCCCCCCCCCTCTATCTCGCTTATGTGAAGTGCAAAAAATCTGAAAAAATTCCTGAACATTCCACTTTTTGAACATTCCAAAGATACCACTTTTTGAAAATTTCGAAAAAAATATTATTTTATTTTTTATTGACAAAATACGTTTTTTTTATAATTATGGTCTTTTCGATGTATTTATATGGCTGTAGTCCGGTTCAGTGGCAAAAAAATACTTTATCAGAAGTTTGTTTATGTGTTTTGAGAATATCAGACCGATAGGATAGTTCAAAGTAAGCTTTTTAGCATTTTAGAAAACACCATCAATAGGTTACTACTTAAACCATACAGTGTGGTGGCCTACGGACCCTCGATGTGTGCTTACTAGCACACACTTGACCTGTTTATTTTTAATATAATATAAACTGTTAGTGTTCAAAATATTTATGTTTGTTATTCTTTTAAATATTTTAGAGTTTTTCTTTGGACAATTAAAAGGTCCATGTTTTAATAAAGGTCAAAAAATAGCATAGATACTTCAATATTTCAGATGTTCTATGTCAACCAATATAACAATCTAACGTATCAATATAATATTATACCCTATGCAATTGTTAATAAATTAAACAAATGAAAAGAGTTTTATTTTATTCGTTGTCTATAAGATACTTTAACTACTACAACTTTTGATTGTGTAGTTATCAATTTAAATGTATACATCTGGAAATGTTAGGGGGTTTCAAATACCCAGTGTATAAATTTTTATTATTTAGGAAAAAATAAAATTTTATGCTGTAAAACCAGTCAAGGGTAAACATAAAAGGACCAGAGCATAATTAAAAACAACCACAGATGTAATCACTCATGGTTAACTAAGTGGAAGTTGTTAGATGTTACAAGGGCTAATTGTACAGAGCCTGTTTTAATAATTATTATAATTGATTTAATATTTTATAAAATTACTCTTGGCTTGGGAAAAAATAAATTAACCATTTTTTTATACTGTAATATATCATGCTATTAATAGGCATTTCGTGTACATTCGTAACCCAGACAACATATTTACGTTTATTATAAAGTTATAAAATAATATTCCTATCAAATTGACATCAGAAAAAGGCAAATATTAGAGTTCTCTTATTTTATCCACTTGAACATCTGCTTTATTATACCTATAAACTTGTATAGTTTAATATATATAATCTTACACATGCCACTATGTTAATTTATTAATTTTAGTTAACTTGATTTGTTTGACAATTCTGTGAATAGTTGATATTGATTGTTTATAGAACTTGCTTCAACTCAAGAACTGGCTTTTTTTCGGAATTTCGACTTCAATGGTTAGATTCTGTTCAGAATTACAAGTATATTTATTATACCCAGCACAACCATTCCCCCCAGTCTGTATATATACCCCAGAAAAAATATATATTCATCAGTTGGTTCCGAACATCTGGCGACCATTGACATTATTTGAAGAACCTCAAGATGACCGAAGAAGTATTGAAGGCATTGAAGAAAGAAAGGGCACTTAGTAGAAGATATTTCACTAATTATTATAGAACAAAATTCGAAATTAATTTGAAAGCTAAAAAATTAAATGAAATTGACACAAAAAGAAAACTCACGTTATCAGTAGATGATTTAGATTACGAGTCCAAAATGGATTCGATGGAAGAATACGAAATTAATTTTGTAATTGCCAAAACAAAATTTGATCGAGAACTCATAAATCCCGAAGTAAAATTTGATAAAACCCCACTTAGGAGTATTGATGAAATTAAAATTAAATTGCCTAAATGATCACTTCCTCAATTTAATGGAGATTTGGGAAATTTTATTGGAATTTCCACAGTTTAAAAAAATTCACGAGGACGTCAATTTTACGCCCTCGTCAAAATGATTGATAAGTTTCAATATTTGTTACAATCAACCGTAGTAAATACTCCTGCTAGAGAATTAATTAAAAGTTTTCCTCCCTCTGGAGCCAATTACAGCAAAGCGGTAGAGCAGTTAAAAAACAGTTTTGGTCGAGAGGAAATGCTTATCGAAATTTATATGCATGATCTTTTATTATTAGTTTTACAACAGCAACGAACATAAAAAGGAACCCTATACGATAGATAAGAGTGCCAATAAAGATCATTAGAGACTCTAGGGGTTACTAGTGATAAATATAGTGCAATGCCATATCCACTAGTAGAGAAGATCCCTGAAGATACTTTGAGGGCCCGGCAACGCCATTCGTTGTCAGGTGATAACAGTCAAATCACCGGGGATAGATTGTCTAAATTACTTTTATTTCTCAGGTCTGAAGTAGAAAGTGAGGAGAGACTTTTTATAGCTAGGTCCAGTTTCAAGGAGAAGCAAAGCAGCTCCGAAAGCATGAAGAGGTCCGAGTCACTGCAGCTGAACCTACCATCGGCGGCTGCATTAGCAACCGAGGTGAAGAAGGGGACAGCCGCGAGTGATGAGGTAACCTGTGCATTCTGTACGAAGAGTCACCTTATTAAGGAGTTATCTAGAAGTTAGGAACTGAAATTGGATAAAAAAATACGTGTGGTGTCGCGGGACACCCGGTAGGAACGAAGTTCCTTACATTTTTCATTAAATATAAATTATAAGGTTGAAGTATTATATTAAACCCACCCGCAAAATCAAAACAAAAAAATATCCCTACAAAAACAAAACAAAAAAATTTCCCTACATCAAAACTAAAAAATTCCCACACTAAGACATGTCCAATGTCAATCTGGTTGGTCCAATTGACATTTTGACATATAACAAAAATAAACAAAACAAGTCAAGGAACAGGCTTCCTTAATAACATTTTTTCCTTTCTTTTTGAAGCTTAAGTTTACGCGAGCGTTGCGCGTGAACGCTTGGGCGGATTACGATTTCCAACGAACTCAGCCTGGGCATTGGTAAAATGAACATGTGTACCAAATTTCAACCAACTCAGTGATCTTTTACTCAAGTTATCGTCATCGGTAGATTTCGTGACGGATTTTGCGTGACGGTGATTTTGTGACGGTGATTTTGTGACGGTGATTTTGTGAAGGTGATTTTGTGACGATGATTTTGTGACGGTTATTTTGTGACGGTGATTTTGGTCGTTTTTTTCGGATTCACTCCCGGGCTCCAGAACGTGCCATAAGGAACTTCGTTCCAAAAACTAAAACTTCTGTCAGGTAAAAACTTATGTTTTATTTGCTTTCGAAAATCACACAGCGCGAAATAATGTCGAGCTAATGTCAAATGGTTGTTGTGTTCTAAAAGACATTTTGCTTTGATGTGCTCTCTATTAAATGCATTTGATAAACCTAAATCAGATCAGAAGGAGAGTATATCAGACAGATTTCCCTTTTACATTTTACTCCCTTAGCGTTCATTTTTTGTTAGTTGTTTGTTCCGGCCGTTGTTTATTGTTATCGCGATTCGTGGTTTTAATTATATATTTTTTCAGTTATCTTTTTTTACGTGTTTTATTTTATGGCGTGTGTACATACTTTGTGCGTACAGTCAGGTTCCGTGAAAAATTGTCCGTTGTATTGACAGAGGACCTTTTAATTTCTTTTTCGGCCAATGTGACTTTTTTATTTAAGTCGGAAATATATGATGCCAAAGGTACCATTTGGCCGCATACTTCGATGGTCAGTCGTGCGTTAATTGTTATTTGATCTCTAGAAATTTAAATTTCTGGGTGAAGGATTAAAAAATGTTATATTATTTTCCTAAGTTTGTCCACGGTCCCCTGACTTGAAATGCCGTGTTGAGTACAATAATAAATCGAGTCTTGTTTACGCCAGCTGTAATACCCTCTACAATTCATGTGCTAACCACGTTAAACTAAAAAGTAGAGTCAAGGAAATATAAAAATGATGATTTATAAATGATTCCTGTGACTTGTCTTATTATCACACCGCTGCCACCAATTGTAACGGGCCGACGATTGGTGATAGGTCCATGATTAACTAGAGGAACTAAAAACTATATTGATCTAAAAACTAGGAAGGCCGGTCACAGAGTGAACCCTGGTCGGCTCCGTGAACAGGTGACCCCCGGGGGGGGGGGGGGGCTATGGTATCGGCGTCAGCTCTTCCTCCTAGACCAGTACAGCATAGCTTACTGTTCTGTGTAGTTCTGTGTTGTCGTCGAAAATTATCACCTGCCACCCACAAAGAGACGCAAATACTTACAGACCAAATTTTTCTTTTAACAGTAGGAAGCTCAAGCATTTAGTTTTTTAAAATTAACAGCAAGATAGGTCCGTGGTCCGTCTATATGAATTAGGAATAATACCTTAGGTCTTAGGAGATAAAATGAGGTGAAAGTTGACCAAAAAGTTTAAAAGTGTTATTTTTAAAAAATTCGTATTAGATCACAAACCTCACTTACATTTTGGAAGACTCATGAGCAAAAATAATCTAAACTTTTTTTTAACTCTGGTTCACTTTGTCTCCTAAGACTTTATTTTACGTCCTAAGTCCACAGGGCATTGTTGTAAAGTTTATTCTTTATACAAAGTGCTCCAAACGCTAAACCTAATCGTTTTCAAGCTATTAGCGATAAACGTTTTTAGAGATATTGCCAAAAATAGACTGCCAATTGGTGTGGCACATAGCTTCCTCGCATCCTATCACGTACTTTATTGATTTTATACCTTTACAAGCTATTTTTTTTAATCTGTCAAAATTGTTTGGGTTTTTTACTTAAATTAAAGTATCAATTTAGCAAAAGTTAAAGAGCGCAGACGATTCAAAATAATCTAGGGCTATCTGCGGGCTACTTTCGATAAACTATAAAAGTTTCATACAAATCAGATAAGTATTTTTGAAGCTATAGGGGTAAATAAATGTATGTTTGTGCGCATGTGGAAGAGAAACAAATGATCACAGAAGATTAAAACTTATATGGGACCAACAATGAGCTAATTATGACCTACCATCCAAATTTCATTAAAATCGGACGTGTAGTTTTTAAGATATGTTGGTTCGCAAAAATTGAACGTCAGACCAACAAACCGACAGACAGACACGGAACCAAATATTTTCCCTGATGTCTGAAACGGATTTCTGTCTTGGAGTTTTTTGGAGAAATCGGAGACCTAAAAATCTTTCGTTCTTCAGAACGATCACATAGCTTCCGTTACCTTCGGTAAGCTCGGATGCAAAAGTTAATTAAACCCATTTATGCCCAACGTCCTATTAGACGTTTATAGGATTTGTACCTTCAAATAGACATACAGGATATCAAATATCACCTTACTGGCATTTCATTTATTGATTGTGCGTTGTGAAATGTGATTCAATTTCTTATACTCATTCCACATTTATACTTACAATAATTGATATGGATACTTACAATAATTGATATGTCTTGTAGACCACTATATTTTATTGAATTAAATATTATATATTCGAGTACTCAGAGATTTATCAATTGGTATTAGAAATATAAATGCTGCAACAGGTATCATTATAGAGAACATTAAACAGGACAGTAAATATAAAAATAAAATACCCAATGAAATACGCAGACTGATGGAAAGAAGACGAAGGTTGAAGAGAAATGGTAATGATAAAATTGAATATACTGAGACATCAAAACTGATTAGAAGAAAACTTAAAGACTGGAGTGCCAAGAAAAGAACAGAAGAATTGAGAGATACTTTAGAAAATGGAGGAAGCATAAAGAAGTATTGGAGGTCTCAGAGTATAAGGAAGAATAAAATTATTGCAATGACTGGGGACGACGGCAAAGTCGAAACAGAAAAAAGAGCAATGTTAACAATCATAAGTGATTATTACCGTAAACTATACCACAGTGAATTGAAATATAAAGAACCAGGCGAAACTGAATTCAATTACGTTGAAATACAGAAAGCCCCAAACATTGGTAGATCTAAAATTGAATGGGCAATCAAGAAAGAAAAAAATGGGAAAGCAAGTGGAAAGGATGGAATTATATATGAAGAGCTTAAAGCAGGAGGAGAAACCATGATTGATGCTTTAATAACACTTTTTAACCGTTGTTTAGAAGAGAGAAAATTACCGGAATCTTGGCTAACAGCACAACTTATGCTTCTATTTAAAAAGGGAGACAAATTAAAAATAGAAAACTATAGACCTATCTGCTTGCTATCTGTTATTTACAAAACTCTGGCTACCATTATTACTGCAAGAATTGATAAACATCTAGAAGAAGAACTGACTATATCTCAAACAGGTTTTCGAAAAAATGTCTCTACTCTAGATAACATCCATGTCATAAAACAACTTATCAGATCAGCAAATGAGTATAACTTTCCCTTGGTGCTAATATTTGTTGATTTTAAAAAGGCTTTTGACTCTATACATACAACGGAGATATTTAAAATGCTATATTCAACCACTATGGACAGAAATTACATTAAAATATTAGAATACATCTATAGTGGAGCGAAACTTGAAATTAACCTTGAGCAAGAAAAGAAAGAAATAGCCATTATGCGAGGAACTCGTCAAGGTGACGTGCCCTCAGCCAGAATCTTTGTTACAGTCTTAGAAAGAATTTTAAAAACTGTAAATTGGGATGGGTACGGTATAAAAGTGGAAGGGCAGTGGCTTAACATCCTTGAATTCGCAGACGACATATGCCTTATTGCAAAAAGTTTAAGAGGAGAAAAAATGCTGCAAGAATTAATTGAAGTAACAAGCAAAGTAGGTTTAGAAATAAATGCCAGTAAAACAAAGATAATGAAACTTAACATACCAGAAGGAAATAATCGCCTAGAAGTCCAAGAAAAGGAAAATTACATCCAACATGTAAATAAATACATCTATCTTGGAACATTAATTACCAATGAAAAGGATTGCGAGGAGGGGGAAATAAGGAGGAGGATAGCTTTAGCGTGGCAAAGCTACAACAAATACAGGCACTTATTCCGTTCCGATGTTGAAATGGTTCACAAGGCTAGGCTATGGGACATGTGTGTACTACCTATATTGATATATGGCTGCGAAACGTGGGTCTTGACTCAACAAGTTATTAGTAGGATGAGAGTCACCCAGAGAAGGATGATGAGAAGTATGCTCAAGATAACGAGGAAAGACAAGAGAAGCAACGAGTCGATCTTACAGCAAACCTGCATAGAAGATGTGGTCAGGGTGATAAGCAGAAGGAAATGGCAGTGGATGGGTCATATCGCTAGAACTCAAGATGAGAGGTGGACGAAGAAAATGATATTGTGGTACCCAAGAGATTTGAAGAGGAGAAGAGGGAGACCACGTACATACTGGGATGAAGAAGTACGGAAAATCTGTGGGGAGGAGACCTGGCAGCGTGTCGCTCTCCAAAGGAAGGAATGGAAAAGGATGACAGAGATATTCATCGATGTATGGCTGTGGAAAAATTAAAATAGAGACTCAGTTTTCTAATCTTACCTTTCTTACGTTATTATTTTATGGTGGCTTATTATTGTGAACTCATTTTTATTTTATAATCAGTCAATTTCAATTTAAATATCAATCAATTTCAATTTAAACTCGGAATTTAGTTGTTACGGAAAAAAACAATAATATATAAAAAAAAAGAGAAAATAATAATAATAATAATAATAATGAAAATAAAATAAAATACTACTGAGTAGTAGTATAAATATTTGCCTCAGCATAAGCTGATTTGGTTTAACATTTCTAGAAGAACTATAATTAACTCTGTCACAGACCATTTATAAACCAATAAAGGCATTCATTCATTCATTCATATATTATATATTCGAGTACTCAGAGATTTATCAATTGGTATTACAATCATTAGAAAAAAATAAAATAATATTTTGCTACTGTAAATGTATGTTATTTTTAGTGGGTCGTTAACGATCCATTGGGCATTCAAGTATGCAATCTGTGATTTTACATTTTAGGCATAAACCGTAGTCAGCAGCGGAGATACTCGAGGAAATTGAAAAAATCCTATGTGGGAATGATATCCCGGATATTATGTATTTATTACTCCTCCTGTAGATATTTTTGGTGATACGGACTGTGACTCGGGGGACGAAGATTGCGTGGATCCTGATAGGCTAAATAAGAATCAACTATTAGCACCGCCTGACGTTGCATCTTCTACCATTGAAAGTGTCCAGGAAATGAGATTTGAGCAGGCTTCTGCATCTTTTACAGCTTCTAACTGGGTCTGAAGAGAAGACTTGCCACAACAAGTTAAAATTGAAAACCTCCAAATGTTACCCCTCTTATGCTTGAGTAAAAGTTGCCATCCTCTGGAGTATTTTGAACTTATGACCCGAGAAGTAGTTGAGCATATAGTGAAGCAAACTTTTATCTATTCTGCCTATAAAAATACCCCATTTGACCTTGGAGTTGATGAGATGTACGTATTTATAGGGATTCTCTTGATGAGTGGCTTCGTCACTATTCCTCGTTGTCAGTTTTACTGCGAAGGCGATGAAGACACTCATAGTATTTTGGTTTCTAACTCGAGAAGAAACAGGTTTCGGAACTTTTTTTGAGATTCATTCATACAGCAGATAATACTAAATTGGACAAAGAGGATAAAGATACGAAAGTTCGTCCAGTAATTGATATAATGAATTTTCAAGTGGGCAGCACCTCATAACGTGTGGAGCAACTCGTAGTCTTTGTGGCGTTTAAGTGCTTTGCCACTTATCATGAGATCAAATTTTATAATTAAATGCAAATTGTGATTTACTTCATCATTATCCTTATATGCTAGCCATTTGCCCAATGGGTCGTTAACGACCCACCATGTAAATCATGTAAACAATAATGCAGTTTTTTTTTTTTTTTTCAATTTTCCTAAGTGTCATAGGATTAGATTTTTTTTTTGAGATGGCCATTTTGTTGGATTATCAGCATCTAGTAGTGCTCAGTTAAATGTAAAAAAAACTAAACATTTAAGAGTTAAAAGTGCCAATAATTTGTTAATAATAAACTAGTGTTCGCACCAGGGGGAGGTTTTCCTGACCTGGCCACGAAATTGGGTAAGAATAAATGAAAATAATAAAATTAGAAAATGATTGGGTGGACTGTAGGTTATATTTAGTATTTATGTACAGATGAGCAAATAACATGAAAACAATGGCCTAGTAAAAAGAGTATCTGAAACAATGAAAGTAAGTTATCTGTTGGAGAGGTGAGGTGAAGTGTGGTGCTGTGGTGACATGGTGAATGGTGAGAAACTGGATACCAGCACTGATAATTGCCAATTACTTCCCTGGATACCAAGAGAAGTAATGGATTAATATTTCCTGGATACCAGGTAAACTAGATAAATCCTGGATTCCAAGGATTTATCTAGATAAAAAAACGTATAAAAATACTTAGAAGGGAAAATGGCCACCGATCACATAGAGGGCTTGACTCACACTTAGCTCTCTTCACACTCAGATCTTCCCTCCAAATTTGGGCAGTTAAATATTCAAATATTTGAAATTTAGAGCAGGTTTGCCTGCGGAGGAAGATCCAGGAGTCTAAATAAAGACCTATATGGGCCCCTTCAGATACTTTCGGGGCATGTCGGTCTGAACGAACCCGGGTATTCTGCAGAGCGGGTTTGATGTCTATGTAGGTAGAGGTGTCCAGGTGCTGTTGTAAAACAGTGTTCAAGCTATCTTGAACATACCGCCTACCTAAACGAACGTTTAAAGCTGTAGTACGTTAAAACAATAGTAATTTTAAGGCCATAATATGATAAGATTATTACTGTCTCATAAATTAGTTAGGTGCTAGAAGTTATAATTGCAGTTAAATGTTAATAAATAATTTAAATTCAACAGCATGACAAATATTTTAATTTAAATAAAAAAGTTTCTTGTATGAATAATATAAATGCTTAACTTACAAACTAAATAACAAATTAATGGTTAGCAGTACCAACAAAAAACCTAACAAGAAAACAAAACAACTCTAAATCATGAGTTAAAAACTTATGATCTAACTATAGCTGATTCAACAGGTATGAGATTAAAGGATCTTTAGTTTCTGTGAAAAATACAACATAAGTACTTGATACCCTAAAAATAGTACAAAAGGATGGAAGAATATCCAAATTAATTAGTATTGCGTGCTAAGAGACACGCATAATATAGTAACAATTAATAAACAGAATGTTACATTGTAATAAATAACTCTAACATTACCAAAAGTAAGTCGTAGGATATGACGAATCCTTAGATGCTTAAATACATTAATAATAATAAATCAATAACAGACTCATAAACTTAAAATTAATTAAACAAGAGTTTTTAATAAAGTGTCTGTTACAATTAATAGATTATACAGCTTTTATAAGCAGAAATAAAATATACCTAAGAAGACCCTTTGGTGATTTATAAAATATAAAATGACTAGAGAGAAGTTAGAAAATAAAATCTTATCCGAGAAGGTAACAAAATAATTAGCCAATAGACTAATTTTATAAAAATAAAAGAAACATATTCTTAGCAGTGCTACGAAGAAAGTAAGCTACCTGCAAGATAATAGAAAAGTTCAATTATTAAAATTGACAAAATTGACTAAGTTAAGAAATTAATTAAAATTAACTCCATCCAACACTGCAAGGAAAACATGCACACTGAAATTGTACGCAAAAAGTCAGCAGAGGAAATTGGTGGTCTGCTGTGAGATGAGAAGCTGGATTCCAGCAAAATAATTACTTCCCTGGATACCAAAGAGAAGTAATAAAAAACGTTGCAATCACCTGGACACCAACAAGATCATAGTTTAATCCTGGAATTCCTAGGAAGATAAATTAATTGAGACTCGGGTGCCAGGAATTTAATAGGATGCAACTTGCTCACCTGAACTTCAAGCTGGATACCGGAAGCAAGAAGTGGTAAATTGACGACCAAAAAAAGATAAAGTTATTCTAAGCAAGGAGGGTATATGAAGTTTGAGAGTATACCTTCCGCCTACCATAGGAATACCTACTCAGTAGAAATATAAAGTTAGAAAAACAATGTTTAATAGAAGGAGATAATATGAGATTGTCAACAAAAAAGTAAAACTGGCTAACTTCTAAATAAATAAATCACAGTAACAACTAATAGCAAGCTAATAGCTGATATTCTAGAAAAATTGTGGTCTGGTGAGAAGGTCTAAGCTGGATACCAGTATACTCACCAGTTCCTTACAAAGTTCAAGCTGGATACCAGCAATAATAAAGGTATTAAGTTTAAAAATATAAATAAATAAATATTAGTAAAATTAAAAGATAACCATGACTAGAAAGAATAGACAAAACTATAAATTTAGGTAGAGGTAGAGTTTAAAAATATGAAAAACAATGATGAATGCAAGATGATCTCTGCAGTATTTCACATCTAAGAAATAAAATTGGTTATCTGGTGAGAAGATATAAACTGGATACCAGCAAAATTATTACTTCCCTGGATACCAAGGTGAAGCAGTAATGAATAAGTTGCATACACCTGGACGCCATGGTAAATCAAAGAAATCCTGGATACCAAGGATGATTGAAACCTAGATGCCAAGGGTAATAGTATGCAACTTGCACACCAGAACATAACAAACTTCAAACTGGATACCAGAATAATGAAGCTGTTAGTTGAAGACCAAAAGAAGAAAGAAGGATCTCCACTGCAGGGTGATACGATGCATCACTAGAGACTCAGAGCGAGTAAAAAATAAAACTATTCATAAAATTAGATGACATACATATCTCTAATCTACTCTTCAAAAGTTGTGGAAGCTGTCTTTAAAAGAAGACAAATAATAAATCAATTTAATCAAAAAGAGCTTAAGAAAACATCCCTAGTAAATCACCAAAGGTACAATGAAAATAAATTATAAATTAATTTAATAATTATATATAAAAGATGGTTATGAAACCATAAAGCTGTGATTTAAAATAGTACCAAAGTACATTATATAAATTATTGAGAAAATAAATATTTATAAACTGTAACGATTATATGTTATACTAAGACTAAGAACAAATTTAACAATATACAACATTAAATTCAGAATGCTTTGAAATAACTCATACATTGGAGTAAAATAAATAAATCTTAAGAATCAACAGCTTATAAATATCTATACTTAGTAACAACTATACGATAACAAATAAATAAATAAATATGAGTTAACATATCATTTTAATTGAGACTAGAAAGAAATGGCAACTATTAAAATTGTAAATAATTAGTTGCTTAATAATCGTTTATATAAATTATCCAATGATAATTAAATAATATAACAAACTATCAAATTCTACCAAAAATAAGTAGAAACAAATTTGATTTAAATGAATAATTTATCAAATTCAAACTTTAAACAATAAATGTTTTGTTTTCTAATAATTCATAATATTGTAAGAAAATTTACTGTATCTATCATAATACCTGCATTTAATAATATGCAATCAATAAATTATGATGCCTAATAAATAAAGTTGAAATAAATTATCAATTAGTTAATTGACTATTTTTCTTTAAATATAAATTTGAATACCCTATGTAATAAATATATATAATATAATCTTTGTAACAATAAATAAATTTATAAATATTTAACAAAAACAAATTATTAATAAATTACGCTAAGTAGCAAGATATAACAAATTTAATAAAATACTATTAAAAATTCAACAATCAACAATCTAACAATTACAAATAGAAATAAATATAAATTAACAAACATCACATAAAAAGGAAACTAGAATGGAAAAACCACAAAACACAAATAAATAATAATTTCTAGGCTGGATACCAAGCCAGGAAAGCAATAGCTTAAACAATATGAACCTGGATTTCCAAGGCGCAAAGCGTAAGCGTGGCAAATCAAAGAGGCTTTGTTTACCTTTGAGTTACATCTACAATCTATAGCAAATGTAGTTACTTTTTTCATTAAAAGTGATGTTAATAGTTAATTTAATGACTGTGATTAATAGAAATAGTATTTAAAATAATATTTAACACAATAAATTCAATAAACCACTGTTCATAAGTGAAAAAGAAGAGAACCAGGATACCTGGAGCACAAGAAAAGAGAAATTACTCAGACTAGATTGATAAATTAGTGCTTTAAATAACATTTTTAGTTAAATTAAAATAATATAGTGTTCACAGCTGAACAAGAAAAGAGCCAGGATACCTGAAACTCACATGAAAAGAAATATAACTAGACTTGGTTAATAGAATAAATATTAAGTGATACTTTTAAATAAACTATTGCTCATAAGTGAACAAAAGAATACCAGGATACCTGAAGCACACAAAGAGAATAAAGGTAACTTGGACTTGACAACTATAATAGTATTATAAATTATAATAAGTGGTAACTTAAAGAAACTACTGCTCATGAGTAAGTACAAGAAAGAAGCCAGGATACCTGAAGCTTACAAGATAAGAAAGATGACTTGGACTAAGAATAGCAGATTAAAATGTTTAAATAATAAGAATAAATTAAGTGCAACAAACAATTAAAATATAGATAAGTGAAATGTTAGCTTGTAGTAACAAATTATAGTGATAATTATAAGGTGAATACTCAAATATGTATGTAATATTTAGATGTGATGAGCTCTTACTAAGTGACTTACAAGCTAATTTGTAATCTGTGAGCTATTATATAACGTGAAGTAATATAATATGCTTGTATACATGCACAATAATTGAATAAATATTGGTTTAATAAATATGATAATTTTATACAAAAATATGCCAAGAAACCTTTCTGAAACCTCTCAAATAATAACTTAATAAGAATTGATATACATAATTACTGAACTAAGGCCTTTACAATAATTATCTTCATTTCTGTACATAATATGCATGGATTAAATTTATCAAGAATGGATACCATATTTTAATGATCCGGCCCAAAGGACCATATGTTCGCACCAGGGGGAGGTTTTCCTGACCTGGCCACGAAATTGGGTAAGAATAAATGAAAATAATAAAATTAGAAAATGATTGGGTGGACTGTAGGTTATATTTAGTATTTATGTACAGATGAGCAAATAACATGAAAACAATGGCCTAGTAAAAAGAGTATCTGAAACAATGAAAGTAAGTTATCTGTTGGAGAGGTGAGGTGAAGTGTGGTGCTGTGGTGACATGGTGAATGGTGAGAAACTGGATACCAGCACTGATAATTGCCAATTACTTCCCTGGATACCAAGAGAAGTAATGGATTAATATTTCCTGGATACCAGGTAAACTAGATAAATCCTGGATTCCAAGGATTTATCTAGATAAAAAAACGTATAAAAATACTTAGAAGGGAAAATGGCCACCGATCACATAGAGGGCTTGACTCACACTTAGCTCTCTTCACACTCAGATCTTCCCTCCAAATTTGGGCAGTTAAATATTCAAATATTTGAAATTTAGAGCAGGTTTGCCTGCGGAGGAAGATCCAGGAGTCTAAATAAAGACCTATATGGGCCCCTTCAGATACTTTCGGGGCAGGTCGGTCTGAACGAACCCGGGTATTCTGCAGAGCGGGTTTGATGTCTATGTAGGTAGAGGTGTCCAGGTGCTGTTGTAAAACAGTGTTCAAGCTATCTTGAACAACTAGAGTATATAAAATTTAAACAAAATCAGAACATATTTGCATTGTGGGCATGAATAGGTTAATAAAACTAAGAGAAGTTTTGTTTATATGTTTATTGGACTGAACTTAAAACATATCTACTCTCAAAATTAGAAAGTTTCGTCATTATTCGCAATGTATACTTAGTACACAAGTATACGTATTTACAGTGGTTCCAAAAATGTTCGATTCTCAGCGCCCTTTTTTATTCCTGTTGTTCCAAAGGCGTACTAATGTCAAATTTTAAAAGCTAAACATTGCATAATAGCGAATATATTCATATATACTTTTTTAATTATTAGGTTAGTTTATAGTAGTTCCTAAACATTTTCGTTTTGGAGGCGCCTAAGAATTAAATACAAGGCTAAATATCAAATAAAAGGATCCCTATATAATATTCTTTCAATCGACTTTAAATGTCCGCAGATTCTTTCCCTGCAGGGAGAAATTCATTGAATTCATCTTAAAAAAAATCCAGTAGGTACGTACGATAATTGTTATCGATGGCAAAAATGAAAAAGAAAAAAACTTGGACGGGAATATCAATGGTCTAGATCTGACTGAATGGTCTGGATTATTATTCGTAAAGATAATACTTCTCCAATTATAATAATATAACCCTTCGAACTAAAGAAGATCTCAATTTCATAAATTAACATTACACAACATTATCTTTTTTCTATTCTTACTTCTTTTAAATATATATGATTTATTATCAGCCATATTTATTCAAATTAATTATGAGGAAGAAATCTTTCTTCAGAAATTTTCATAAGTGAGTTCTTTGACTGTAGATTTTGTAAAATGTACACTAAAAAAATGAAAATACCTTTTCTGTTTTTCGTATGTAAAAATACTTATATTTACCGAAAGATCCCATATTACAAAGAAAAAGATTACTTATTATTAATAACAGCTAGTAAACAACTGGTTTAAATTGGCACATTAGAGTCATAATTATATGTAAAAACAGTAGCTTCAGCACCTTCCCTTTAGTAAATATAAATATAACCAATGAGATAATTATAAACATCAATAAGGACAATGGAAGAGGGATTAATAAAATAGGTTAATGAGTTGATCAAGTCTAAATGGTAGGAGAAATCGACATACAAAAAAATCAAAAGAAGAATTTGATTGAAGAAGAAGTTGTTATACTTTTTAATATAGTGAATCCGTATTTTATTTTTTTTCTGTCTAAGTACTTTTCATAATATGTATTAATATTTGGTAATGTTAATTCAATAGAATCAAAATATCTATGCACAATTGTAGGCAACCACAGATACAAAGTCATTAGGTCTTCCACAGCAAAATATGATTTAAATATTATAGAAAAATAAATAAAAAAGAAAGAAAAAGTCGTTTATAATATATAATAAATTGTTATTATGTTATTAATATTATAAAATTTTACCGTAAAGTCTGATGGTTCCGTCGGTTTCCCCTCGAGGATTTTTGGCCACACATTTGTACGTGCCGAAATCAGTGCGCCTCAGTTCCACTATAGTCAAAAGCATCTGAGTCTTGTAAGGTAGATCCATAGCTCTAGATTCGACCCGATACTTGCCCGTGTCATGTATCATCTGACCGTCTTCTCTTGTCCAATAGTTAAGAGATGCCGGATGAGCTTCTGTAAAACACTCGAGCGTCACGTTATAGCCTTGAGGAGCTCCCACTAACTGATGTGGAATCCATAGCATCGGTGGAACTAAAACAAAAAAATATAATAAACAATTGAAATTAGATATCATACGTCATATGTACTCAAATAAAAAGAAGACAATTAACAATTATAAATACTAAGTTATAGATAATAACAATTAAATATTGCATAAACATATTAATCGCAATAAATTAACCTAAGTAAGTAGTCTGTATTTTGGGGGTTTCTGGCCTCAGGATACCGATTTAATAATATATTGATTTTGTATTGCATGCTTGTACTTGTACTCCCCTTCTAACTACCTCCGACCACATCTGGTGGTCTCCTAACAGCTCTGACCACCTTCTATATATTTCCGATACCCTTACCTGTCTTCCTCACATGTGCTCGTCACCTGTGCAGTTTTTTTGTGACGATTTCAGCAGGTTAGCTCCTGGTTATTTCTCTGTAAATGTGCCTAAAATCATTTGCATTATTTTAAAATTCTTGTAGGCTTTGACAGCAGTCGAGGAGCTCACAATCACGCTTCCCAACGCACCCTAACCTGCCAAAAAAGTGGTAAAAACCCACCAGTCTGTGGTGATTTTAAACGTTAAAATTGTCAATTATACAATTTAGGTTCCTCCGTTTGGAGATTCCAATGACCACCGCATTGTTTTCTGGTTTTTTGTTGCTGTTTTCTTACCGTCTTGTTTGTTTGGTTTTCAAATTACCCGTACCTTTCTTCATTTCCCCTCCGAGATTCACTTTTCCCTTCATAAAGCCAACCACCAGGTATGCCGATGATTTTTCTCTCACTTAGGAGCTTCGACTCATTTCCAAGGAATTTAGTTCGAAATAAGGGACTAAAAAAGTAGTAAGGACATGTAATGGATAGTAGTGCCAAATTAAAGATTCAGACGTGGGAAAGGAAAGTGAACTCAAAAAGAATTCAACCCAAGGTACTAATTTAACAAACGAGCAATTCACTACATTACGAAGAGAGATTAAATGTATTAAGGAAAATATGGCCGCTAAAGACCTAACTAAAGAATTAGAAAGAAATTTGCAAGGCATATCTGACTTGATGGATAATTGTAATGAAAATATATGAGACAATTGTTGAAAAGAACAATACTATTGAAACGCTGATCAAAGACAACCAAAAAATTAAAGAAAAAAATTGGAAGACAAACTAATTAACTTAGAGCAACGGAGTCGTACTAACAATATTGAGATAATTGGTGTACCTATCAGTGAAAATGAAAATTGTTTTACTATAGTTCAAATGATAGGTGAAAAACTTGGATTAATTCTGGCAAGAGAGGATATTCAAATCGCTCATAGAACTAGGCCATTCAACGAAAGCAGAATACCTGCAATATTTTTAGTTCAATTAACAACACGAAAACAAAAATATTCATGGGTTCAAGCTTCGAAGAATAATAAACTTACCTGCTAAGAACTTGACGATTCCTTGCCACAAACAAGAATTTCACTATTTGAATATCTAGCCCCAGAAAAAAATTACTATATGAGGTGGGACAAAGATGTATCCCTCAAATAATTAAATCTTGGACAATTGATGGAAAAATCCTGGCCTGTTTTCAGAATGAAGGAGCTCAGCCATTTCCCATCTCTTACCAAGATGATGTCAAGCCTAGACCTTAAGACATCACATCGCCAAAGACGCCAAAATAATCTCTTGATTTCCGGTGGACCACTAATACTAAGAAGTAACTTTTCTTTAGTATTATCTTTATGAACCTTTTTTATTTTGTAATATTCGATTATATTTCTTTATTTGTTAATTATAATTACACTTATTTCATAACTGCTAATATTACAACTCAAATAACATTACAAATGGGGGGAAAAAAAATAAAAAATAAAATATACATGTTTTACAATTTATTTTTTATCTTACTTCATCTTAACTCGAAACAGCAAAAATACAGTCTTACATTAGTTTCTCACGAATTTGGCAATAAAATGTTATGTAAATATAATATTTTGCATTTATCATCCCTAAACTTTCGGCACTTCTTTAGATTGTTACTCCCTCTTATAAAAAAAAACAGAAGGGAGTAACAATCTAAAGAAGGTGTATGGAATGTTCTTCATTAGACTGTTACTCCCCCTATAAAAACAGAAGTGTGATATTTCTTTGTTCCTAAGTACATAGGAATAAACATCCTTTCCTTGTAATTTTAATCATGTAAAAAATACGTTTACCGACTCTAATAATTATAACTAATTCATAATTTGTGATTCATTTTTTTTTTTTTTTTTTAAATTTTTATGGGGTATTAAGTAAAAGGTATTAAAGAGCAGATTACAAAAATTTGCAAAACTTGAGGAATGAGTTGAATTTTCCACGCAATATGGTCAATATACATCAACATTTTGCTTGTCTATTTTTCTATATAATCACCCCCTTTTTGCTTTGCCCAACGCTCCGGAAGTGCATGTATCATTCGTAAAAAAAAAGAAAAAAAAAAAAAAATGACTAAAATCTAATTCACTGTCACACCGATGTTTTAAGTTGTTTATTGCTATTTTTTAAAGTCCCTTAGCGGTCCAAAAATGTGGCAATCACTCGAAGCCAGGTGAGCGAAATATGGTGGGTATAGAAGAACCTCAAAGTTTATTTGTTAGGCGTGCATTGTCATGATAGATAATGACGTCGTTCGATAAAAATCCTACGTCGTTTTGTTCGAATTGAAGGTTTCAAGGTTCAGGTTCTTCCACACTCATAGCCTTGATCTGGCTCCGAGTGACAACCACATTTTTGGGCCGCTGAAGGACATTCTCAGAAGGACAAAGTCCAACAACGATAAACCACTTAATACAGTGGTGCGACAGTGGAGATTTCAGCCAAAATAATAATATGGCAAAATAAGTCTTATTTTTGTATTGTTAAAAAAATAATTTCCACAAACTTTTTGCCTCATCGTAAATATAATAAAAAGTAAGCGGAGCCGAAGGTGGGTTAATATTGTGAGGGTGGTAGTTTGTTACGGATTGACGTTGGGTCCCGCCAAGTGACACCCAGTGATTGACGAACCCTATCAAATAATGAAATCAGAAACGACCACAAGAATAAAACTGGACACAGAAAACTTCTCGCTAACTCTTTTCAACACATGACAAATCAATTTTTTAACGGACTGTTTTTCCAGTAACTTGTTCTCAGAGGCAAAATAACAATATTAAATTGCGTTTAAGTATCGTTTCGCTTCTACACTAAAAAACTTATTCATTCGGTAATGCTGCGAATCGGGAAATAAAATTATTATGGTCCACAAAAAATCAAATTCTCTAATTCTTGATTAAAATCTAGGGACATCTCATGCATCCAGTAGCCGAATATGTATTAAATTTCAAAATTTCATCGTTCGAGGAAATCATGGTCATTAAATCTCAAGTACTTACCACCAAACAATGTAAATACAGTTTTGAGAGTTGGCTTTACCCAAGGAAGAGAGTAAAAGAAAAACGTTAGGGGAATGAAGAGTGGTCTAGTTTATCGGTTAGGCCCTAGGGTGCCGTAACAGCGTGCCAAGAGATCATCCCCTGCCGTCTTACCTCCTTCGCTCTATTCCCTTCCTAAACTAATTTTCTTAAAAAAGGGGCTTTACTTCATAACGACATGATCAATTTATTCTCTTTTAAATGGTAAAGAGCTAGGCAGAATAAATCTACCTTAAGCTATATTTCGCTTTCTTAATCTACCATTAAAACTGGAAACTATTTTGAGAAAAACTTACTACCTGAGGCAAAGCTCAAAAAGTGGAGAGACATCACCTTAAGTGTTATACATTTTCTCCAAACAGCTAAACCTTAATTTTTGCACAAGGGGCAAAAAAAAAAAAAAAAGAAAACAAAACAAAAAAAAAAAAAAAAAAAAAAAAGGGGGGGGGGGGTTGTCCTAATCTGGCCACGAATTTGTAAATAGGTATAATGAATAAAATAATAAAATTAGAAGTTTGCGGTTAATTTTTAGCACGTATGTACATTAAATAAATTAATAGATAATATATTAGTGGCCTATAAATAATGTATACATTATCTGAATGTGGTGAGGGGGAGTATTGTCGCTGAGAGTAATTTTGGATGATTGTCCATTTGTGTGGGCAGAACACCAAGGCTGGATAGCAGCAACATTTATTATTATGAGTTCTCACACCAAGAGATTATTATATTATTTTTTATTCATGTTAAAACTGGAACATTTTCACAATTTTTTAGACTCATCACTTTTATTTTCACGATTTAAGTCACGTAATATTTATACTTATTTTTAATTTAAAACTTAAATCTAGTCAACAATTCAAATGTTTAAAACGTTAGAAGTATGGTAATTTGTGGTATCCTGGTTGTAACCTATTCTATTTTATTTGTATATTTTTTTAAATAAATTATAGCTGGTTTATATTTATGTTTTTAAAGTAATCTCTAATTATACAGCAAGCAGCCGAAACGGCGCGCCATGCGCGCCTTATCCGTGTAGAGAGTCACACTTTGTTATTTAGCTTCGGGTGCTTTGCTTCCTTAGAATATGGTTTCCATGAGTAAAGACTATCTTTTTTGCTTCATGGGCTTCATGCTCTTATAATAATAGGCCATTCTGCGTTATTTTCATCCCTTACTGTCAAAATTTCGGACCATATAAAACAATAATTATTCTTGATTTATCATTACCACTCGCTGTCTGAATTTTAATTCCATGTCTGTCTTTCTTGTCAGTGCAACGTAACTGGTCATGGCTAAATAATGGTCAATTTATTTACAACCCGACTTTTTTAAAAAATAATAGAAACATTTCCTGATTCACCTGTATCTAATATAATTTTTGATATGAATACAATCTCTCCAAAAAGGTCATCAGTTAAAATTAGAGCTCCTATAAGGATTTTATACAAGTGAACTGTTTGCAATCGTGTACGGTTACATAGACCTTGCTCTACGTTTCAATTCCTGGGAAAACCCCGATTTTTTAATCTAATTTATGTACGGGAAAAATCCAGGGAATTGTGGCATGTCAAAATAACTTTTTGAGTATCACAGAGAAGATACCCAGATAATGACGTTTGTTTATAATCCGCTGTTCGTTGTTTATCGGTTGTTTATCTTGTCTTTTGATTTTTTTTTTTTTACTAAAAATTGTTCTACAACGCTTACATCAATAGGAAGTTATTCCAACTGGAAGTAGGATTGCCGCTGTACCTGTCCAAGTTATATCACACGATAAAATTTTCATAATTTTGCCTCTGGGCAACTACTTAAGTAACTATTTTATGGAAAATAAAACATATAAATCTCTAATCACCAAACATACAAAAAGACAACTTTGACCCCCCCCCCCCCCCCCCCCCCCCCCCCTTTGAACAATTACAGGTTTAAAGCTAGCAATCTTTTGGTGTCCTGATAAGGACTATTGATTAAATGAAAGATTATTTTCAGACATTTAAAGAGCGTGTTTCGAAGGAGGTAACGATAATTCGATTTCGATAGATTGAGTTAGAGTTGAGCATAAGAAGAGAAGTATGACTGCTGCGCGGTTATACTAAGCGAAGAATCTGTGCGCAGTTTTCTTCCCCTTCTCCTTCCCCCAATTTCCCACCCTCGGAATTCTTTATCTAATTGTCACTTCCTAACTGGTTTTCTCTGGCTGGATTATATCCCGTTCTCTCACTATCTCGCTTTAAGTTTTCTCGATTATATCATATGATATTTATCGCTGGAAATTATTTAATTATTACAAGAGGGCTCTGTCCCTTACTCGCTTCGCTCGTCAACCCCCAAAATGCGGCCTCTGCATTGAACCTTCGCAATGTTAAGGCACTTTGGGGTGAAGCATTCAAATTAACCTTTTGACTCTTCTTTTCAAAGATTACTAAATTAATGTAGTAAAATATCACGTTAGTTATAGAAATCTTTATTTATTTAAACCTATATAACTTTTTACAATTTGACATAAGTCTATAACATTAAACTATGTAGTTCTTCGCAAAAATAGAATCTTTTTCTTTTCATTCTGTAAAATCTAAGAATTAAGTCTGCATAGTTATTGAACGATGATAACCCTACGGCTGTTTATAACGGAGTGATAGCTATCACGGCTTTAATTTATTTTTTACTGTTTTTTATATTTTTTCGAATGATATATTTTTTAGTGCTAGTATAAATTTAGAGTCTGTAACTGCAATAGAGTTTTTAATTAAATTAAGGATAGTGCTTATTTTTTGATAGGGTAAGTAGAATGATAGTTTAAAAATTATCCCTTTTTTAGGTCTTTTTCGTACCACATGGTAGAAAAGAGAATTTAGGCACGCTCGGATATTTATTAGCACAATTTTAAGTTCTTTCTAGAGTAAGTTTTGAAATGCCTCCGACACACTTAGAAAACGCTTCATAGTTTTTTTTTTTAGTAGCCTTCTTAAACCCTTAGATACAGGACCACAATAATCAACTCCACAGTGTAAGAAGGTTCTAGCAGTTTCGACACGATAACTTGATAGATCACCCATTAATTGGCAAAAATCACGTAGTTTATTTCGGAAATAAGTAATAAATCGATGGCATACTTAAGGGGGAAAGTTATTGCCATTCAAAGAACAATAATTTCTACGCACGGAGGTGAGTAAATGCTATGGGGTGGCGTGAAGCAAGTGCTCTTTGTTCGGATCTAAAAATTAGAATGACAAGATGGTGGCTACCAGAAATTAGCAGAAGGTGTTTCTGATCGTCATACTGATATATTGGGACTTGCTAAGCCAACCACCCACCCTAAAAAGTCCATTCGAGTCCAAAAAAGAGGTAAGTTGACGCAGCTTTTTCTTTTGAGGAACCGAATATGCACTCGACAAGGCGGTGATATCACCATGAAAGGCTTCTGTTTGGACAATTTTCACGCAAAAGAAGAAACGCATTTAAAAGTTGAAAACACGAGAAAGTACCAGTAGTCTTATTTACAGGATAACAAGTATTTTTTATTAAATGAAGACAGACCCTACTATTTGAACCAAAAGGTTTAATTAATTACATCAGACTTTTTTGCCATGTATTCAAGAAAAACATGTGTACATTCTTCCGGCGTTGTTTTTTCCCATTTTCTCTTTGGTTTCCATCTATCTTTTATTTATAATATATACTATTATTTCATTTATATAAAGATGTCGTATGCCTAGGCCATTCGGTATCAAAAAAAGGAGTCAACCCACTACCAGAGAAAGTAGAAGCGATAGCCACATTTAAATGACCGGACAACATGAAAGAACTTCGCAAAATCACGTGGAAAAAGGAGACAGAAGAAGCATTTCAAAAATGTAAAGAAGGACTAGCTGACTCAGCTAATCTCTCATACCCGAGCAACGAAGACCCACTCACATTGATGACAGATGCATCTGACATTGCCCTTGGTGCGGCACTTAACCAAATATCGGAAGATGGAACAACACCAAGACTTTCATTCTTTTCAAAAATAAAAAAATACAAAACAAAAACAGCAAAATTACAGTACCTACAACAGAGCACTGTTAACAATTCACAAAGCAATAAAACATTTCAGACATTTTTTAGAAGGAAGAGAATTTGTAATCTGTACAGATCACAAACCTGTTACCTTCGCATTCAAACAGAAAGCTGATAAAGCTTCTCCCCGACAACTCTGACAACTTGATTTCATTTCCCAAATCTCTACAAATATTCTGCACTTGTCAGGAAAGAATAATATAGTTGCAGACACACTGTCAAGAGTGAATGCTATTGTTAAAACTCCGATTGTAGACATCAGAAAAATTGTCGATGCACAACAGCACGATGAAGAATTAAAAGCATTTCTACAAGCGGAACTAAGTCTAAAGCTCAAACAAGTAAAATTACCTGGTTCCGACCTCACCCTCTACTGCGACGTTCTACAAGACAATATTCGACCTTACGAACCAAAATTGCACAAATAGCAGTATTTTATGGGGACACGTTTCACACCCACTTCAAACTTGCCTACGCTCGCAATTATATATTTTTGTAATCAGCTCGACGTACCCTTTCATCATATTATGGTATCATATTATGATACCCCTCACGGCCTCACGGTGTCGAAAAAAAATTAAAAACTTTTAACACTTCAGTTTTTTTACCCTAATTTTTTTGAAAAATATTTTTTTTAAGTCACTATATTTTTAAAACATGTGGGTAGGTACAAGACACATACATGCCAAATTTCAAAGTTATCGGACGAAAGGTGTAGCCGTGAGAGCACGCGACAGGACGGACGGACAGACACACGTAGGAAAATATAAGGGTCCTTGGTTTTGCCTACGGACCCTAATAGCAAATCGAAACTAAGTAATATTGTAATAAAAAACAATGCTAAAAAAGAAATGATAAATGAGAAAAATAACGTAGTCAAAACCAATAAGACTTGGAAATCATTGAACAATCATCAACCATTGGTGCATTAATTTAATTCCAGTCTCTTCTTTCAATACGACATTTGCACTAGTAAATATTTAATAACTCCAGTTCTAGGACAAACTAACAAAATAATAAATACTCGATTGAAAGAGCATTAATGTGAGGTTTAAGCGCCCTAATCACAAATTAAATCGGCCAACATTTGCGGACGGGAAAATCGGATGTTCGTAATTGGCTACAATATATATTATACCTGTAGGTCAGTTTTCGAAGCCTTTTTTTGATAAGCGGTTTCTAAGCATTGCATTATTTAGAAAGCCTGTAACCATCATTTTTATTTAAATTAGTTAATGTTTTTCTTAATTTTAATAGTCTTTTCTGACGAACCGTTTGCTATAGTTTAAAACAAATGCTACAAATTCTGTCCCTTTGATATAAGCAATTTTTTTTGGCTTTAGAATAGCTCTGCTAGTGCAGATTGGTTAATTCGTTCGTTTTTGACTGTTCTTATATTATTTTCTTGAAGTCGGGTTGATATTATTCTGCCAGTTTAACCGATATAGATCTTAGCACAACTGCAAGGAATTTCTTCTTTTTTTTTAATTCCTCGTGTTATTAGTCTAATGTCTAATATATATATTTTCGTGTAATAGTTTGCCAGCTGTGAAGATTGAACTTTGCTGATAAATGCAAGTGTGGCAGGTTATATCAATTTTGGGGTGTGGGTGAATAGGGTAGGATCATGATAGTTCTGACACTTATTTTAAACACAATATGACTGATTTCTCATACAAAGATCAATAAATTTATCCAAGGACAGGTTTATTAGCTAGGACTTACAGTTTCACAAATACAAAAAAAGAGATTAAATACTACTGAATCAGATTAATCTCCAATCAAAATTGGAACACCGGACAACTCACACACATAGATAAGTCTTCCCCATTTAGGAGGTATCCAGCACAAGTAGGCAAAATTATAATAATAATAGCAATAAAGTAATCTACAAACCATGTTTAACATCAGTAAGATACTTAGGCATGGTCAAAGATTGTTATTTTAAGTATATTTGAGTTAGACAATTTTATAGATTTTAATCAAACCACAGTGTAGTTTTATTAAGGTGTGGACAAATAAAATAATTATGTTTGACTACCAATAAATATCGGTCGATAAAACTAATATTTTGTAGTATTTATCACCACTCAATACATCTCTCATGCGGTCTTCTCCGGGAGATCTAGAATAATAAGACCCTGGCCGCAGAATGCTACAGAAATGAAATATTGCATTGTTTCTATTATATAAATGCGATGAATTTTATAAGCCAGTGGAATGGAGCATAACCTGAGTTAAAAAGCAATTTAGTCCTTAACCCTCATTGTTACTAAATTATCCACTTCAATTATGCTAACCGAAATTTGGAATCAGTGTAAGCAGTTAAAACTGGGAAAATTATTGACTAACGCTATGGCAAGCAAGGCGTCGACATAGTGCCTTTATGATGTAATTGATACTTTTTCCGTTAGGCTTTGATCTTAACAAGGTAGGTGGGAACCTCCTAAACTTTTTCAAAGGGGAGTCAGACGGTGGATATGTAAACATGAGTTCTTCGTGAAATATAGCGAAAGGAGAAAAAATTATATACCACGCTCCTTTTCCAAGCAACCCGGCGCTATGGCAAAATATTTTAATGAATAACATTATCTCCGGTCCTTTCTAAACATGGAAAAATATTCACCACAACACGGACACAAATAATGATTATGGATGTACCACGTAATAAAATCAAACTGAAAAATGAATTCATTATCTTGCTATATGTCTAATTTTGAAAGTCATCGTTTAATTTGATCTAATTTTATCAATCGTAAAATCATATTACGAAACGAGGTATATTTCTTACTAGTGTTTCATCTTGAAACAAGTGTTTTTTTTTTTATTATAATGGTAACATAAAGGTTACAACATATCGCCCACCTTGAATGGACTGGCTTTCAACAAAGATTCAAGAAAAAATCCCGTCAAGTGATTGCTAGCAAGCTACCAAAAGTGTTTCAGTCACAAATATTAATATTTCGTACATCTATTTTTTTTTTTTTTTCTCACTAAAAAATGTATAAAATAATACCTTGAAGCAATGAACATTCGATGAAGGTTCAAGTTCAGGTTATGCATGCGAAGATTCTGAAACTCACTCATGATTGATATCGTCCGCCTTGCGTCCGACGCGGCAGCCCTGACTACTCGTGGGACGTTGAGCTAGCATAAATGCACCCGTTTTCGTGGCGCAGGCGGAAACAAAATATCTCTTCGCTTTGATCTCAGAGGTATATCCCTCTTTAGTCAGGGACTACCAGTAGCTGATAATACTAAAAGTATTAAGCGATTCCAGAGGGTGACTAAAAAGGCGCTCACGATCTCGTCTTCAAATACAAATCAAAACGAATGCTCAGGCTCTGGCGCCATTGCAAACGTGGCTTGAACCCGGTACTCATACTACTATACTATTACTACTATACTATTTCGACGGTAACAGGGTGGTATATTTCTATACCTATGGTAATTTGCCCCGCTTCATGAGCAGGTCGACTATTTGGAGGAAGGCACTACGATTTTCTACAATCAACGTCATATCCAACCATTTAACATCATTTAAGCATGATACTTGCAGTTTTGTAGTGTAGTATTTAATGGGAAGGTCCAGCTCTCACTGACTCAGTAATGTCGCTGACTCTGACATTTACAGGACAGACGTCTAGCCTGACGTCTCAATTCCAAGATCTTCTCCCTTTGGATGGTGATTGGACTTGCGGTCTGTTGACTTTCGAAGCCTACAACACCATCCCCAACATAGATGAAAAAAAAAAATTGGATCTATTTTATAGATAATGAGATCGAGCTTGAAAGGATGGATTTAACAATTTTTTTGGATTTTACAAAAATACTAAGAAAAGCAGTTTGATTGAATGTACTACGCTCGAGATCATAGGAAGTAGGGTCAAGATTAAATGAAACATGACATTGTTCAATGATGTTGACGATATCTCGATTCTCAGTGATCTGGGTTTCTTAACAAATAAAGTAAACTTTTTCCTCCAACACCTTGAAGCTTACTTCAAACCATATAAACTTCTTTTCACATTTTGCCCTTCTTAACCGAATTGATTAAAACTTCACTACTGGGCTGAATGTTTCTGAACAATCAACACCATACACCTCTAGCTACTAAACTTGCTTTGTATTTATCTATTGAACCATAAGCTTTTTTTTTAATCTTAAATATTTATCGGTTATCAACAGTTTTCCTACCTGGAGGTAGCTCACTTAAATCCAATGTTTGGTTAGTCTAGAGAGAATCAAATTCAGATAGCATTGCTTTTCTCCACTACTCTGAATCCTTGCAATTAAGCGCCTCTTCTACAGTAAACGGCTCAAAATATTTATTTTTAGATGTTTGAAAACAACCAACACAACTTGAGAAATGAGCTGGTGGTTTTAATTTGCTTCTGTCTCTTAATTTATTTTTTAAGTTCAATTCAACTCTTATTTGTTTGTAAAGCACATGCTTCACACAAATGAGTTTCACTTATACTTGAGTTCCTATAAATTTGTACACAGTGAGTTCTAATGAATACAATATTAGTGGATTATAATATGTTTACTAAAAATACATATCATTTTAAGAAAATATAAAATTATTGGGTTATAAACATATAAAAAGTTCTTAGAAGGCAAAAATAAGAAAAAGAAAGGCATAATTATAAAGTTTACAACCATTGAGAGTACTTGTTATATAGTGAATATGTCGTCTTACAACCACTATTGTAATTAACAAAAAGAAGAGAGATAAATAATAATTTATAAATAACTAAGAACCTATAAGATAATACTTACTGATGAATGCAGCATATAGTATTTGTTCAATGTCTGATTGTGACATCGACTTTGAATACAAAATAAATAAATAAGATAGCGATAACATTTAATATTTTTATTTCCTGGTCAGATTAGGTGTTTATTCATTTAAAAGGAAAGATCTAAAATTAATAAAGAAGTAAAAAAGTTTGTTACCATTGGTTTTTTCTTGAATATTTAATATAAATGCAATTTTAAAACTATCTTCCTGTGATTGTAGAGTCGGGGGCAAGGGGAGAAAGTTTCTGAGATGACTGTACATAGGGCACCGAAATAACAAATGAGCCAGGTCTTCTAGTTCATAAAGATTGCACAGACTACACAGTTCATTCTTTCCGAATTTATAGATATTTCCCTTTTTGGAAACTTTAATACTCGTAGTATCAAAACTAAAAGTACGTAGTTGGGCGATCAGTTTTTGGGTCAGATAGGAAAGGTTAATGTTAAGGTCATTTTTATGAGAGCTGTTTAGAATAGAGTAAAAACGACTGAATGATGTTGTCTAAATTCTGCATAAATCAGAATTTGTGTCTATGCAGAGTCGATTCGTATGAAAGGGGTGCGGTCCTCTCGTCTGACCAAGACTCGTCCATTGCGCTACCACACGTATCTTCTCCCTAGCTCGGGCCCTGGTTCGTCCCAATAGAGCTCTCGTGGACGCTGGTAGTTGATCCTGAGCTGTCAATCTCCATTCCGGCAATGATTGAAGCGCATTTGTAAGAGATATTCCCGGAACCACGTTTTCCAGCTTTGATTTTCTTCTAAAATGTCCCATCCATTTCTGCTTGTCCCGCCTGCATACGAATTTAATTAGCAGGGGGTTTGCAAGGGGGGGTTTTAAAGGGTTAAACAGGACCTCTAGATGATATCTAAAGACTTCAGATTACTGCCGATATTAGAGGATATTTTCTTAAAAATCTCATCAGTAGACTCATTCAGAGTTTCTGGAAGTTCATATACCATGACGGTATCACGTCTTGTGAAGTTTTCTAAGCTGACAATATCTGATTTTAATAAGGTATTCTCTTACTTTAGGAGCTATATATCACTCTTAAGAGAATCAAGATATTTTTTTAATTCTTCGAAATAAATTGCATAGTTTTTGTTATCCTCTATCTCTTGTTTAAAAGGGATTACATGGTAAGTATGGATAATTTGTGTTAACTATGTTGCTGGTAGCCTCTAGATCGGTGGTGCATAGGGCGCGAGGCTTGGAATGCTGTAGAGTGGGGGCCGCTGTTGTTCAGTGGGTAGTGGGGGCGGGAGAAAGGGTCCATCTCCCACCTCGTTTAATGATCAAGACATTTTTCGTTTACAAGCGGTGTCACCCTTATCTCCGCAATTCTTACAATTTAAACACTTCCAACGCACTTTATTCTCCCTTGACATCTTCCTAAAATCGATTCTTTTGTAGAGAGACACAAATAATGGATTTTTTTTAGAACACAATTAACATTCAAGAATGTCTTGTTCTGTTATACTAACATTTGGCTTTGGACACAAGATCTCTATCTAATTCACTTTAAGAAATTATAAGGTAAATAGAATAAAAAGTGAATTACGACGTAAATAGAAACTAATTCGAGACAATAAAAACACCGTTACGTACAGTAAAACTGCCGTAGCAAAACTATTAAAACGTATTATTAAATTGTCACGAGGAAGCTAGAACAAAATGAGAAAGTTAGGATAAAAAGCGGTGAAGGTGTAAAATAATGCCGCAAAGAGACAGTTTAGGATCGAAAGAGTTAAACGACCAATAAGGCTTAAAAAAGGGATGCATACTAATGAAATTATTTGGACAATAGGATATCCCAGGAATCACTTTTGGATCAGTTGTGCCACTACGGAAGTGCAATGACAACGTTTTAACACTTTGGCTGAGGAAAACTCTGAATGGCACAGTAATCCTGGGTACGGAACTCTTTCGATCCTAAACTGTACTTCACCGCTTTTTATCCTAACTTTCTCATTTTGTTCTAGCTTCCTCCTAGTTTTGCTACGGCAGTTTTACTGTACGTAACGGTTCATGTTACGTTGTTTTTACTGTCTCGAATTAGTTTCTTCATGAATTAGTGGCATGACTGACCCAAAATTTATTCCTGGGATATCCTATTGTACAAATATTTTCCTGTCCATAATTGCCGGACCATAGGTTCCCCTGTATGCATCCCTTTATTAAGCCTTGTTGGTCGTTTTAAGGAGAGCTATGGCTCAATATTATATACGTTGGTTTCCACGTCCAGCCAACTCATCTTTTATCTACTTTGACCACATCTCAATTCTGTTACGACACACTACACTGATTATTATTGGGGGTAGTCCTTTGTATTCTACATCTATAGTCAAGGAAGGAATTGACAACGTAATCTCTATGACCCACGACATTTTGACGGTAGGTTCTCATTAAACACGCCAACAGCTCTTACTTTTAGAAATATGGAGGTTTAAAACTAATGAGAGTAAAAGTATCCATTTAATGTTCAGTTTAAGAAACTGTGATTGCGAACCTTTATTCCTAAACCGAACTCCTATTCCAATCTTCAGCACTGTCCATTACCTCGGGTTACACCTGGATCGGCGTCTAAAATGGGCACACCACACAAATCTCAAACGACAGGAAGCAACAGATGTTGCAAACAGTTATACAGACTCCTTTACTATACATCTAAACTCAACTATATAGCACAAAGAAAAAGAAATTCAGGTTAAGAGTTTCAACTCCTATCATAACCAAACCCTCAAATCCTAAGAAGAATAACCAACGCTCCTTATATGTTTCCAACCTTAACCTTCACAGAGACTTAACATCCCTTTTATTTTTGACCTAGCCTCCACTCGATACAAATAGATTGATGACTCCATATCCTACAATTCCAACCCTTAAGTCCATTCCATTACACCCCCAGAGGCAGTTACATATAACTTAATAAACAATTAACATGCTGAAAATACAATTAAGTCATTAAATATTATGAGTACTGTGAATGAATTTCTCGTCTCTTGTCATTAAAAGCTCCCGACATATCAATTAAAGATTGGGGGGAAGGGGGTATGAACATTTTTTTCTTACAAGATATTATGTGAACTTTGAAAAATTCCTTAAAACTGTTTTTTTTTTTTTTTATTATTATTTAATTGACAGACTGAAAGAGCTGACAAAAACGATAAGCGGTTTTGCCAACGGACCCTAAAAAAAAAAAATCCATTTAATTCCTTTAATACAATGGGATCATATTAAACTGTTTCTATTTATTCTATTAAATAGGACATTTTTTCTATAGGTTTTTGTAATAAATTTTTATAGCTATATAAAGAAATGTCTTAGTATTTCGTTTAAATTCAGATTTAACACCGGGTCGAAAAATTGCTCATTTACCTCTGCTTTATACGAGTTTCAATGCAAGTAAAAATTGCATTTAACTCACATAAATTATTTACGGAGAGACTTGGGTTACTGAGAGGTATATACTCGTATATTTTGATAAAGCTTTCCGAGGATAATCTGAAGCAATGATGTTAATTATTAACCTTCCTGATGGCTTTTTTCTGTCGGCCCCGACAATGGGCTAATGGGTGATAAATATTCCAGCGTGATTCTCGAATAAAGCGTCCGATCATTTCGTATTTGTTTCCCAATGAATAATATAAAAGTTCTCTTCAATTATTAAAAGTGGATTTGGCAACGTTGACAAACGTATGTTCGCCCTGGGGAAGAACTCAAAACAAAATAGTAAAAATAAATACGAAAAATAATACGTGTGACAAATTAATAAACATATACCAGGCTATAATAACTAAATAAAATTGTAGTGCGTGAAGACACACGTAAAAAAGGTTTCGTTGGTAATGTGGACATGAAATTATTAATCGGTAGTGGAAATGCCGACAAAAAAAATGCACAATCAAAGTGCTATTTTTTATTTTTTTATATGGCCCAGCAGACCATACATTATTTATTTATTTTTTATATTTTTAGTAACAGCAGGAATGTGGTTTGGGGAGATAGGGCATGTAAATAGGAGACTAAATGGAGAATAAACTATTTACACAAGTGTTACATATTTTTGTAATCTACTACCCCTCAAAATTTAAAAAAATAAAAATTCGGCATGAATTATCCGCCAGTTTGGACAGCTAATAATTTTGAGTTAACTAAAATGTTAGGTCTTATGTTAGTGGGACCCAACTTTAGATTCATTTTCTTACAAAAAAATTTACCTCGTAAAACATGCACTTAACGTAGCAGCACTAAACGTATAGTTCGGTATTATTGGCTATAAAGTCAAGAAAAGAGGTATTAAAAATAGAGTGGTTATCTTATCTATTAAATCTACTATTTCTATAATTATCAAAAGCTCTATTACTCAAAAGTTGATTATTTGCTTTTTCTGCAAGATCATAATTAAAATGTATAACTTTTTCTTGATGCCTAATTCCATAGGAAGTCAGATTGTTATTGTAGTAGGTTTAAATACTGATAGAGTACAACCGTGCACCTTTAAAGTTCATTAAAGGGTCTCACAATCCCCTCACCACTAAAATAGAAGGAGACGAAATAAATAAAATCTAATGAGCAAAAAGAATCAGGAAATTAACTGCACCGTTCTCCCGGAACAACTGTGTGTATATAATGCTTAGAATTTTAAATATAAAGAATAGATTACTTACTAATAAAATAATAAGCTAATATAAAAAAAAAAAAAAATAAGTTAGTATTTAGCATCAGAAAAAGTAATTAACAATTCAAATCTGTACAGTTAATTAGAAAAAACAAGTATCACAAAATCCTCAATAATGTTGAGAAATAAAAATAAATTAAGCAAAAATAATTCTAGTGTAAATTTTCATAAAAACAAACTAAAATCTAATATTTCATAAAATATATTTAAGTATTATGTTTATCCTTTTATTTTTACAATTATTCTGAAACGCTTTTTTAACAAGGATATAATTTATTACCAACAAAAATAAGGGTAGTACACTCTTGGTCATTGTTTCATGTTCAGAGGGCAAGCTCTACTGCTTGGCGATGATAGGTCGCGCAACACGTTGGCCCGAAGCGATACCTCTCCCCAACATGGAAGCTTCCACCTTGGCCAAAGTCTAGTACGTGGCAAGATTTGGCGTTCCCCTCCGTCTAACCACAGACCAAGGCCGTCAGTTTAAGTCGAATCTCTTCACTCACCTGATTGCCCTTCTCGAAACTGCGTACGATGGACCGATGGTGCATCATCCACAGAGCAACGGGTGCATTGAGAGATGGCACTGTTCTTTCAAAGCTACTCTCATGGCACATCTTGACGAACCTTGATGGATACACATTTTTCCCGTCGCACTCCTGGGCTTACGAGCAGCGATAATTTCTCGACGATAGATTAGAGTCATTTTAAAAGTGTTAATGATAATAAATATATAAATTATAGTGATAAAGGAATGAGATTATCTATTAGGTAATCATACAAAACAAAATAAAGTCGTATTTATAGTTGCTTTCCGGAAACGGTAACGTCGGACTTCAACCCCTTCGTGCTGTATGTTTACCTACTGATGAAAAAAATACCAATCTTTTAAGACACAGGCATTAGTCAATGGATGTAAAAATTGACAAATGAGGTAAAGATCTAATAGAACTATTTGAATCATATAGTTTTGTTCTGATTAATGGTAGATCTAAATCTGATAATCTGGGTAGTTCCAATGTTGGAGACCAACAGTTATTTAAGTTTATTTTTTACCAATTGTTTATATTAAACCTATTGTATCATAAATGATTTTTTTTTAAGGTGGTCCTGGTCCTTTAGGAATATTTTTCATTCACATATTTTTTAGAATATTAAATCTTTTTAGGCACTTATACAAGGTTAAAACCCTATGAGCCTAACAAACATCTTTGTATCAGGTACAAGTACGGTTGATCTAGTTTATGGTAGACTTCCCCAATTAGAAAAAGTAGATCTTGAAGTTATAACATTGCTGCCTTTAATTAATAATTTACCTCTTTTACTTACTTAGAATTACCCTTTCTATTCTCATCTTATAAAACCGGTGATGTTTCCAAAATTACATATTCTTCTAAACTTGCTTGGATCTAAGGATGTCCGATTCCCCGGTTGTGGCGCACGCCGTAGACAGGCGCGTGGTGTCAATTTGATGACCGTGACAGGACCCTTTTCTTAAATATTTTTTGAAAAATATTTGATAATACTATTTTAACGTACTAAATTGAAAATAAATTAAAAGGGAGTTAACTAAACGCGGTAAAGGTACCGGGAGAACCGCGAGTGATCTATTTATCAAGCTAACAGAGGCAATCCGTGAAGAAAATCAGGACCCCTGCAACTGTTCGTTTTGGTGCCCGGAAAACTCTCCAGAACCAGAACTCTGCGACCAAGTTCCACCCCAGTCACCCCAAGCCCCCTTGGTTAATATTGACGACTAAGTCCCCCCCCCCCCCAGAAGTAAGCCAGAGGCCATATGGGACCGCAGTGGAGCAGCTAAACCCCAAGTCCGGAGGAGCCAACCTACAAAGCGCAACCCTACCTTCCGGTAAAATACCAGGCTCGTCAGAGATAAAGCAACGCAATAGTGCTGCTCTCCGAGAACCAGAGTACCTGGCCCCAGCACAAAAGAAAGACTCCGACTTATCAAAAATGATTTCTGAACAAGTTAGGGAAGTTCAAGAAGTACTGAAAAGTCACACCGCCTGTTTCAGCGGTCTTGGCCGAACTCACCCCATTTTACCCGAGATTCGGGTCCATAATGTACTCCCACGACGTCTCGCCCCCTACCCCTATAACGAGGAAAAACGACAGGCATTATGTCAACAGGTCCGGGAGATGGAAGCCTCCGGAATTATTCAACCTAGTAAGTGTCCGTGGTCCAGTCCAGTATCCCTACTAAAGACAAAAAATAGGGAACACCGATTTTGTGTGAATTACCAACAAATTATTGAAATTACGAAAGACGACGCATACCCCATGCCGAATCTTCACCACTTACTTTGCCGCTTTAACGGTTCCCATTATTATTCCAAAATTGACTCCAAATCCGGATACTGGCAAATCAAGTTAGCTGAAACTTCTCGGAAAGTGACCGCTTTCCCTACCCCTCTGGGATTGTATGAGTTTCTAGTTATGCCCTTCGGTTTAAAAAACAGTCCCATGAAATTCCAGAGATTTATGGAGGAAGCTCTACGAGTCTTCCTTGGGGAGTTCGTTGAAGTCTACTTAGATGACGTGATCACAAACAGCGCGACGTTTGAACAGCATGTGTTACACCTAAACTTGGTTCTAGAGCGTTTAAAACGACACAGGTTAACCTTTAACACCGAAAAATGCATAATTCCTACAAATGAGGTGGAATTTCTAGGTCACAGCATGTCTTCTGAGGGGATTTCGACCCAACCCGAGAAACTCCATGCAATAGCCGAGTTTCCTACTCCCCGGAATAAAAAAGGTATTCACCAGTTTTTGGGGCTATGTCAATGGTATGGGGACTTCGTGGACCACTTTGCTGAAATTGCTACGACCCTCACGGAACTGACCAAAGCCAAATCACACTGGAAATGGACTCAAGAAGACAACTTCAAACCCTAAAAACAGGGTTATTAACCGCACCCAGCCTCGCTCAGAGGAGTGGTTATGCGCTATTAAAGATCCGAAAACCACAGCGATTCCCCACAGCCCCACAAACCTCACAGAACCCTCCGACGAATTACTAGCCAGGCTACTTCAAGAACCAGATAAAGATCCCGACATAGCCACGAAAATCCTGCACAGCAGGCCCCCCCCACCCACAAGCGTACGAGAGGCTGGGTGAGGGAAAAATGGAAATACCAAATTATCAACAATAAACTTTATTTCATCGAGAACCTCGGATTTACGCGCCTGGTTGCTTACGAGAAAAAATACTCCAACGGTACCACGATCACCCGCTTACTGGCCCGAACTTACTGTCCAGGCTTGACAAAAGACATTCGGAAATATGTCAATTCTTGTGGAGTATGTGCGATCAGTAAAGCTCTGACTGGACGTCCCAGCGCTCCCCTATGTCCTCGAGAAGACCATGCCATTTGGGAAGTAGGGGCGGTAGACCAGACAAGAAGGAGGGCGGTAGACCTCATGGGCCTGATTGTGTACACGAACCTACATAGCCGATGGGCAGAAGCCTTCCCGGCCACCAGATCCATAAACAGTTGTCATTATCTAAAAATGATAATAAATGATCAACAAGTGAATACGCAATGAGAATAAATGCACAAAGACATGCATTTAATAAAATAAATAACTGCAGTACCCTACATAGATAATTACTGGAATAATGATCAACATATGAAATAAATAAATAATTATTGTAAACAAAAGATTAAGTGGACAAACCGATAGACCTCCTTCCTACGTAAAGAGATTGCTGGGCGGATTTATCTCTACCTCCTGCCTATCCCTACCCCTGGGCCCTACATCTAAGTGGGGACACCTTATTTCATCAGTCGAGCATCAGAAACAGTGTCGGCATCACCGTGTTAATCAAGAGGACATTAACGAGACTCCGAAGGAAGACAAACGTCTACCTGAGGTACGACATGACCGTGTTAGGCCAACAAAAAAGATTCCCACTACCAACAAGGCTCAAGAGCCTGCGTCGTCAAGGGAGCGGTGACCCTGCTTCGAGGAAGTAACCCACCGACCCGGGGTTTCTAGTGCAAGACCAGCAAACCAAAAACAAGGGGGTAATGTTAAAGCCACCTCAACAAACAAGGTTCTACTTCCCCCGTCGTCAAAAGGTTTTAACTTGACAGTGAATGTGTAAATGTTTTCAATCCGTGTTGAATGTTTTCTAGGCTTTTCCACGAAGACGTTAAGTGGAGTAATGGTTTGAGGGGATGTGATGAGGTAACTAGAGAGCCTTAATTCGTGGCCGAATACCATTTCGGCTGGACTAGCGCCGACATCCTCTTTTAGCACCGCTCGTATAACAAGTAAGACCGATGTTAGGGCGTCGATCCACATTGACGATTCGTGGCTCTTTAAAATTGTTACAGCAGCAGGCTGTCATTAGATGTTCGTTCCTTTAGCTCTTGTGTCCCGTGAAGGAGCTAATCTGCCTTCTTTCTCCTACCTCCAGTGGGTAGGTTACCGGGAGTCCAGGCTTTTCCCTTCACTCTTGTCTTGTTTTCCGTCAAAATCAGACCCAGCTTTTTATTCATTGTTTGGACCCCGCATTGTATTTATAAATCGTACCGTCCTTGTACAACCCATTTAATTGGTAAACTGAATAGTATTTAGTAATTTTATTTTTCCGCACCGAAATACAGTCCACGGCAAACCTCAACAGCCTTAACTGTTCAATTTTCCCATTTTGGCATAAAAATCCTTGGTAAAATTATTACTAGAATTGCATCAGGATGATTAGATTAAAGCTAATGATTATATCGATAATTATCAGGTAGCTAGAGCGTTGTGACCTTAAGCGTCCAGTAATTTACCCAAGACTGACTAGAAATACAGAAAAACGTTTTAAAGTGGCATAGAGGGCTCGATACATTGTTCATCTAATCTCACGGCCACCTTCCAAGAGCCTCGTATTTCCTTTGAGGTCTAGCAATTATACCTCACTCTCGTCAAATAAATGTCCACCGAAATGTGTAGATAACTTTGTTACAAAGCAAAGAGTTTGTTTTTATGCGAAATAATCTACTTTATGATCCCCATTTCCTATTTTCGTAACCGATTTTCTTTCTTTTTATTTTTTTATTGATAGGGCGCTAAGTTCGTTTTGCTTTTTAACCGGTATTCATAAAAATAATTATGTTTATGATTTGACGTGTCTTGAAAACTTAGATGGCTTCGTTTAAAAGTAACAGAGAACAAGATATGAGTCTTTTAAGGGAGAAAATTTTCATTAGCCAGAATCTGGTGTTCAATAGTAGATACGTGAGGGCACTAGCCTATGTGGAGAAAGAGAAAAGGCAAGAAGTTGGATGTTGAAGACGTGTTGCAGGTTCATATCAGCTCTCTGCTTGGTCTCGCTCTCTTCTAGGTCCTTGTGTCTCACTCCGTCTCCATTATACATTTGCTCTCTCCACTCTCTCCCACCGATTTTCATTGTAACAGCTTCTTGAGTACATCACTCCTCTCTCGGCAAACGTCCTGCTTTGGCCTCCACAGAACGAGTCCCCCCTCCAACACTGTCACGAAAGGAAATGTTTATTAATATGAGGATATGTGAGTAAGGTTCTCTTAAGGAGAGACATACATAAGGAATAGGGGTTTCACTTTGTCTATGAAATCTCCTTCCGTCCTTTTTATAACATTCTTATTTATATTGCACGAGCAGAGTTGAAATTTGCTCAGAACAAATTATGGGGATAATTTAAAAGAGAAAATGGGTAGTATCGCATCACAGTCGTTTCCTCTACGTCTCATTTTAATTAAACCATATTTACGACTGATGTTTTCCTTTAAGGTTCAAAAGAAGTAAAAGATTTTTTTTTTTTTTTTTTTTTTTTTTTTTTTTTTTTTTAGCCGAATGAATGAAACTTATATGATAAATTCGATTACTTCATTGTAATTTGAAACAAGGAATAAACACAAAAATACACCTCGTTCCCGGAAACTTACTATTAACTTAATTAAGAAGTGTATCTCCCAAGCTTGTGTCAGTGATTAAACTTATTTAGAGCATTGTTAATATTATATCTAACTATATTTTATAAAAATAAATATAAACCTATGAATTTTTTGTTGAATAACGTAATTTAAAATTAAAATCTTTCCATATTTTTTTCTCCCTTCTGGAGGTAATATCTTGTACTTACCTCGGGAGTAAAAATCGCTTGCACCCTCGCGATTGATAACTCCTAGATTAACTCTAAGTTACTCCACATGTTAACAGAAATTAAACTGAGCAGCAAAATATTTAAAATCATACAAAACCTATATTATATTAATGCTAAAACAAAAATTAACTTCCAAAACAATTACACTGGTGAAATTATGTAATGGGGATGGGGATGTAATAGAGGCCTATTACAAGGCGAAATTGTGTCACCTCTTATTTTCTATCTTTTTATAGCAGATATCGACGAGTTATTTTAAAATAGAGGATTCCAAGGTCTGAGTTTAGACAACACCACCTCTGTTGGCATGCTAGCGTATGCGGACGACTTGACTATTTTATCAGAATCCACAGTTCATCTAAATAAAGCCTTACAAATATTATGTGATTACTGCCTTGCTAATGGCTTAGTAGTAAATGTGGACAAAACAAAAATATTTACATTTTCAAAAGGCAGCCTATCCCATAACAGAAACAAATGCTTCTATAATGGACAATTAATAGAAGAATTAAATAGTTTTGATTATCTAGGAGTCTGGTTTAGCCGGAAAGGAGTATTCGAGGAGGCGACTAGACAAGCCGTGAGCAGAGCTAGGACGGCGGTAGGAGTTGTAAGGGAAACCCTGGCGAGGGCCAATAACTGTTGGTTTGAGGCCTCTCTGCGAGTGTACGATGCCAGTAATCTCAGTACTTTCATCTACGCTGAGCCTGTTTGCTCTCTTAGATATGTCGAACAATTAGAGAGCGCGCAAAATTATTTTTTCAAAAATTACTTTTCCTTGAAACAGAACACCCCGCACTACATAGTTAGACAGGAATTTCATTTGCAACACTTAGCCACTCGCATACTTAGACAGACACTTGACTACATAAACCTCATACACACTCTTAATGACGAAAATCTTTTAAAAATTAGTATTAAACGTCTTTTGTTTTTGGATTCTGTGCCTGGAAACGTGGTAAAATACAATTGGATTAGCCAAGTAAAACAGATTCTAAAGGCAATTGGCGCACAGTATGTAGACACCATTCTTGACTCGACCATTAGTAATAGCAAGATTAATAATTTAATACAGACATACTCTCAACAACTCAAACAGACGGACTTGGACAGAATCAACAACTCTTCCTACAGTAGTATTTATAAAATACTAAATACGTTCAATCACCAAGATCAAAATTACTTAAATCTAAATATTACTAAACTTTCATTTAATAATCAGAAATGATTAGCACAACTACGTACGTGTGGGCTAGATATTATTAAAATAACCCTCAGAGGCATTTTGTATAGAATCAAAACAAAAAATGAAATATGCACTATTTGTAACATGATGGAATTGGAGACCCTAAGTCATATATTTTTAAGATGTCCTATATACAAAGCACAGAGAGATGCATTCCTTCATAGCGAATTTTTATCGTCTGAATGGAGAGATGAAACAAACATAGCATCGATTTTAGGAAATATGAATAATGATAAGTTAAAGAAAGTATATTTTTTTATAACCAACATTCTTAAAATTAGGTAATTTATTTTCAACCAGTAACCTAAACTTGAAAAATATTAATTTCAATTCATGTAAATGTAATGTATATGTTTGTGCATGTGTATTATGTATGCATGTATGTGTGTGCATGTACAAGTATATTACTTTTAATATCCGGTCAAGTATTATTTATTTATTTCATAGATTATGTTAGTGATATATATAATTTTATTAATTTATATTTCTCAGCTGTTTCCATTTTCCTTTCTTATATTATGTTGAATGTAGAATAACGCTTTTATATTTGATCTTATCTTATCATTTAAGTTTAATTTTATGTATCATTTTATTTTATTTTATCTTTTATTTATTTTTATGTTTTTAAAAATTGTATAATTTATGGACACCCTTTGTATAGAACTGTTCTAGTTTTAAAAAACAAATAAATATTATTTTTATTATTAACTCCCTCGGCTCCGCCTCGGTAGTAAACGTTATGGTTCCCTCGGCTTCGCCTCAGGAGCCAACTTCATCGCTCAGGGTGCAATCACTTACTTTCCTCCCTTGGTGCGTAAATAACTATTTAAGTTTTAAACATAATTTTAATATAAAAGTCTGGAACCAAAACATGAAATTTTGAAGTTAATGACAGATATAGAACATATTTTAAACAGATTGACTACGTTGAAGAACCACATTAATGCCATTCGAAGTAATTTTATAACCCAGATAATGAATTTTTAAAAACGAAATAAATATAAATAATACAATGGAAACCCAAATTTATTTAGATTCCAGCAAAAGAAAATGAATTGTATTTTTTAAGCTGAAAAAAGTAATCTAACAGTCCTAATGTTTAAAACAGAATATGATAAGAAAATGTTAGAGCATTTATATAACAAAACACATAAAATTTGTAGAACAAATATAGATGAAAAAAAAGTTAAGTTTCAATCAATTTTCATAAAGATGGAATTTCCCTTAGACTTAGACCTATTATTAAACACAATAAATTCAGCCGTCATTAAACTTCATAAACCAAATGCCCATACAATTGTAAAAACTCTTTTGAATAAGAAAAAAAAAAGTGTAAAATATATTAAGATAAATTAATTGCGTCCTTCGATGTTAAGTAATTTTCCTCTATTATAAATTTACAGAATTATTTTAAAAAATGGGAAAATATTAAATAATACTCCAATATCCATGTTCTCTAGAGTTAAGATCGGACTCCTCGTGTGACTCTATGCTAGGGCTTAGTGTGATAGATTCTTTGGGGAAAGCTCCACTAGACAGAAATTTGTAACTTTGCTGGCCTAAACTCTTGGCATATATATATATATATATATATATATATATATATATATATATATATATATATATATATATATATATATATCAGCAATGTAATACCGTGTTTTTGCACACTGCAATAAGGTACACAATTTGTGTAGTGAGAGACACCAAGGGATAAGCGTGACACATAGGAGCTGTTCCAACACTAGACAATACGTCACAAAGATATTGGCTCGGCATTACGCCATGTCCTGCATCGTTTCGTCGCGTCCGACTCTTCAAGGGCCCGACGATGCCCACCCAACTATGGACCTATACCAACTCAAGAAGATCAGGTAAAGGGCTTTATCAGAGACGAGCGTGTCTCACACGTGGGCATCGACGAAACGATGCCGGACATGGCGTAATGCCGAGCCAATATCTTTGTGACGTATTGTCTAGTGTTGGAACAGCTCCTATGTGTCACGCTTGCGTAGCACATCCCTTGGTGTCTCTCACTACACAAATTGTGTACCTTATTGCAGTGTGCAAAAACACGGTATTACATTGCTGATTTGTTTTGCCAGCCAAGCAAGAATGGCGGTGTGAGAGCACGCTCGTCTCTGATAAAGCCCTATACCTGATCTTCTTGAGTTGGTATAGGTCCAGAGTTGGGTGGGCATCGTCGGGCCCCTGAAGAGTCGGACGCGACGAAACGATGCAGGACATGGCGTAATGCCGAGCCAATATCTTTGTGACGTATTGTCTAGTGTTGGAACAGCTCCTATGTGTCACGCTTGCGTGGCACATCCCTTGGTGTCTCTCACTACACAAATTGTGTACCTTATTGCAGTGTGCAAAAACACGGTATTACATTGCTGATTTGTTTTGCCAGCCAAGCAAGAATGGCGGTGTGAGAGCACGCTCGTCTCTGATAAAGCCCTATACCTGTTCTTCTTGAGTTGGTATAGGTCCAGAGTTGGGTGGGCATCGTCGGGCCCCTGAAGAGTCGGACGCGACGAAACGATGCAGGACATGGCGTAATGCCGAGCCAATATCTTTGTGACGTATTGTCTAGTGTTGGAACAGCTCCTATGTGTCACGCTTGCGTGGCACATCCCTTGGTGTCTCTCACTACACAAATTGTGTATATATATATATATATATATATATATATATATATATATATATATATATATATATATTTATATATATATATATATATATATATATATTATATATATATATATATATATATATATATATATATATATATATATATATATATATATATATATATATATATATATATATATATATATATATATATATATATATATATATATATATATATATATATATATATATATATATATATATATATATATATATATTTATATATATTAAATAATATAATAAATGATTTTGTAAAAATATTGACTGATTATTGCATTGTCATCCAAAATACATAATCTGTGCAAGTTTCAGCTTTCTTGTTAGTTGGGGAATGGGTCAAATTTAGGTTAAAATATTTGTCCTGGACAAACGAAGCTAATTAAAAGCGTGTAAAAAGAAAGAAAAATCCTAGATACTTTACTATATTTGTCACTATTCTTTGGAAAATGTATTTAATGGAAAATGGGTTTGGTAGGGAGTGCGTGTGTCCATTGTTGGTTTTTAGTTTGTCAGTTTTAGTGTTATAAAGTCTTAATGCACGAATAAATAACTTATAAAGTATCGATACTATACGATAAACATATGGAATATTCGGAACGGACTAAACTCCTAGGACTTCATTGTCTTATCCTCATCAAAATATATCTTTATTATTATATTTAATAATAATTAATTATTTAATAAATATTATATTTATTTTACACTAATTGCTCTTATCCTCTTTCATTATACATTTTTCATACATTTATAATATTTCATTTTATTTTTTAAGTCACCCAGATAAACGAATTACAATAACCACTTTAGAATTGAGTGACAAAAAGTACCTATTTGATTTGCAACTTGTATGGGCTTTTTTTACTTGTTAAAATTAAGCAACACTCCTCTTACTAGTGCGTGGTTCCTTAAATTAATCAGTATTCCAAGCACATTGCTAAGTGCAATTGTGTATCAGGTTTTTAGCGTAAAGATTGAAAAAACAATATAAAAAATAACATTTACAAATAGCATAATCAAGATATTCCTCCAGTGAAGATATGGTTAAAATAATGCTAAAAAAGATGATAATTGCCAATGGGATATAATATGGCATGGCACCGCATCCAAATTGCGTCCAAGTTGGTGAGGACGAATTCCTACGATGTAGGATGTAGGGAATCAAAGCACTTGGCCAAGTGTAGTAAAACAATATGTACTCTCTCCGCTGACATATTAGTTGTAGGAAATTTAGTTTTTGGGAGAGGTGGAATATTGGTCGGTTAACGGGTGCCGGTTGCTTGACGGGATCGATGGTATATTTTTGCCGTTTAATCCACAGTGTATATCAGATGGGATAACGCATGCCTGTCCCTCTGCTTCCTCCTTTAATGGGATATGCAAAACTGCTTTATGCCCGTCCGACGGTGGGACAGGCCACCCTCCTTTCCCCCACCATTGCCTACCTTCCCTATTAAATTGAAAACTTTAAATGATTCATTGCCACTTACCCCACAGATATTCTTTATTTACCTTACTACCTCGGTACACAGACCCTTTCTTTCAGACAATTCTTATCTGATTTTTACTTAAGGTTCCCTAAGTTCAATAAAATGTTTTTGTTTTTTTGTTTTTTTAAAGAAAATGTCTGTCTTCTGAAGTCTATACAGATGCGAGGGGCCTAAACTGAGCCAATTTTGATTTAATTTAGCATAAGTACTTGCTCAGAAGAATCATTCCTAACGCAAAATAACCCCTAAAAGAATTATACTGGTTTTTTTTTTAATACCTTTAGTAAATATAATTAATATTAAAAAAATCATATAATACATAAAATTCCTTCACTCTATAAGTAGTAATAATTAAGTATTATAGCATAGCAAATGGCTATCTCTCTACTAAAGAACAAAATAGTCCTGAGGTGCGGAGAGAGAGTTCACACAATTTACATATATTTATACTGCTTTACAATAATTAATCTTAAGAGAATTAATTATTTATTTAAAAACAAAAAAATATTAAATAATTTTTAATTAAAGCCAATTTAAATACAAAGTCATTGTATCGTGAACAATCAAGTTTCCGAGTTACTGTTGAAACATTAAGAATTATAACATTGACCCGTCAAATTATATTTAAGGAGGTAATATCAATGCTTTCGTAATAAAAAAAAATATAATTAAAATATATGCAATGCCATCATGATTACAACAGTGGATTAGTTAATATATCTGAGGAAAACAATGAAAACATCGTTTAGTAGTGTAATATCTAATATTGCTATAACCCGCAATACTTAAGATATAAATTAGGCTGGGTTTGTGAATAAAGAGATCGATAATTATGTTGCTATGCTTTGACCAGAACTTATGTTTTTATCTTTACTTTTCCTGTAGCCTCATTATTTAGGCCCCATTGCCTTAACTATAACTCAGAACTTTGATTATTGTAAATAAAATATTGTTTTTATTTATTGTGGAAGGGCAATTTTTTGTTTTTTTTAATAAACATATTCGCAAATGATTCTGACGCACACCTCATGGTTGAAGTACAAATCATATCGCCAAAAGAGGTTCGAAATATTATTATCGGGGACAAGCAAAACAAATTTCAAGCTTATGCTTATGATAGTTATATCATAAGCATTATGAAAATTATTAAGGAAAAATTGAATTATTTAAATTTATGTTTTGCCGGATTATTCTAAAACAATTTAAAAATTTAGTGGTCGTGAAAGTTCAATTGATATGGAAGACTGGATTGCCACTAAAAATGGAATCTCTGGTTTGACTAGATCTTTTTGTAAAGACACTGTAGTGACGATTTCTTTCGGCGAGGTCTGAATTAGCCCAGAACGTGCCACGTAAAACCACGTACCAATGGTAATCGGACCTAATCAGCATGCTCTATGCAAAATAATTGTCTATTTTGAGAAGCCCCTACCCACCATCACTCCGAAGAGGATACGCCGGATTAAGTTAACGGTTGCTCTGTCATACGATACCAGGTATTATTTCTTTAATGTTTAGTGTTATTTTTCTATGGGTCTGCTACAGCAGACACCGACGGGAGAATCTTGAGGCATAAATCTTAGGCCTATCATATACTGTGTTTATTCATCAAGATCTATGTATCACTTTATTCGAGCCCTCGAGACTAGGAACGTCTGCTGGTAGCTCCACTACGTCAGGAGACATATCTATGACGAGGAAAAACGTAAGGAAGTTTATTTGCTAGACCCATTCTTGAAGTGGCCGATAATGTCCTACCTTTTCTGCCCGCGTTGTGGAAACGCTGTCCTAGATGTGACCAAATTATATCGGGAAACGTTATTGGGGGTCGAAGGGATTAAGTCCCTCTTTGATCTCGCTAATGATTCAGAAACAAAGGACCACAAAAGCAGAATGGAAAGCATAGTTAGATACAGTGAGAGTACTACACCTAATCGATTAAGTTGGTAACCAAGAAAAAGTTTGTGGCAGCGACCAGAGACTCTACATGACTGTAAATATACTCACGAGCTCGAGGGATTTTGGATTCCGAAGCGTCGAGAATTTTGTTGGAAGCCAGTTTGGGATCAGCTCTAACACTTGTGACTTACCTAGCACCAAGAAGATGGACTAGCTGTCGACGTTGCTGAAAGTGGCAGAGTAGATGTCCCTTTGAAGTCAGAAATGAAGTGAAAATTTGAGTGATAACAGTACCATCTTTGAGGACCCCATTAATTATGGGGTTAGACTTTTGGAAAACCTTAAAGATACCACAGGACCTAAGCAACGGCACGTGGATGATAAGCGATCAGGTGGAGTCGGTTTATAATGCTGAAGGTCTGAGTGGAATTGAAGGGCTTATTCAGAAACAACGCTAGAACTGGGGGAAACTGGTACAGGACTGCCTTAGTGAAATGGGGACACAACTTGGCTGCACTCCCTGGATCAAGCACATCATCGCCACCACGGTTGCGAACCCAGTTAAACAGAGATACTACCCAGTTTCATTGGTAGCTCAAAGAGTCATGTAAGATGAACTTGATACGATGCTGAGAGAGAGTGTGGTAGAATCTTCGAAGAGTCCCTGGTGAAACCCCGTCGTAATGTGACAAAAATATATCCGGTACACTAGCCTGACGGTTCTTATACGTTTAGTGTAAACCTCTGACGTGTAAACGCAGTGACAAAGCGCGAGACCTATCCACTCCCCTACGTATGCCAGGCAGAGCTACGAGCCAGGAGATTGGTCAGAGTACGAGAAACAAGATATTTAAGCTTCTTGGATATCAAAGCGGCTTACTGGCAGATACTAGTTGACAAGCAATCACAAGAAATTTCTGCCTATATGGTTCCTGGAGGGCTTTACCAGTTTTGCATACTGCCATTCGGTTTACACTAGTCACCTGCTACTTGACCACGTCTTATCGAGTACGTATTCGGGACAGATTTATAGCACTGCGTTTGGGTCTGCCTCGAAGACATAATAACATGCACTCCAACAATCGAGTTAAATTAAAGGTGATGAAGAAGACCTTCCAGCAACAATTTGCAGCCGGTCTCACCTTAAACATGGAGAAATGCCGATTCTGTAAATCCGAACTGGTTTATGCCATTAAAACGTTATCTAAAACGGAATGTAATTACTCGGCTACAGAATTTAAGAGCTTTGCTTTCTCTGGGCCAACGTCAAATACTCGTGTTGATTATATTTCGTAGGATCTGTCACCAATCACGTTCCCATTGTGAAGAGGGGCGTCTGTTCTATTGAGTGAGGACCAGTCTGATTCTAGAAGAAGATCATAATTCTTTTAGTCTGTCGATAAACTCAATACAGTACACAAAATTAAACGCTTAGTAACTTTATTTTTGAAAAAAATAACCAACTTTTTTGGAAATTCAATGCCACATCGGGCATTTCTCTCTTAAGCTTTTTTCACTCACATTCTGACAAATCATGTATTCAATAAAATGTTAAATTTCTTTTGTTCTTTTTTAAGTATTATACCGACTTAGAAAGAAAAGATACTAGGTTAGTTTAGGTAGATCGGCTAAGGCAGAATTCATGTTGATGAGGAGTGAGCATTGGATTGACATCCAATGCTTGAGTGATGTGGGAGTGAATTTCACGCTCAAATACTTTGGAAAACACATTATAGATAGAGATGGGACGCTAGTTGAAAATGCAAGAAAGAGGACCTCTCTTATGAAACAATAGGAGCAGAGTACCAGAGGGAAGGGTATATACCACTGAGCAGGCTTTTTTAAAGATAGAGGTAAACACTGGGGAAATAATAGAGGAGACTCCTTTCACAAATGAATTTGATCGGAGCCAGAACTTTTAGTGGCTTTAAGGGTCTTAATGGCCTCTAGTATCATGTCATTTGAAACAGAAGGGGGAAGTATCGGGTTAACATTGTTAGCAGGTGGAAAAGGTACATTACCTGGTGCATAAACAGAGGATTTGACAAAAACCGAACGAAAATAATCTGCGAAGAGATTTGTTTTAGACTCAGAGTCGGATATATTAACATCATTACAGATTAAATCAGGGGCTATATGATAATCTGCACCACGGGCCTTTTTGATGTGTTGCCAAAGCATTTTCGGGTCGGGCTTTAGGGACATTTCTATCTTACTATTGTAAGCTACTAGTAATTTATCAATAGTAAATTATTTTTTGCAAAGGCGACGGTAAATGATATGATAGTTCATGTAAATTGATCTTTTGTGTCCATAGTAGTAAATACAAAACTCATTTATAACGGTCAAAGGTGATTTGTTGTCCCTAACTATAGGACATCTTCTAGCTTGTAATTATATATTTCAACAATTATATACATTTATCTGTTTCAATATAATTTTTAAATATACAAAACATATAGTCTATTAAGTAGTGTGGTAATAAAAATACTAGTGGTTTCATTAAAATATTATTGAAATACGAAAACTAAACTAATAATAAATTATTTTAAATTATGAAATAAAAACCATTACGGTTTCAAAAAAAAAACAAAAAAAAAAAAAAACACATTAAATATTAGTATATTTAAAAATTATATTAAAAAATATAAGTGTACATAACTTTTTAAAATAGTTACAGGTTAGAATATGTCCCAAAATAAGGTACGAAATATCACCTTTAACCATTATAAATGAGCTATTTATTCACCCCTACGGACACAAAAGAGTTAATAAATTATACATAAAAAGGGCACTACATATATTTATATTATTGTGTACCGAATGGATTATATTTTTTAATATTAGGTATAATAATGATAATAAATGTTTATAAAAATAATAAATATGTATATTTATATATTGTAAAGTATTTATTTTATATTTTATTTTTTGTCAAGCTAATAAACAAGTATATATTTTATTTTTATGTTCTTTACGATTTCCCACATTTAACATTTTCCCGCATTAAAAGTTATATATATATATATATATATATATATATATATATATATATGAGGAAGAAAAGGAGTTAGGTTAACTTGAGGTGGTTCTACACCAATATTATTTGGTGAGAAGTATATAAATGAATGGTAGAAATGGTGATGGTAGAATTTCCACGGGAAATGTCCGGTTAATCTTACTTGAAATATGACAACAGGTGAGTTTGTTTGGTAAAGATATATGATGATAGGTGTGGTAATAGAATAATGACGTATGATATAGTAGATGAGTACAAGGTTTTTTGATGATGAATATGATGTAAGAATAAATGAAAATTATAAGTTTAATATGAAATAAAAGATAATAAGAGTTTAATGATAATAATAAATATTACATAGACAGGAAAACAACAATAATAAAATTAATATGACTGGTGAGTATAATGATTTGATTGTGATGGTAGATACGTTATTGGTACATTACGTAAAGTTAACAGTCACTGTAAGTGACTTAGCTAGAGTGAAGTGAATTAGCTAGAGGTGTTAGAATAGGATTGCACTATCAGTGCTACCCTAGGAGTGAACTATTGGAACTTTAGAATTAAGGAAAAGGGTAGAGGGGAGGTAGAGAAGGAGATAGAGTGAGAGAAGAGGCTTACTTAGTGTGCTGATCGGTGGTGATATCCTAGGCCTGGAGTGATGAAGTCGGATGACGTAACACCACACAAATATAATAGTCTTACACGTTAAAGTTAAAATGAATTTTGCATTGGTTTATAATAAAGGTGCAATTCAGTAGGTAAACTAAAAGAGGAAAAGATACCAGTACGGGCAAGGTGAGAGGTGGAAGGGATTAGGGAGGTTATAGGAGGCGAGAGGGTCAAGATAAAGAACTTAGAGCCCACAGTTAGAGAGTAAGGATATGACAAACCCACAAAACAGTGGAATGCAGGCTAAGCAAACCCTTACAAAATTATGAGGTACATTCTCTATAATTCCAGGTAAATCCTCCATATATCTATGTACATTCTATATAAACCTTGGTTATAAAAAGGCATTGTCATACATGTATAACAATTCTTTTTTAGGGTCCGTAGGCAAAACCAAGGACCCTTATATTTTCCTGTCTGTCCGTCCGTCCTGTCGCCTACTCTCACGGCTACACCTTCCGTCCGATCACTTTGAAATTTGACATGTTAGTGTCTTGTACCTACCTACATATTTTAAAAATATAGCGACTTAAAAGAAATTATAAAAAAAATTAGGGTAAAAAAACTTAAGGATTATTATTTTTTTATTTTTTTTTTTTTTTTCGACACCGTGAGGGGTATCATATGAAAGGGTACGTCGAGCTGATTACAAAAATATTCAATTCTTTGGTTATAACTTTGATAGGGCGAGCGTAGGCGAGTTTGAAGCGGCTGTGAAACGTGGTACTAATGAATTTGATAAGTATGAAACTATTTTATACAGAAAAAGCTAGTAAAAATGTATAAGTCACTAGTTTATTATTAGTAAAAAATAAGTATGACTAAAGTATTATAGTTTCTCTATACTTACAATCAACGCTAAGCTTAATTCTTTTGCTGACAGAAGGTGGGACTCCGTTTGAAGCAATGCATAGATACCCACCCATGTCCAGCCTGCTGATTCGCGTCATTTCTAATGTGTTTCCTTCGTGTTCTTGTACTAAAACATACCAATGACGATAAATCAATTAATAAATGTATAATAACGATAATTGAACTAATAAGTTACAGTAAAATTTTCGTGAATAAAATACACATGCTCTTGCAATTCAGTTGGTCTGAAACGCAATTGACACTGAACACTGAAGTGTCCAAAAAAATATCATATAATTATAATTTAATTAGTTCATTGTTTTATTTTTTATTAATAGAGTCCATTTCCATTTTAAAATGGACCTAACTTGTCTAACCATATCCATCTTCTTTTACTCTTAAACACTTGCTAGATTTCGCCTAACACCTTGGGCTTATTGAGGCTTATTTTCTTTATTCCTCAGTCAAATGAGATATTCAATAAAATTGTGTCTCCCTCTGATAGTCAAACAGGAGAGATTCAAAGCTTTTTATAATTTCAACAAGTTTTATATGCGTGGAGTGACAAGTTTTATGTAAATAATATGTATGAAAAACCATTTTATTGAATAACTCAAGATGTAATGGCGAAATATAGTTAGGATGTAAGAGTAAAAGGAGATTGATAGATCTTTAATCTCTTATTGTGTAATAAAATCCACCAAGAGACCAAGAAAACGTATTTAATTAGAATTGGTCAACTTTTCTACTGGCTAAATATGTTTCGTCCCTCTTCGGGACATAATCATGTCTAGTCTTGAGTTATTATTAATTTTATTTCCATGAAAGAGTATTTGTTCAATAACCAAGCAACGTATTCACAAAAAAAATGTAATAAACAATTTACAACTTGTTTTTGTAATAAACAAGTCAGTTGTACGTTCAAAGTCTACCCAGTAACCTCTAGATTATTTGAAGAAGGCTTTAGAACCACCAAAACCGGTAAATTATTTATTACAATTTTTTGTGAGAAGACGTTGTTTGGTTATTGAACTACAACTCCTGCATAATGAATCACTATTACACATTGGAGAAAAACCCAGTCGAGAATTTTATTATCCCATTGTTTATTTAACTAAGTTGGTGTCAAAATTATATTATTTGATTATAAATATTCCTTCCTCACACATATTGGAAAATTCATAACACGATTTAGATATACTCTTACACGACAGAAGGATCGACATTGCCCTCATAACTGAAACACACTTTACATCTAGATCACACTTTCACATACGGGACTACGTGATGTCCAGAACGGACCATCCAAATAACACAGCACATGGGGGCAGTGCGATCCTAATACGTAATTTCCTTTCTCACTTCCTTCAACCTTCCGTATCAACAGAATCCATCCAATGTATGACCGTCTCATTATCCTCAAGTCCCTTCCACTATAACATTTCATCTATATACACTCCACCAAGTAAAACAGTAAGTTCATTCATTGCCGGTTGGGATTATAATGCGAAACACCCCAACTGGGGATGTAGAACTAGTAACCCCTGAGGTAAAACCCTCCTCCCCACCCTAAACTCCTCGAGGTACCAAATCCACGCTCCTGCTTAATACACCTACTGGCCTTCTGATCCTTATAAACTCCCCGACCTTCTCGACTACTTTGTTACTTCCCCAATTACTCACCGTCATCCTACCCTAGCTCCGCTCAATGACATTTCTTCCGACCATAGTGCAGTCCTACTAGTATAAGATATTCGTCCTACCCGTCCACCTACTCAACCTAAATTAATTAACGGACATCTAGACTGGGACTTATTTCAAAGACATATTGATGACAGACTGGACCTCGAGGTTTCACTTAGTACAGACGAAGAAACAGACCTAGCTGTACAGACACTTACCGTGACAATCCAGACAAGCATATGGGACTAAACTCAACCGTCCTTAGAACAAACCACTTCCCAACCCTCTGGAAATTCGCAAAAATAGTCATGATCTCAAAACCAAATAAACCTCCTCACCTACCAATCGCCCTATATGTCTCCTCCCAGTTATGAAAAAAGTACTTGAAAAGCTTTTCCTACGCCATATATTCCCTGTTATAAATTCCTTGAACCATATTCCTAATCATCAATTATGTTTTAGATCCCTTCACTTCACCATCCAAAAGTGCCACAGAATTTAGATGAAATATCCTCCACCCTTGAGGAGAAGAAGTACTGTTCGGCTATCTTCCTGGACTAGGCATAAGCTTTCAATCGGGGTTGGCACACCGGATTGCTTTGGAAGCTCAAGGGAATCCTTCCCTTTACTTATTATCTTATCCTTAAATCCTTCCTCCAAAATCGCTTCTACCAAGTATCCCTATTCACATAAGTAACTTATTCACATCCACTATCAAAGCAGGTGTACCCCAAGGTACACCTGCAGGGTCCTAGGTCCTTTTTTGTACTCTCTTTATGCGTTTGACATCTCCGAATATCCTTTTACAAACCTAGCTTCCATTGCTGATGACAAGTGCATCCTTTCATCACACATGATTCGCCATACAGCTTCAGAAAACGTCCAAAATCACATTTCTCTCCTAGAAACCTAGTTGAGAAAATGGAGAATTAAATGAGAACAAAAGAGATCATGTTACTTTTTCATTACATCATGGTAATTGTGACTCAGTATTTCTCAACCAAATTTTAATTCCACATTCTAGCTCAGTCCGCTACCTTGGGTTACACCTTGACCGATAATTAACATGGTTTCATCCCACAAAAATAAAAAGGGAAGATACTAACAGTCGCTATAACCTTCTTAAACGCTTACTTAACACACACTCCAAAATCACACTACACAACAAATTACTCATTCACAACACCGTAATAAAACCCTGGTGGGCATATGGCATGGAACTCTGGGGCTGCACCAAGTGTTCCAATTCCTACCGCATACAATCCCTTTCAATCTAAGATCCTTAAAAAAACTGCTAACGCTCCCTTCTACGTGACTAACCATATCCACCATACTGATTTCCTTCCTTTTGTTCGCGATTTCGCAGTTTCCCGATACAAAACCTTCCCTAGTTCCTTCTCCAATCATCCTTATCTTTTAGTCCTAAATCTATCTTCCCACCACATCCCGGGCAATCCTCCACGACGCCTTAAGTGGCAGAGGCCAAGAGAAATGCTAATTGAGTAGTTAAGATTTGACATATATATCTGTATGTATTTATCAATTGATTGATAATTATAATTTACTTATCACACAATTTAACACACCAGTGCTACAAATACTCCACCATCATTTATTAACTGTATTGCTTGTATTGTATAGTCTATTATAATGTTGCAATAAACAGAGAGAACAATAAACAAAAGGACAAAACAAGAGAACAAAAAAAGCAGAACGAGACAACAAAAAAACAAAAGAGCATAACGAGAGAATACAAAAGAGCAGAACAAAATGTAGAACGGATTCAAATTAAGAGACCTAGCAATGATATAAACGGTTTGACAATAATATGATTAAATTAGAGGAATTAAAAAACAATGTTTATCTTTTTTTTTCTTATTTTTTTTTTTAAATAAATAAAATAATAAATATTAATAAAAGCTACGGTGTAGGCAATATTCCCTCACCAGGTCTACTAATTCTTATAACAATATTATACTATGCGTCCCCGGATTGACGCATGAATAGGTGGAAAAGACTAATTTGTATTTTTTTAATTGAAATTTCATCTTCTGGGGTAGCCATGCTAGAATCGAAACTAATTTGTCATAATTTTAGATTAGCAAAATATGGAATGGCAAAATACAAAATTAAAAGTAGACGGAGAGTTTCAAAATTTTGTATTCTTACTAAATATTTTTTTTTGAACAACTTTTTTTTAATAACGTTTTTCGTATCTCCTTGAGAAAATGCTCTTTAAAAATGAGAAAAATAACTTTTTTTGTAAATTTCAAAGACATACCTACTTGATTTTTCGAAACTAAATTTACAACATAAATTAGTTTCTATTCAAATAGGGCAGAACCCCAGAATATGAAATTTACATTAAAAAAAATCGAAACTTCGCTTCAAAACATCCTCTTGTATTTTCACCTATTTATGCGTCGATGTGGGGACACACTGTATATACAAATATTATAGAAGTTTTAGAGTTAACGTGTGAGACAAGATACTTTGTTTTTCAGGGACTGATGTATTGGCAGATTTGTTATTGACCTTTGGGAAGCTCCTTATCAAAAAGCTTGGCGAATCTTAAAATGGATTAAACTATCACAATATCTCTCCGCATCCTGAATATAAAAGTTCGTATATGCCGGCTTTTCGTAGATAATTTGATCTTATCGCTTCCTATACATCTCATAGACCGTGCTCTTGAAGTGTTTATTAACTCCATTTACGACCCCATAAAATTTACTATTGTGCAACCTGTGAACAACGCTATTTCTTTCCTTGATATGCTAGTGATTCATAACAATGATGGCACCCTCTTCACTAAATGGTACCAACAACCTTCTAGTTCGGGCAGAGTCTTGCACTTCGCTTCAAAACATCCTCTTGCTTCAAAATTGAATGTGGCTAGTAATTTTGTTAAGCGAGTACTCGGTCTAGCAATAAATACTTAGCTGAAGCGAAAGATCAATTCAAAAGAATGCTTAAAAAAAAACGGCTACCCTACAGGCATTGTAAACTCCCTTATTAGAAGAAGGGATGAACCCCCTATTGATCAGCCAGTCATTCCCTAGAGATTCCTTCAGTAAGTTACCATATATCGAGGGTGTGACAGAAAAGCTTGTCGGTATTCTTCGACATATCACCCCTAATAAAAACTATGCAAAATACACTACTCTCAAAGTCGGTGTCTAATTCACTCACACAAAAGATGTCATCCCTAACGTAAGTTATCTAATGTTATTTATCGAATTTATTGCGACAATTTCGATAAGGTATATATAGGAGAGACATCGGATTACCTTGCGGTGAGAATGAATGCTCATAAGAACGCCATAGACAAGAAGGAACGAACTAGGACTGCTCTAGCTGGTCACTGTGTTGATCTAAAACACCAGGTTAGTACTAAAGCTGAGGAGCCATATCCTTCGCTCTGAAAAGAATGAAAAGAAGAGGTAAATTTTGGAAATTCTCTACATTCATAACTGTGCAAGCTCCATGAATTACAGATCTGATGTGGCTGGTATTAGTGATCTTTATAAACACCTACTAGATCCTCATGTTAATAATACTTAGCCTGATCTTAACTGGTATTTTCTTTCTTCTTTATTCCATCCTCTTTTATTTTATTTCCTTCAGATCCTTTCTTTTTATCTCTTCTTTCACATTCCTTCTCTCCATGCCTATTTTTAGTATTCCCTCAATTCTCAGCTTTTCATTTAGTTCCACTTTTTAGTTCACCTTCTTCTCCGCTAGATCGCAGGGAATTCTTTCTTATCCTACCTCCTCTAGTTCCTTTTCTTGCCGATTTTCTTCCCTCCTTCAACCTATCCAAGCCTGCTTTATTACATTTCCTTGTCCTCTTGATATATATTATTAATTTTTCGTAATTTGATATTCAATGCTATTATAAGAATGATTATGTTCTTATTAATTGCATATCAATGTAACTTCCTCAATCATGTAAGTTTTCTTTAACATCTTGATTTTATCAGTTTTTTCCGGTTTGTTGTTACGTTTCATGTATGTTCTTTTTGATTGATTCTTTATTATATTTTGTATGTTAATAGATGCTCTGATGATGGGGGGCATGTTTTAGTCACCGAAACCTCAGCTTAATGAAAATTTAAAGTTTTCATTGATTATATTGGCGGTTTCCCAAGTTTGTGTAGTTGGAGTGATATTTATATACATACATACACACACACACACACATATATATATATATATATATATATATATATATATATATATATATATATATATATATATATTACCTTAAAGTATACATAAGGTATCATACACACACATATATATAACCTTAAAGTATACATAAGGTATCATTTAAACCTAAGGTATTGAAATATACAAAAAGTGCTTTATATTCGTGTTCCTGGCATCGAATAAGGTCTCATCCCAAGTTTCATTCTAATCGGTTCAAAAATAATAATACTGCTAATTGTTCATGCAAAAGCATTTATTTTAGTCCGATTTCGATCTTGAGAGTTTTCAAAATCTCATACAATTTGGAAATCGAGTAGATGACAAACATATTTATTCATTTATTTCATGACTTATCCTTATCAAGCACAACAATGTTAGCAAATGTTGTATTACATTTTTTAATTACTTAAAATGAATTGAAGCCAGTGTCTTGCAGTAAATATAGGGGACCTCGTTGATTTGGAGTAATATTTGACTAACTAACCTATTACATGACAAACTACCATTAACTTGATTATTTGTCTACTAACTAAGTTCGTTCTCAGAATCATGAAAATCACGGCCGCTCTCCACCAGTTTGTTTTTTTCAAATGCCTATTGGCAAGCTATTTCCGATGTCCAATTTCTATGTCCCGAAGACGAACTTAGCCGACCACATATTCTTAAAAGGCACCAAAAGATTTACTTATACACAAAATTCTAGCTTGATGTTAGTCAACCACTTTTTTGCACTCTATCTCCTGGACTATATGTATTGAATATTGAGAAAGAGTTAATTATGATGAGTTGATATAGTTGAAGTGGATGGTTGTAGTATAGTGAGGGAACAGGACTATTCCCTAACCCTTTACGCCTACTCCATTTAAAATATAATAAAATATATCACTTCACAAAACAAAAACTTCTGCATGTATCAGGTTGAAATGTTACATGCCTGTTTCAATTGTACTTTATACGATGTGTAAATAGTTTTATTAGAACCGTTACGTTAGAATGTAAGATATCGGTAAAAACTTATTTTTCTCTATTTTAAACGTGTAGATCTGCTTTAATGTTTTTAGCGATATTTAACTTATCTTAGCGGTGTCGGTGTTAATAAAAAAAAAAAAATAAAAATAAAAATAAAAATAAAATTAAAAATGTCTTATTGAGTAGATGGTTAGAATTTGTTCCCGTCCTAAAATTCCAATTGGATTCTTTGGGTGGATAACGTTGTATAACGAAACCGTCCAGGGCATTAGTAAAATGAACATGTATACTGAATTTCAACTAAATCAGCCATCTTTTACTCAATTTATCGTAATCGGTCGATTTCGTGACGGTCGGTTTTGGGACGATCGTTTTTATCGGATTCACTCCCGAGCTTCAGACGCTGTAACGTGCCATAAGGAACTTCGTCCCAAAAAGAAAGCACTGTTTGGTTCTTATTTTACAGCTTGAAAAAGGTTAAAAAAAAGTTTTCGACAACCCTACACAAACTATACGTACTTTTTTTAAAAAGGCATCGACTAGTTGACAATTCTGTATTTATTTTCCATTTATGACTCATCAAGCCCGAGTTATGCTTGATCAAAGTTGCCTGATATCCAAATTATCAGCTTTTGACCTGATTTTCCCCAGGGAATATAGGCATGAGAGAGAAAAAAGTCAAGAAAATTTGCATATTGTATTTTACTATTTTATATGCATGACAAATTTTATAAAGATAGGACGGATTTTTTTAATTTCCCAATATTTCATCAAGCCCAACCCCTTTGATTTTTTTTTCTTTTTTTTTTTAATCGATAAAGTAAAAATTGACAAAAAAAAAATTAAAATAGAGGTATCAATGTATCGGTCGCGATAAGAACAGAAAAAAATTATAAGTTATATTTATCTACATATATATATATATATATATATATATATATATATATATATATATATATATATATATATATATATATATATATATATATAATAAACGAAACAACACACGACCGCGAATAGTTATTAAAACACTGAAAAAACCCAGGGTTCGGTCACAAAACAAAAACTAACTCACACCACTCACAACATACTTAAAAACCCGACGTTTCGGCTTTATTTAAAACCTTCTTCAGAGGATCTAAAACAGAAGAAATACAAAAGGTTTACAAAGAATGCAACTAAATATAAGAGAAAAGTTAACAGAAAAACTCTTATGGAAGCGCAAAGATTTTAACTTACATTAAGAAACGTTGAAGTGAGAATTAATATAATAACTAATGGAAAGAAAACATTAAAATTGACAAGATGAGTTTGAAGTAGGAAACAAAAAGTAAATAGAAGGAGGTAACCAGAAAGAGAAGGTAACAATATAAAAAAAAAAAAAAAATATATATATATAAAACTTAACCGGTGGCGCCATCTAGCGGCAACACACCAAAACTACATACAAATTGAATTCAAAAATTTTTATAAAACAAAGCTAAAAAAGTCCAACAACCATTAAAAACATTATAAAAGCCGAAACGTCGGGTTTTTAAGTATGTTGTGAGTGGTGTGAGTTAGTTTTTGTTTTGTGACCGAACCCTGGGTTTTTTCAGTGTTTTAATATATATATATATATATATATATATATATATATATATATATATATATATATATATATATATATTTATATATATATATATATATATATTTATATATATATATATATATATATATATATTTATATATATATATAGATTATATATATATATATATATATATATATATATATATATATATATATATATATATATATATATATATATATATATATATATATATATATATATATATATATATATATATATATATATATATATATATAGGTTGCCAAAATTATATTTTAAATGCTATGAAATTGGCTTTTAAGGCAAAGGACGAAGAACAGCAAGACAACATCAATATTTGTCTAGACTTTTGTTGCAAGCTATAATGGGATAAGGCCGGGACATTAAGCTTAAACCTTGGTGAGGAGTAAAAAGATGTCGAGCTTTCAGTGGATACCTGTGATGGATTTATTAAGATTAATGAGCTGGCTGTCTTCGCGCCTCCACCGTATACTGGGCTGAGGTGATCCGTAGGCTGTGCAGCTTAACGTCACGTTTGACCCTTCTCTTGTAATAACGTCTGAACTGCTCAGAGAGTCGTCTATATCTGGAGGAACTGAAACAAAATATTAACTAACCTTAGTTTATTATATCTAAGTTAATACAGATTAGAATACATGCTCTAATATATAACAAACATTATATAGAATGTGATTTGAAAATGTGTTTTTAGTTCAGCACTGTATTTTTGGCTTTCAAAACAAATTAAAATCGGTCCGAGACAAATCAGATAAACTTTCTCATACACAAGTTCATAATTACTTAGTCCAGTGTATTCCATTTATTAGTTTTCGTATGTACATTTAATTATTAGAGAACATTTCATCAACATTTATCATAAAAATAACTTCTCCTGGGCGGGAAATCGAACCCGGTCTCCCTCCGTCCGCGTTTTAAGCTATTATCTATAGAACTAGATTTTCTCAGGGAAAACGGCTTATATCGTTAGATTCCTATTCAAATGGACTACATTTTAGAATTTTTTAATCAAAATCGTCGGAACCGTTTTCGAGAAATAATTTTTTTCACGTTTTTGAGGGGTAGCGCCCCCAAATTTGGAGCTAAAATTTATTTCTAGGTTTTGCCTCGGGGTATGATTTTTCTGAACATGTATATTAAATTTCATTAAAATCGGCCCAGTAGTTTGTGGAGAATCCAAACAAAAAATTTCAACAAACTCTGTCATCTTTTACTCAAATTATCGTCATCGGTAGATTTCGTGACGGATAGATTGTGACGGTCATTTTTTTCGGATTCACTCCCGGGCTCCAGAACGGGCCATAAGGAACTTTAAGTCTTACAAATAAAGTAGAATCCCTAAAGACTAAAGCTCTGTCAGTGCTGTCCTAAGAAGCAATCTCATAACTGAGACAAGGTAATAATTTAATTCAATTCCTGCCTCTAAAAAGAATGCAGGCTTATTGGAATTTGAAGTCAAGAGAAACAATATCGCAAAAATATACGTATCAAAGACATTTAAATGACGACACTTAACGTAATCCAAATAAGATCTTTAAAATCAAAAGGTATAAGAAACCCTAACATGGCTGCGTAGAAAATTATACTGATAATACATGCAACTGATAATAATGAATAAATGCTAAATCAGTGCGTCATAGAAGGCAATTTAAACCCATCTAGCATATAAACTCCAAGTCCACCGTTAAATTGGACAGACATCGGGCGATCAGGAATAGAATAGTCCAGTGTTATGGGAGACAGACAAACTGGCTTAGAGTAATCCAAAATCCAAAAAAGAGTAAACAAAACATTTTGAAACTTATATTAAATGATTAAATTACTAAGTAGCTAATAAATTATAATCATTATCTTTTTATTATAAAAATTTAGATTTATATAAATTAATATATCTGAAAGAAACAAATTATAATAAGTGTGGATCCACAATTTTGTTATTTCAACTCAAGCAAAAGACTTTATGGTGCAATTGAAATATCGATTCTTCACCAAATATGAATGTGATCAATATATTAGTTGTACAGTTTATGCATAAACTCAATTATTTTAAGGAAACGCATCTTTAAAATACCTTATTTTCTATCTCGGTACAGAAATGCAGACTCTAATCATTTGTTTTAAGAGATACAGTAGTAATCAATCATTCTCCGATATTTGCGTTCACTGTGGGAATAGGAAGGAATACCCGTAATTCAAAAATTTAAAGTTCTCTCAACTGATTCCACTAAAGAATAAAAGGAATTAAAGGAAAGATTTGCAAGACGGTGGTAAGATTAGGGTACATGGTAGGTCTGGGAGATAAACGGACATTTTAGCAAACGGGAGGAACTTGGTTTGTCTGTGTAAGGTAGAGCAGCAGTCGAATTAGTCGAGATGTTTGTTCCAACTAAGTGGGGATAGAGAGAGACACAAAAGCCTTGTAACAAACGTGCAAACTTACCCCCTTTCATATTAATTCTATGAATCAAAGTATGAATACCCAAAGCCTCCCTCGCTCTAACTCTACCAACCTTATTTCAAACAATGGCTATTATATTTCACTTCTTAATATATACATACATATATATATATATATATGTATATATATTCCCCTCCTCTTTATTGTTACAATGTTATTTTATTGGATTTTTTTTTTATAATGGTGGTTAAGAGAAAAGAGTAGGGGAAACAGGTTTCTGTGTTAGGGAAGTAGGGGGGAGGGGGGGGGGGGAGGTTTGCAGCATCTAGGTGAATTTGTAAAACAATAGTCAGGTTTGCCAGGCACGAGGCATCGTAATAGGTGACTCCCTAATTCCCCCCAAAAAAGCAACAATGCTACTCAAGTGTAATTATTTGGTCAAGACCAAATATTATTATAATTATCGAAGCAGTAATAATAATATTTTATGACTAATATTAATATATTACAATGAGGGGGGGGGGGGGATTTCAATTTATTCTGTCATTAATTAGTATTCTTTATTTGTTGACAAGTTGGTATAAAATCAATTGTTTTTAGGGTCCGTAGGCAAAACCAAGAACCTGCGTGTCTGTCCGTCCATCCGTCCCCTGCTCTCACGGCTACACCTTTCGTCCGATTACACTGACATTTGGCATGTATGTATATAGTACCTACCCACACATTTTAAAAATATAGCGATTTAAAAAAAATATTTTTTCCGTGGTAGGCTGTGAAATAGTAACTTTAGAGCCTAAAAAACATAGCTAAAATCTATTTTTTCATTACGTGGACTTAAAAAATCTTTTCATTACTCTACTACTACCTTGGCAATATTTACTGTCTCGCTTCGCTCGACAGTAAATGTAATTGCCGCGGTAAAGAAAAAACACTTCAAAGTCGCGTAGCATATGCTATTTTTTCCGAGGTAGCAGACAATGAAAAAACATTAAATATTAATCACTAATCAATATATAATAATAACAAATATTAGTACATACTTAAGACTTAAAAAAAGAAACCTTAAAATGAGGTTATACTATAAGAAAAGATAAATAAAACGCATTGACATCTAGCGGATTTTTATCGTACTAGAAGCATTTCTACAAAGACTGCAGCACTACTAACGGAAGTTTTGACAACTACCCGCCGTAAAGAAAAAATCTTTTAGTGCCTAGGACGTAAAAGATTTTTTCTTTACAGCTAGGAGTAATGAAAAGATTTTTTAAGTCCACGTAATGAAAAAATAGATTTTAGCTATGTTTTTTAGGCTCTAAAGTTACTATTTCACAGCCTACCAGGGAAAAAATATTTTTTTTAAATCGCACGTATATAAAAACTCCAGAATATAATAATATGCAGTTTCATATCACTTAAAATGTACTTGTGCTGAACTAACCGATCACAGATTTTTAAAGAATATTTTAATTCCCAACAGAAAGTTAAGCAGACAAACATTTATTACTGTTTTAAAAATAATTAATTTGGAAAATGTGTAAAACAATACAAAAGGATTATATTTGTTTCTTTTACTGTACTTATAACAGTAGAATAAGCCTAAGAATTAATTTCAGATAACTTATTTTGAAGCAAGGAGGAACCTTCAACGATCCATAAGATGTTCATCACAAAGATGCACCCGTTGTCACATTCATTTAACTCTATTGTACCTAGCCCACGTAAACCTAGATCCCCAATATTGTAATCAGTACCTATATGATACCACATAGATATATCTGTTCCTTCAAGGATTTTGAAAGTGAGTAGTACAACAAACCCTAAGGCCCGTTTCAAACTCTGAGCCTCACGGCTTTCGCTCCGAGCCAGCGCCTTTTTATTTCGCTACACTCTCGACTAAAATTTACTGCATGAAATGAGAGCGATGGTCGGGACGGCTCGTGGTAGGGAGCTTTATCTTGCCCTTGGACATGTATGGAATGAGACGGTATCTTTCACATCAGGCGCAGCCAAGCCAGGCATTAAAACGGCTCGTGGCTCTACTATCAATATTTAATTTCTTACAGTTTTTTTTTTAATAATTATTTTTTCTAATAATTAGTGCAGTTCCTCAAATGTAGAAATAGACATACGAATGTAGTTCCGAAGTAGAACAGACTTCTCTTCATCGCACCATAAATCGCGAAATAATGTTGTAAACACGCCTACTTCGTCTCTTTTTTACTTTCTCATAAAAAGAGAAAGAATTGTGATGGCGCGCAAAATTTCGAAGTACACCCATCTTGGATTGAGGGTCAACCCCCCCCCCCCCCCCCTTCAATCTTGACCCCTTGATCTTGCTATGTAAAAAAAAGAGCCTGGTGGTAAGGTTAAAAAGAAAGAATTATTTCAATCTGTATAATAAGGCTTTGAGGAACACGTAACTGATGCTGTAATAGAACACTCACCATCAATAAGTAGGGACATGATGTGATAAAACTTAGTAGTAAAACTAGTCACACCTCTAAAACATTTAGAGATAGTTAAAGATTGACCACAAAAAGGAGACTCTAGTCATAACCTATGTTGGGAAAAAACAATATCCGAAATAAATTAAATAGATTAGCCATCAGTAGTTTTTGGGTTAGAGTGGACTTAAAAAGAAGGCAAAGATTGACCCAGAAAGATTACAGAAGGTACAAAAAGATCCAAAGTTCATGTTACGTGTCGTCAAAAAAGATTAATAAAATAGGTTAATGACATTAGAAAATTATGATTTGGCACAACTTCATATCAGCATGGTTTTAGTACCAAGTTTCAACACCCTCGCTTACGAACTGTAGGAGTAATGCGTGACACGAACCGACACACGCAGACAGACATCCAGCTAAAATATAAACAAATAATCTTAAAAACACCCAAAACTAATTTCATTAAATCTGAGTTTTAGACATTTAGGGCAAGAATACTGACCTATAATTCCTTCGGAGAAGGTAAGGAAAAAAGAAAGGTGAGGGAATATTATAGCAATATCAAAAGTTCATACTACTATTCATTATTAAATATTACTAATGACACCACAAGATGTGGAACAAATTGATTAAAATGATTCAAATGTATAATGAAAACTAGCTGTGTTTTGACCACGTTGAGAAAAATGTTCTATAGTTTTGTTCGAGTACGTTAATTCGCTAATATATCATGTAGAGTCCATATTAAATTATCGCATTATCACTTGTGGAAGTGCCGCCGATGCTACTATAAAATTAGTAAACCCCAGTTCATAAAGCAATAATCAAAATAATCTTAAAAAAGCTACGTCATCACCCTTCTGAAATGTGTTTAAAAGATATTACTCTGCTGCCGCTAAATATTCTAATCAAGAAAGCAGTTATATATATATATATATATATATATATATATATATATATATATATATATATATATATATATATATATATATATATATATATATATATATATATATATATATATATATATCAACAATGCAATACAGTGTTTTGCACACTGCAATAAGGTACACAATTTGTGTTAGTGAGAGACACTAAGGGATGTGCCACGCAAGCGCGACTTATAGGAACTGATCCAACATCAGACATTACATCAACAAGATGTTTGCTCGGCATTAAGTCCTGCATAGTTTCGTCGGGTCCGACTCTATCACTGTCTGCAGATGAAATCCAGACGTAATACTAATAATTATGATTCTTTTATTTATCATTGGATTTTTGTTTTTGATTGAGTTAAGTTTGCTGTAATGATTATTTATCTCAATAATTAATTAACTTTGCTTGATTCTTATTGCTGGAAGTTTACATTAATGTTTTTTTTTTCTAGTATCTCTGTAAGACAAGGATAGTTCTGATAAAGTTGTCTCGGTTTGACTAGGCCGCATTTTATTATTTGTCACTCGACAAAATATGGGGTCATGTTCATTTTATCGTTACTATGTGTTGCTTCCTGAAGGAAGAGGATTTTTTTACCTCGACATCGACAAAGAGGTTTATCCTTTGCCGACAAATAAGGACGAAAAGAGAAGTTAGAGAAGAAGGGAAGAAGTGGATGTAATGTGTCTAAAAAGAAGAGGAAGATGAAGAGTGTGCGACGGCAAGTTGGCAGCATACTTGTCCATCACTAATGCAATACGTGCCAGGTTTGCCAAAGGCCTGATTTATCCAGCGAGACTCTCCCTATTGTCTTTTTACCCACTTCCAGCTCCAATCCCGACCCGACATCCACCCAAATCAACCCAATTATTCAACTCACAATCTCAATTACTCCTCTGCTTCTACTCTTTTCCTTTCCTTGATACAATACCTTTACAAGCAAATCCCTCTCTTCTCGTATACCCTAACCTAACCTTATTATTAGTTTTTTTTGCGTATTTCATTCCTTCCCCTTAGGGAATTTTACTAACTAACAAGTAGATCGTAAGTCCTACTCGATATTCAAGTGAACAAAATGAAGTTTTATCGTTGAAATGTGTTAGTTATAATGTATTAATTATATGTTTTAAGCTGTTTTATGGTTATCATGTTTAAACCACGTACAGTGGCTTATTGACATTCATTTTTATTAATCAGTTGGCAAGGTGTGTAAAGCTAATGACTCTATAGACGCAGGCTCCATCTTCTTAAGGCATTCAAGGATCAGAAGTTAATTTATAAGCATAACATCAGAGGGTTACCCTTATGGTTCAATGTTGATCCCATGACCTTATTATATATTATACTTCTAGATTCCCTCGTTTCAGAGCTCGGCTATCATTTTGTAAATTCTACATCGATACAAATACTATAATAGTACAAAATACTCTATACTTTTTTCTTTATTTTCGGCTGGTTAGTGCTGTAAGAAGGGGATTAATAATAGTACGAAGTTCATGTAAGAAAAATGGAGTATAATTGAAATATTTTTGGGGCTGGAGGAGGAATATAGGTTGGAAGACGTGTACGGGGTGTCACGCCTAAAGTAACAGAGGCAAAAGTAACAAGACTGAAGACTGGTCACTTTATTTACAGATTAGACACTGTATAATGGTTTTCTTAGCTTTTTCTAGAGTTCTTTATGGACTGAACATCCTTTGTAGCTAGCTGGGTGAGTGATATTGCATAAAACACATATTGGTTCAACCTCTGGTTGCTTTGTAACACTGTTCAGCAAAAAAAACTTCAGAATGAAAATGTCCTTTTCTAAAGTATTTATGTGTGCTGAATCCGAATCTGAAGTCAAAATTTCTCCTATATGTACAAATGTACAGTTTTTTCGACCCAATTTTTAGCCAAAAAAAAAAAAAAAAAAAAAAAAATTGGGCGTTTTAATATCTTCAAAGCACAAAGAACACGAATCTAAAGTAAAAAATAAATCTGCTATCCTTACTTTTTAAGAAAATTGAAAAAGAAAAAAAGAAATTAAAAAAATAGATTTTTTCTCATATTGAGTTTTTGTATTTCTGTTGCATTTTCATCAATATTATTAGATATGTTTTGTGACTTTTTCTGACATTATTCTAGAGAATTACAATATATGGTACCGAGGGGGCTACAAGAAACATGGAGGGGGGTATAATAAAAAATTGTGCAAAACCACAACTTTTATTTACTTTTTTTCAATCAAATATGATATGCTAAAATACAATATCCCCCCCCATGTTTCTTACCCCCCCCCCCCCCCCCCAGAAGTTCAGATAAAATTTTCTTGGGGCCCGAAAGTTCGTTAAATTTTGCAGAAAAGTGTAATCGTCAGAAATATGCATTCTAGCATATTTAACGCATCTTATAGCATTTGGTGTGTCCGTAGCATTTGTACGATGTCATTTCGCTTTTAAGGCTCTTAAATTTTAAATTGTAATGAAAGATTGCCTTAATGTTAAAGTTTTCTTTATTATATTAATATGGCTTGAGGTTAACAAAAAATATAATAGTGCAAAATTTAATTTCTGATTGGGGCGCTTAAACCTCACGCTAATGCTCTTTAAACCGAGTATTTATTATTCTATTAATTTTTGCTGAGAAAAAGTAGGATTTATGAAGAACAAACAAATTTAAATTAAATAAATATATTCATATTCATTTTTAAGAAATAATGATTTTTATTAGCTTATTTTAAATATATTTATTTTATACTTACTCACATTTGGTCTCATGTCTGTCTGTCAGTCTATTGGTCTGTTTGCTGTTTAATATTTTTGTGAACCAATTATATTATCTTAAAGACCACTCATCCGATTTTAGCATAATTTTAATGAAAGGTCATAACTGGCCAATTTTTGGGCCTATATACTTTTAAACTTTCTGTACTTGTTGATTTCTATCTACATGCACGAAAAATTTGTTTATTAACATCCTACTTATACATTTTGTTTATTAACATGGTACATTAATTATAGTGCGTAGGCTTCTGTGGGTTGACTCGTAATCAATAACTTTGTTTTCTGGTCAATTCCGCGACACGAAGAGGTTGAAGTACGACGTTTCACTTCCACTTCAGGAAGTAAGCAAATACAAGATACTGAGTAATGATACTAAGTATATCTTCTGTTTGCTTCATAGAGATATTCACCTACGGTGGGTATTCGAATGAGGTTATGTTTTCTTTCACATCGTAAATAGTTTTTATAGAAAGATGATTACATGTTTTTACTAGCTTCCTTTGTTTGTTCAATTTTGTCGGGGTCTTATTTATACTTTTCCCGATTGAAACGTCATCTCTCCCTCTTGACTTTTTCATTATCCAGTCCGAACTTGTAAACAAAGATATGGAAAAAAAAATTACGGTTAATTAACGGACCGAGCTTATCTAATGGGATTCAGTCGTTAGGAGGTTTAAAAAAAGAAACAGAATTAATTTAATTCCAGTTCTTCAAAATAATTCATGCAAATTAGCGAGGAGGTTAAAGAGTTCGGGAGCTGCTCCGCCGGAGAAGTGGCCTTTGTTTGGCGTTTCTTGTCGTGGCAACAAAAAGAGGTCTTTCCGGAGTTTCGCAGGAAGATTCCTCGGCTCAAAGTGCAATTAAAGCCACTTAGTGAGGTTCCACGAGGAGGCGTTCTTTTCACGTGAACGGTTGAAAAAGCATAGGCTCGCCGAGCGGTTTTTCGTCTTTAAAACCTTCTCACCCAAGATATAACTAGATCCTCTGATTCAGGGTATTAAGGGAATGATAGGGAGGGGGAGAGCAAGACGCTCTGGAGTTTAAGAGAGAACCCATTAGCCGGCCATTGTTTTCCCCGTGCAAAATTACTGTTTGCATCCATAACGAAGGTGATTCACGAGTTTAGAGTTGAAATAGCTAATTAGAGGGCTGTATTGTGACGAAAGAGTCGTTGCCGAGTCAGACAATACCTCGAATCCCCGGCCATAAACACCTCTCTTCAAACTTCGGACCTTTCAATATATTGTACATAAAAAAATAGGTTGCCTCCCTGCTTCTACTTCTTTTGACAAAACCCCTATCCGCATCTCCTCTTCTTCTCAAACCAACAATTAATCAAATTATAACACAATCCATGCATAAACTCAATTGTTAATCACATCATATACATTATTTTTGTTTTCAACATCACGGTATTTGTTTGTAAACCGTGGAAATAAAGTTTTAACCTCGGCAATGTTTTACTACACTCGAAATTTTACCGATTCATGACTGCATATGTGTGATATAGCGACTCATTATAAAAGAGGTGTAGTTGAATTACCAATAACGTCTTCACGCAGAATGATTTCAGCGTTCAGCTGTTCAAATACAGCTATTTTTAGATAGTGTAAAAAGTTAATAATTTAGTGTAGTTTAATAAGTGTATATGAAGGTAGCCTTAGATTTTAAAGCAAGTATTGCAAAGGAATAATAGATAAATTACAAATTACATATATATAATCAGAGCTAACCAGCGCTTCGTCGTCATACGCCTGGGTAGACAAATACACTACCTACAGTTTCGCCTGGTTCTGCCATCTAAAGCTCCATAATGTGAGTGCTATTATGACAGATTTTTCGTTTAGATTGGTTATAATATGGCCAAAACCTGAAGAACACTATACATTATACATCGTTCAAAGACAAGTGGAAGTCCAGAACTGTTCACGACCTTTCATTTTTAAATTTTTAATTATTATTTGGACATCCAATAATTTATTATAACATTATTCTTATCACATTTTATCATGTTTTGCCAGTGAAGGAGACAGGAGACAATTACGCTTCACACGGCCCTTCATAACCACACACCACACATTTATCAATCTTCAGTTAGGAATTATCATTACTATCATACCAATATAATGTATTAAACTATGAGTGACAGTGACTGACTGACTGAACACTAATTCTCCTACTTTCCATTGACAGAGATTTGAAATTTGGCACATAGATAGAGTGTACCATAAATAGAAGGGCGCGGGAATTTTGATTTCGATATATGGCCACCATGTTGAATTATAGCCGCCGCAATCTTGGATTTAATTACACTCTATTTTCACAGCTTCCAGTGGACCTAGAGATCTGAAATTTGGTAATAGACTTATGGTAGCTAAAAAGGACAATTAAAAGTACTTTTACTTTAACATATGGCAGCCGTGTTGAATTATAACCGCCATCTTGGATTTAATCGCACACTGTTATCTTTGCTTCCAGTGCACATACAGATCTGAAATTTGGTACATAAACTAATAGTAGCTGAAAAAGAAAATTTTAGGCACTATCACTTCAACATATGGCCGCCATCTTTGTTCATTTTTCAGGAGAAAAGTTTTAAGTTTTGATGTTTGTATCGTGCGCTATGCGAATTCATTTAGGAGCAAAACTTACAACGCATTCTAGCGGTAAACTAACAAATTAAGACATACACCACTATTACCGTAAACAGTTTTATGTGTGAAGATTTCATTTCTTGTGCAATAATATTATTAATTAAAAATATATTATTCTGTTAAACAAAACGCATTATCTAAATAATAACTGCAAATTAGATAAATATAAAAATTAATGGGTACATTCATTTATAACGAAAATTATTTAAAAAAAAAACAGCAGGTATATATTTATTTTAGATAAAATATTTAAAAATGAGCATAAAATATATTATATATATATATATATATATATATATATATATATATATATATATATATATATATATATATATATATACCTACTTGTACTAAAATACGAAATTATGTAACAATCAAGATAATATATTAATTGTATTGTTTTAATTAGCTTTCACACACAGCGCCAACTTCTAAGGCCCCTCCACACTATCCTCGCCGATTATACTCGGCAAGGATACACGAGGCGAAGTACTCGCATCCACACTCTCGCCCTTTGTGGCGAACACCTCATTGCCATGACTCAATGTTCATTGCGTCCCCTTTGACTCGGGACAAAAAACCGCCTCTGAAGCGAAGTCGGGCGAGGCGAGGATAAGACCCCCGAGGAACCACAGGCAACCTCTCCACATTCTCGTTCCTCGCCCGACTTCGGGCAACTTCGCGAGAGTCTGGAGGGCCTCTTAACGGATAAGGCGCGCAAAACGCACCGATCCGGTTGGATTATATATAATTCATTACGTATATAAGATGTTATTTGTTTTTCTATACATTACAATATCTTCATCATATTATCCAGCAACCTGGTATATTAATTTATTTATTACTTTATTTTTAAGACCCTATCTTAACCATCCTATATTTAAGGTCCACTCAAACCATACACAAATGTTACACGAATCTATGCTTTTACGAGCTATATCTTTACCTCGGAAGATCCAATACATTTGGCGTAGTAGAGTGAGAGTCATAGTAACAACAGTATGAAAGTGAGAAGAGTGAATTTTGTCGATTAGTAGATGAGTAAGGAGGTTATCATTTGGAAGTAGGATTGAGTGTTTTTCAGTCAACTTGGAATGCGTTAATCTACCTCCAACTTCTAATAGACCATTTATAATAAGAGAAAGTTTACGAAAAATGAAAGATAAAATTTTATTTGGTTCTATAGTGGCGATTTCTTCGTTGAAATGTTTTAATATCAACATTTCAGACATATTCAGGTGTAGATATGTATCAGAGTTGATTTTCTCTCTAATAATTTTTCCATCTACGGCAGAAAGAGATGACTTGAAGTACCATGTCTGAAGTTTTCTATACAAATGTATACAGGTTTGACTTCTTCTACCCTGACGAGTGTTCAGATATGGGCCCTAGTTTATGGGCAGGCTGTAAAACTAACCAGTGGATTTCGGGATTCGAAATCCACATCGGATGAGAGATTAGACGTTTAGGTGATAGGCACTTGGATAAGCAATCAGCACGGTTGGATTAACCAGTGACATGAAGCCGAGAAATCTCAGGGAGCAAATATTTAATTTACTCCATCGGAATAATCAGGCAATCCAATAAAAACTGAAGAGTCAGAAAATGCATATTTTTAAATTTAAGTCTGCCGGAAAAAGATTTTAAAATAAAATTTATTAGCCTTGAACAAGTATATAGTTCCAGCCTTAGAATAGTGATTGATTTTTGCAGAACCATTCTGGTTTTAGAACAGAATAAAGAAAAAAAAGATATTTCCTGAAATATTTACTATTGAAGAATGGACTGCATCGAAGGCCATTGCTGATTTATCAGCAAATCCTATTAAATCTTTTTTGGAATTTTGAACGAGACCTATATGACGTGGACTATTAAATTATTATATTAAAGAAGCGGTAATTGTGATTAAAGATTATTCCAAGTTTTGACATATTACAAGAAAGAACTTCGTCCCATCCTAGGTCTAGATAAATTCTTTAATTAATATTTTAAGAGAATCAGATACTTAATATATTTTAATCAAAATAATAACACTTATAAATATAATAATTAAGTAGGAAGACTCTCTAACTCAGTTGTTGTTTTTTTCCTTTACTAGGTCTTCCGAGCGTATAGGACATAGGAGGAGTCAAAGTCTGTTTACTAGTTATCCATTTTTTATGCTCTGTAAATACTAAGGCTAGGCGCACACAGGAGACTTTTTGCCCGCTGACACTTTTGTCACTACCTCGAAGGCTTATACAGTATATGGGAGTGCACACACTGGAGGCAAAGATAGGTGCAAGAAAAAAGAGTCCTCCAGCCTAGAAGATGTCCCGACACATTTCTGTCCGCGGACTATTATGCTCAAATCACAGCAATTTCTATGAGATCTATTGGGTACAAGATATGCGACTGTTTTGCCTCCAGTATGTAAGGCTGTAGCAACACAAGTGTGATAAGACAGATACAACGAAGACAGTTCGGAAACAGTCTGCTGACTGTTTTGCCTCCAGTATGTAAGGCTGTAGCAACACAAGTGTGATAAGACAGACACAACGAAGACAGATCGGAAACAGTCTGCAGACTGTTTTGCCTCCAGTATGTAAGGCTGTAGCAACACAAGTGTGATAAGACAGACACAACCAAGACAGTTCGGAAACAGTCTGCAGAATGTTTTATCAAGTGTGCTCCTGGCCTAACAGTATTTTTATTTTTTTTTCTTTTCTCAATGTCATAATAAATTTACTTTTAGTAGTTAATATACTGTAATTTATATCGTGCACTTTTATAGTATTTCTTAAGCTGTGCTTTATATCTATTGTATTTAAGTATTTCTCTGATTATTGTGAGTAATTATTGTGAAGTATAGATGCTACTCGTGTCCAGTGTCTTTTCCATGTAGTTGTTATTATATTTCTGTGTTGAAAATAAGTTTTATACTTGTCATTGTGTATTGTAGTTATATGATTTTAGAGTAAATTGTGTGGGGTACTTTTTTACCATTAACTGGCTGAAGAAAGCGAATAGGTCTCAATATTAAGGCTGATCACTTCTTAATATATTACTTCAGCAGATTCGTATTTACGTTAATGTAATTGTTGTTTAATATTATGTTTTTAAGTTGACTTAAGAAGTGACAGAGTAGATGGGTTGGCAGCTCCCCATGCTATAAGGCAGTACTGCAGGTGTGACTGTACTAAAGCAAAGTATAATTGTTTCAACACGTTCAGATCACATACATTGCATAAGTTAAAAATATATAAATCATTTTACAGAGTTTAGTGTTAATACCGTTAATGTGCTCTGGCCATTTGATCCTGTTATCTATTTTAATATCAAGCTAGCGGTTGCTGTTTACTCTTTGAAGTACCTGTGTGCCTAGTCTTCAAGCGCTCTCTTATCTTTTCCCTATCCAGTGTTTTAAATTCTTTGTAAGTTACAGGCAGGTTTGGTTGGTCGAGTTCGCTTTCTTGTTTAGCCAGTCGATCCGCTACCTCATTTCCTTTTATATTACAATGTCCTGGGATCCATTGCAGTGTTACATTAGTTGATTACTTCTTCAGTTCATGGAGCTTTTCTGTAAGGAAGTGTTTCGGATTTTGGAGGTAGTTTAAGACTGATTTGGCATCGGTTAAAACACTATATTACCTTTTCCGTAGGTTATACATACCTTTCTTTTACATCTTGAGGTAAGGGAGCTTGGTTAACTTCCCTTGAGATAGTATGTTTTTTCTAAATAGTTGTGAGACCACCTTTTGCAGTTTGTGGAAAGAGATGGGAGCAGTGGTGTCGTGATACCAAATTTTGTTCTTTAACTTTTATCCTTTAACCCTTTCTAGAAAATTATGGGTAAGTAATTTTTTATCTAACCTCAGTCTATCTGTCACATATTTTCTTTTGTTTGACATTTTTTTTATTCTGTTGGTCCGTTACTCATTATTCGTTCCATTGTTCACAGTTCCGAGTTCGGGGACAACCCTTTTTTACTTTCTTTTGACGAAGCTGTGGCATAAAATCCATGGAGGGCGCATGAGGTCCATAAAGCTACCATGGCGATAATATGATTCGGCTGTTAATATCTTCCATCGGAGGAGATGTCAGACTCCACATGGACGGATAAGTCAAGCTTAAATTGAATTAAACTTCAAAATTTAAGTTAACTTCATATTTATCTCAATAACTCTCGGACCAATTTAAATAAAAAAATATGTAGGTTTAGTACAGGAGTGGACAAACTCTGCCTTAAAGTGGCGAGTACCACTTTCAACTATTTAAATAAAATTTATGGAGTTTCGTCGGTTGAGGAGTGAAAGGAAACTCTACCCTTTGCGGAGAGCTTCACGTCTGTTCAACTTTTATTATTTGCCGTTAGGATTTAAGTCTGATAGCGTCCATCAAATCCATTGCCTGAGCTACCGCAATTTTGCGACAGTCAATATCGTTACATTCAACTTTTTTTTATAATTTAATTTATTATTTGATTCATTTTTATATTTTTTTGTCCGTGTCAGAGAAGTCTCCAATTTATGTACTTCTTTCAAATTTATTATTACTTATATGTTAGTCAATTTATCTTTCATATAATTTAAACTGTTACTCCAACAAATTTAATTTTTTGTTGGTATCTAATCCCGTATATAATTGGATTATTTTAACAACATTAAAGTAACTTTTCTTATTTTTTTATTTATATAAAGTTTAAATCTTTAGATATAAATTTAATCTTTAGAGAATCCAGATAGGTTTTATAAAATAATTATGAACCGTTAGTTTGTTCTGTTCGTAAGTGAAAGATTGTAATTTTTGCTTAAAGTCTGAGTAGCGTCTTGTAACATTTCTTCATGTTCGTACGTTTAGTCGGTATGTATCAGTCGGGTATGTAAGTTGAAAGTCAGTCTTCTGTCTTAATTTAGACCTAGTTAACAAACTTGGTTAGATATATTAGATGGTATAGAAAGACTGGAGGTCATGTGCCTTTTCGTAAAGAGTAAATTGCACGGGAACATTTGTCTCTCGATTGAACTTAACCCTCCATTTCCTGGACCAGTTTTCAACGGATTACAGGAGTTCTTGAAGGGAATCAGAGGTGTGGATGTGATCTGAGTGAGTTGAAAGAATGGCTTTATCGTCGCGTCGGCATAGGAAGCTTATGATGCTGAAGGATGTTTAGGGACATCAGTTGTGAATGTGAAGTCAAGGAAGGGGCCTAAAATACTATCTTGAGGGACTCCTGCAAGGATAGGGTTTGAATCGGAATATCAGGAGCCTAAACTAACAGAAAAACTCCTGCTTTCTAGATAGAAACTAATGATAAGGTAATAGGTTTAGGTAATAAGGATTTTCTTGAGCTTCCACAGGAGCCTTCTATGCTCGGGTGATCGAAAGCCTAACTTTCGTCGAAGAAAGCCGCGGAGACAAACTGCTTTTTCTCAAGATTGAAGGAGATTGCGTCAATAATACGGTGGCGTTACTGGATAATAGAATGTTTTGATCGAAAACCATTGGTCAGGAAGAATAATATTGGGTTCTAAGATTGAGTAAATTTTACGGTGAAAATGCTTTTCCAGGATCTTACTTATTACTCAAAAAAGGCTAATGGGTCTATAGGAAGAAGGGAAGAAGGGTCTATGGTGAGGTTTTGAAGGCTCAATTATAATTATTATTATAAGGGATTTTTTCCATTGGGATGGGAAGTGAGTAGTTATAAGAACGGAGTTATAGATATAGGTCAGGAATAAAATTCCTAAAAGATTCCTGGGGCTTTATTGATCGGCAAGGGATATCTAAAGGATGAAAGGCAAGTGGAGGTAAAATAATTTCTAGGGGTGTGTCAAGGTCGTCTGTAATTGTCTTAATATGAGATTTTTCTTGATCGGTCTCTGACCACGATCCATTAGGGTTTCGAAGGGGAAAGGATATGGAACGATAGGATAAAAGTTCTTTGATAACGGTCCACAAGGATTTGTGATTCAGGATAGTCTGTAAATTTGTCAGTTTTGTATTGTTTCAGTACAGATTTTCGTTGCCTGCATAGTCTATTGTACGTCAAGTCTGTTTGTCAATAAGATAACCTGTTCTTTGCCACCTAGTTCTAGCTCGTTGTTTACATCTGTTATCATAAATTTTATTTATTGGGGTAAATCAATTAGTTTACGAAGGTTTTGCGGTTAGCAAAACCAGTAGCATCCAAGATATTCTGTTGTATGTAAGAGGTGAAAGTTCCAACTGCGTCATCTATCTATTGTGCTGTTTTATATAAAGTCTTTGGATTGTACGAGTAAAGTATTTAGTAGTTAAAGTAGTAGTAACTTTAGATATATATTGACAAGGTTTATTGGAAGAGAGACAATTGGTTTTGTGTATTATTAAATTTAAATCAATTGGTTGACTAAACTTATTTAACGAAAAGGTTAAATGGTGAGATTTTCTAATATTTAGGGAACTAATATTCTGTATTGACTGATTTTTTTCTTTTTGACTCGGATCTTTATTTTAACTCTTTTCTACGTGTTGACTCGGTTCTGCATTTTGAATAATTTCTTCTTTTTGACTCGGATCTGTATTTTGACTTGTTACTCCACATTTAGTCGAATCTGTTTATGTACTCGGTTCTTTTTTATTACTCAATTTTTCACGTCTACTTCGTTCCGTATTTTGACCCTTTTCTGTATCTTATTTTATTTTTTTTCTACTTATTTCTTCATATTGACTCGGTTTTTTAATTTTTACTTATTTATTCATACTGATCGGGATCTATATTTCACATTCGGGATTCATTTCTTCACATTGAATCTGCACTACTACTAATAATAATAATTATTAGTATTTTTCTTCAACATCTTTTTTTTTGGTCTATTAATAAAACTCCTGTCATTATTTTTGTTGGATATACATTGCTTTTAGGATTGTTTGTGTCACTCTTTGTTATCGTTTCTTCTTTTTTATCAATTTTAGTCATTAAAGTTAACGTATCTATTATATCTTTATAATTTAATATTATGACCTACAGTTTCATGCTCAAAATCTCTCCTAACTCAGACTTTTCCATTTTCAATATCTTTGCTATTCTCGTGGTTCTTCCTTCTCTGATTCTTTCTTTTCGAATCTTTTCTATCATCGATACACTACTATCCTTTCTTTTATATTTTGATACGCTACTTGTTGCACCATCCCCATCTTTTAGTGTTAGTTTTAAGTTAGTTTTAAAGTCATCTTAAAAAAAAAAAAAAACTAACTAACTCATTAAAACATTATTAAACGCATAACATTATTTTTCACATATCATTTAAGCACGAATTTTTCAAAGTAAAAAAAAAGAAAGTATATTTTTTTGTACTATAAGCCATGCGTTGTTGTTGGGGCTCAATTGAAAAGTATTGCGAATTCAATTTTTTATCAATTTTCTGGGCGAAAATGGTAAAATAGTAGATTGGCAAAAAAAAAAAAAAAAAAAAAAAAAAAAAAAAAAAAAAAAAGCTACTTCCAAACAAAGCGGCGTATTCATAATCATATTATATTTTGAAGTATTAGTAATAAATAGTAATATATATATATATATATATATATATATATATATATATATATATATATATATATATATATACAGATATATATTTAAATATATATATACTGGTACATATTATATTATATGCTATGAGTCTTATAACCTCATTTATACAATTTTATCAAATCTAATGGCACTTACCGACAACATTGAGAAAGGCGAATTGTGTTTTGGCCGTGGCTGTATTTATCTGGCACATATAGCGACCGCCGTCTTCCTGCCTAACTTCAGCTATATGAAGGTTCCACGTCCTGTGATTCTCGTGTGATACAGTAATTCGAGGATTCCTCGTTATCACTTGGTTGTGAACAGCCAGAATAGCAGACTGTTCATAGTGCATCCATGCCACCTAAAAAAACATTGATTTTGTCGTTATATATTCTAGGCACATATTTATGTGTGGTGTTCCATATTTTATGGTAAGGACAAAAACTTATCAGGACTACTAGTGGATTTTACATTATTTTTTTTTGGGTAATTGGTGAGAAAATGTTTTTTGATTTATTAGGGTCTATTTCGACATCCTTGGGCGATCTATAGGGCAAGTATGTGAACTAGACTCCACATGTCCTCCCCTGTCTACCTGCCGAAACTGGTCAGTGGGTGAAACAGGTTTGACCGCTGACGACGTACGGGATAACTCCGCTCTCCCTCAAGAAACTTTGTAAACCCCGCTGTGAAAACACACTGTTATTGGAAAACCCTCAACTTACACTTCCCCAACCAATTCTACCCCCTTACTTCCGGATCTTCATCATTGGGAAAACTACCGAGGTAAGTCTCAAACCATTTTTTCCCATTTGGCTTTCGGCTATTCTTTTTCCGACTATATTATTTGTACAGTCCACCCGTAGCTTCTCCTCGAAGAATCAGCGTTCCTAGGTAGGGCGTTCATCTCCTATATAGTTAAGGAAAATTCCCACCATTTTATTGGTCCTTTGGGGCGGATTTTTTTGTCGTAATTTTAATTTTAATTTTTATGATATCGGTGAAGAAGAAGAGATTTTAGAGCTTGGATGAGCCTACTTTCCGCGTTGTGACTCATAGTTACTGCGCTTGCCCTGTGCATTTTGCCACGGTCTCCCGAGAGTTATTCCCGTGTAGATTATGTGTGTGAGATCGTTATTGTTTCCATATAACGTCATTTTTATTATTTACATAATTTTAATAAATTATATCTCAACTTTGTCTAATCCCTCATTTACTATCTGTGAAACAGCCTTTTAATCTATTTGTATCTCCTTAAACGTTCATACCTAGATATTTGTTGTTGTTTTGATTATCAGCTGTGACATTATCGTTCACATTCCTTTTCTAATTATTTTACAAAAAGTAACTTTTATCTTGCTGTTAAAGAGGCAAACCGCAAAAAGGCAAGTTACTTCAGATTGCTTCAAACACTTTATGATTCAATTCAATCTCTTCCTAAGGAAAAATTTCAGCATAACTTTATCACAAGTGCCCGCTCGATAAACCGTAAAGAGTTCGAAGCCATTCTTGATGATATCAACGATTGCGAGCTAGCCATTGATGATAAGTTTTTGCCAAAATATTTATATGGAAGCATTTTTATTGCCCTTGAGAAAATCAATTCTCCGCACCCCGCTAAAATCTCAAGAGAAAATAAATCCGCTGCTAGAGGTAAAGAAGATACCGCCTGTGATCACTAACATAAACGGCACCATTTACCACCATTAGAAATTAGGAAGTATTCCGGAGACATCAGGGATTTATTTACTAGAGTGATAATCAACAATCCCCGTCTTACTTACTTAAAAGTTACACTATTTGTTTACTAGATACTACTAGGCATCGCGTGGCTCTATCATTGAAGCGAGCGTATTGCAATAAAATACTGAATATTAAAATTTGATAATCCTGATGAATGTCATAGTTGAAGATAAGTGGAAGAGGGTAGTGTGAGGTAGAGTGGGGGTACTCGGTACAAAGCTTTACTTCTTAAACAAACCTACACACAATTCGACTATAAGAATCTTAACCACCCGTCATAGCTTTTAAACTAATTTTATAAATGTATCACTTCATTACTCAAATACTACTGCTCGTATCAAGTTGAAATTTTACATACTTGTTTCAATTGCACTTTAGAAGATGTATATGAAGTTTTATTAAAATCGTTACGTTAGAACGTAAGATATCGGTAAAAAGGTTGTTTTCTCTATTATAAACGTTACTGACAGACAGAGAGATAGACAAGATGCATAGTTTGTTGAATGTAAGAAGCTCGCTTACGCTCGCTTCAATACATATAACTTTTGATCGTGGTTTCATTATTGTTATTATTATTAGGTTTTTTTTTTTGTTTTTTCTTTTATTTGTTCGTATACTTCTTGGTTTCAATTATATTGTTATGAGTAATACTTGTTATTATGAATGAGATAAAAGTTAGAAGAACAGTTCGTTATAATTTTAATACATCTAAACTCAATTAATATCACTATTATAACTCCTATTATTATTATTATTTGTGGAGCAGTTTATAATTTATAATTTTGTTATAATTTTCGTTATTTCTAAGTAGAGGATCCAGTTTAGGGTAGTAAGAAAGCGACTACAACTCTCTGATTACGGCAACGTTTCGGCCTAGCCGGCCATTTTCAAGCCTAAAATCATATATTTGCTATTAACTACAATATAAGTGTCGTAACACTGAAGAAAACAACCAGTATTGACTAGATGTTACTTATAAATACCTTGCGGTTTGCACTTGAGTCAGTGAAGTCATTTTATAATAAGTTAAATTGTGTACAATATAGGAACTCTACAGTTCCGTCGTCTAACACTTCCACTGATTCGTCATAAATAGGATAACAACACTTAATAACAATACTAACATAGAATTAAAAACATAAATAACAGTGGGTAACATTATACGTTTTACAAAGAATATCACAGATAAAAATTAAAATTTCGAGAGAGAGTGACAGATTGTCAGTCTCTTATCACACTGTTATCACCGGTAGGTTTACGTTACTAGAAGCTTTAAAGACATAATTATAAATTATAAATTACATAAAAACTTAATAATGTGATTAAGAAAATCTGAATATTTACTGAAAACTTGAAAAAAAGGGGGAAGTCAGATTTAATAATGTGATAAAATGTACTCGCAGCCGTCACTCATACACTAATCAAGAAGGCCCCTTTTTTTCAAGTTTCACATCTAGTCAATACTGGTTGTTTTCTTCAGTGTTACGACACTTATATTGTAGTTAATAGCAAATATATGATTTTAGGCTTGAAAATGGCCGGCTAGGCCGAAACGTTGCCGTAATCAGAGAGTTGTAGTCGCTTTCTTACTACCCTAAACTGGATCCTCTACTTAGAAATAACGATAATTAAGGGTACCCTACAGCCAATTTACTTGTTATAATTTTCATTAGTATCAGATATATACTAGAAAACACTTTAAGTTTGGAATCTAAAAAATATTTTGTTTTTGTTGTTTTTTATTGTTAAAATTGTAAAGATCTATATATGCGTTGTATTTTATTTATTATTTAAATATTTATAAAAAAAAAGATAACTTTTTTCAAAAAGGAACTCTGCCTGACGGTCATATGACCATGACGACATGTTTCGTATGATATATTATGTTTTTGTTTTGTTCTTTTACTAAATATACAAACTATAAATAACATTAATAAATATAATTATATTTAACTTTATTTCTAAAAAATTCGTTCATAAGCAAACTATATGATTCTTGATTTGTTGGGTCTTTTAAGTAATATTCAAACGCCTCACATTTGCGATATTTCGATCCCTCCTTGGATCATTGTCAAGGTGACTGATCCAAGGAGGGATCGAAATATCGAAAATGTGAGGCCTTTGAATTTTCCTTGAAAGACCTAACAAATTAAGAATTTATACAACTAGGAACAATCTACTAATGTATCAAAACCATATTACATTTAAACATGAGCCAAATTACATTAGGTTTGCTTGGGTGGCTACAAATTGCTCCATTGTAATAGATGTATCTGATTACCCGGAGCTTGGATTCAATCTAGGGTAATTTTAGACAACTAGGTGCGATATCATATTTGCAATCATATCAGTTTATAGGATTTAATCTATGCCCAGATAAAAAAAACAATTGGTAAAAGTTCAATAGGCGCATACCGGCGCCTTTATTAGGGTTTCGAGGTCATCCTAGAAACCCTTAAGCTGTTAGTTAGTTCGTCCGTCCGTCGCATATTGGAGTAGGTATATCTCCCGACCTCCTGTAGCTAGAGACTTGAAATTTGGTATACAAGTTAAACTTTTTTCCCAAAAAGCAGGAAAAATATTGCGAACTTAAACACTCCAAATTTCTTCGATCAGTGAGCAATTGGGAACTGATCGCAATATTTTATATTTTTCGTAATTTTTGAGTGGGATATCATTTGAAAGGTATTGAAATTTGGATCACAAATATATATCGCGTTTCCAAAATGGCATCCATTCTTAAATTATTAAAAAAAAAACGAAAAAAGAAGTCCCCTCCCCCCGCTACCCCATAAGGACAAAATAAGTCCTAAAATAAGGCAAAAGACATAAATATACATCTCTGTGGTCCAATGATATTTCCGGAAGTTAGTATAAAAAAGTCAAATTCTAAAAAATTTAGGTGGCCGTAACTATGGTGACCCAACATTTTTATTTTTTCTAACTGAGTGGGGTAAAAGTAAAAGTATTGACATTTGGATCACAAATATACACTCCCCGTCAAAATTAACGCACCACCATTATATTTCTCTGTTTCGACTATCTCTAATTTATACTTATGATTAATGATTCATTAATCATCATCTCGTATTTAATCATCATCGTTTATCATATTTAATCATCATCATTAATTATATATAATCATTATCATAAATGATTCACTGTTATTTGCATTTGATTAAATGAGAGCTCTCACGTAGTTATTCATTAATACAGTTGTTTGTTTGTGACAACATGAATAGACCTCCTAATTTAACTATGGAGGAAGCCATTAAAGCCCGAGCGTTGTGCTCAAATGGTTGGTTGGCGACTAGAAGTGCATCTCACTACAATTGGCCGAGCTTTTCGGTGGTTCCAGGAGTGTGGATATGATCGACAGAGGCGAGATAGGTCCGTTCGAGATGTAAACAATAGAAAAAATATCCCAATTGAACGACTTTTGTGTGAGCATAAAAATATAAAAGTGGTGCGTTAATTTTGACGGGGAGTTTATATCGTGTTTCCAAAATGTCGGCCATTACCCCTAAAAGAACGAAATAAAAGTGTTAAAATAAAATATATGCACACCTTGCCTCTTCAAAGTGCAACTTTTTATACATATTTTAGTTTAATATATATAGTATATATATATATATATATATATATATATATATATATATATATATATATATATATATATATAATATATATATATATATATATATAAATTTAATAAATAATGTACGATATATGAATTTTTATGACCAAAGAAACCTTATATTAGTAGCATGCTGGCAAGCACTTGATGGCATTTTTTCTATTGCATTTCATGTCCACATACTGTTTGGAAGGAAATAGAAAAATTATAGGGATGACAAATTCTTTCGGACCTTTAAGAGATTCACTCTAATGACGACAAAATGGTGCGCAATGTTTTGATTAAGTGAAGGGCACGTATATGTTGAGGGTCTGTGGAGGGAGGCCGTGTTGCAAAGCATATTTCTTTTATTAGGTTGTCAGAAGATGGAAAAGATCGATTGAAGAGAAGATGCCTTTGGATGATATATTCCTGTTGATTTACAATTGAAATCTCCGAGCTGTAAGACATGGGTTGGGAATAAGGCCGTAGCCAGAAGGCAACCCGAACCCGCCAGCATGTGCTACATCTGACCCTTTCCTCCAAATCTCGTTTCATTATCTAAATATGAAACTTGCTGTTTCTATATTTCCTGCTGTCCTCCGTTTCTCTTGTAGAAACATATTTCAAACACATAAAACATTATTGAATTTTTAGGTAAAGCACACTCCCCCAGTCAGATTACAATCGTATACAGGCAATATATGGATCATATTTCTGTTCTCGTAATGTTTTATATATATATATATATATATATATATATATATATATATATATATATATATATATATATATATATATATATATATATATATATATATATATATATACACACACAGGTGTTCGGTATAAGTACTTAACAAAGAAGATCTTATTTAGATTTTTATTAATTAGGTAGTTTATGGCTAAAAACAAAACCTAAAGAAAAAAATCGATATATCTCGAAAACGAATGTCCATAGGACCGAAGTTTACTTGACATTTTTGGTCTGAAATTTGAAGGAGATTCATAGGTTCTTCTGTGTAATTACTTATGCGGAACACCCTTTATATATATATATATATATATATATATATATATATATATATATATATATATATATATATATATATATATCTATATATATAGACGTATATAATAACTAATATATATGTAAATAAAAGGTTTAACTTGATAGTTAGTTAACCTATTTAAATTCTACTAGCAAGCAGCTGCAACCGTTTTTAGGTTTGTTAATTATATTAGTAACTATAGCTGAAGTATCCGGGCGTTGACCGGGTATTCACAAAAATCAAAAATTTGTGAATAAAATTAAAATATATATATTATTAGGGATGTGTGATGGACCACTTTAGGTGTGAAAAAATACAAATTATGTCATTTTCAATAAGAAGTTTTGGCCCTTCTTTTTAAGGCCATCCTCAGTTATAGTTTTATTTCAGTAATAACCACAATTAATAACCAATAATGTCTTGATAAAGTAGGGAATTATATAGAGTAAACAACTCATAACAATAACAATAACAATACAAAATTAAATTACTTTGTTTAAACTTAGATTAAACTGTTTAGTACTGTCACTCTAGAATTGTTTGGTTTAGGATCATCCTCTTTTTTAACCCTCTTTTGATTATACCTATTAATGGTTAGATTTCAAAATCTGAAATTCAAATTTAAGCGAATTATATCTTAATTTGATCGTTCACCTATTTAAATTTCACTAGCAACCAGTTTTAACTGTAAAGTAGGTCTGTCAATTATCTAGATCTGTTAATTATTATATTAGTAATGTGTATGTCAATAATGCCCTCTGCTCTGATGTTTCCTGTGTCATATTAAGTATTATAAAGTTCATAATTAGTTGTTTTAACTGAGATTTTGAGGTAACATTTCATAATTATGACTAGAGAGGATGGAAGAAAGTAACACAACAATATTTTCACCACAATTTTTTTATTATGAACTCACAAACGTGTTTCGACATGTAATACCATCATCAGTGAGCGTGTTAACTTAGTAAGAGTTAATTATGTACTAAGCTAACTATTTTACAAAGATTATTACAAACTAACAGTACAAGGTGGTGGTAGACTAGGGTGGTGTGGGCAGAAGGATTACGGAAGGAACAAGGTAAGGGATATGGAGTTGAGATCCAAGTTGGATAACCCAGTAAAGGTAAGGAGGTTCAGGTAACATTTGGTTTTTCAACTGCTTTTATAGCTAAAAAATAATTCCTTACATTAATATGACTAAAATATCTTACAACTATCACATTATTTAAAAAAAAAAAAAAAAAAATGTTTATAGGTTTTACAAGTGCAGAATTGTTAGGATTAGATTTTTCATTAAAACATGCTATACTTGTGTCTTGGATAGCTCTTTGAATTTCTAAATTTTCTAAGAGGTCTAATTTCCTATTTTTTTTTTTTTTTTTTTTGGCACGAGTGTAGAAGTTCATTATTATGTTGATAATAATGAAAACCCTATTATCAGTTTTTCGTCGCTAGTTGCTTCTTTGGCTAGCCTATCTGCCTTCTCGTTACCCTCATGTCCAGCATGAGCCTTTATCCACGATATTCCAACTGTCCAGTTTAAGTTTAACTGTCCAGATGACTAAGTTGTAATAGTCATCAAATTGTCTGGTCCATGATTCTGTCAAATAGTAATGTCCATTTGTTTTAGTTTCTTAAATGTAATAGTGAGTCGTAGTTTTTTCTAATAGACCTTATGTTAGTATGAAATATATTTAGAGCTCTCTTCGGTAATCATTTACATTATCATTTTCTATGGTTAATTAAAGTTTATTATGGTTTAGTATGGTTAATTCTAGTTTATTAAACACAGGATTGAAATACATTGAATTAAATGTATGTTACATATTATGTTTGTTATACATATTATATATATATACATATATATATATATATATATATATATATATATATATATATATATATATATATATATAACGCTAAAATTGAAAGTCCACTTTACAGCTAAACTAATAATAATAAGCGCATTTTTAGCCATGATCGAACCCTGAAAATCGCATCTTTCTATCTATCATGGTTCCGGATATATTTCGCTGTTCCATATTAGCTGGGACACCCTGTATAGGATCGCGTAGACCCACGACGGGAAGGCACCTCTCTCTACTACCTCTGATGAAACTGATGCTGAGAGGAGTACAGCCTAGGTGTATGTGGGAGTGAGTGGATTTTGGATTGCCCAAGTGTGAGTGCTGTGGAAGTTTACATCCCCGGTTTCGGTAAAAGTAGACTCATCGGTCCATAAAACCTTTTGTGTTATATTACTTTGGAGGAACCAATTACAAAATTTGTCTACTAGGAAAGTCGGCCTCCATCAGTTCTTGTACTAGGGTGTCGTGGAACAGGTAAAAATTATCATTTTTCAAAACTCTGAACAGTAGATGTTGAAATATCTAACGTTCTGGAAGCTCTCCTAAGACTGGATCTAGAATTATTGTTAAAATTCTCAAGAACAGCCTTTTCATTATCACCCAAATGAAGGGTACACGGGAAAAAGGATGAGAGTCACTTTTTTTGTATTTCGAGAAAAATGGAAAACAAAGTTTACAGACTCCTGGAAAAGCTATTTGTGGTGTTATAATTATTTTAGGTAAATAAATTATTATTATAATCATTCTTAATCATATTTAATTAAAGAAAAATACCTTATTTTGGAATTGACAGCAGTTATTATCAAACATAGCTAAAATACATTGGACTCTCATCTTTTTTCCCCAGGAAATTTTGGTCATATGTCTATTTAAACTGGGAAAAACTTTTTTTTTAAATTTATTCTTCTTATTATTTTATTTCTTTTTTTTATTCTCTCGTAAAACGATTGTTTCATAATTATATTGTTATAGTTATTTGACATTTAATTATTTATTAAAAAAAAAAAATAAATAAATAAAAAAAGGAATCAAAAAGAAAAATTTAAGAACATTAAAATTTACACAAAAAGAGTAACGACCATTAATCGCATTGCAGTAAAAATATACTCTGTTGATTCTAAATTTATTTTGAAGCACCAAATAGATCTTGTAAGAAAAGGGCATTTTGATTTGTATAGTACCTTTAAGAAGCGAGTCTAAGGTAGGGGAACATAGCAGTGGACTCTCATCATTTTTCCCCTGACTTTTTGGACCCTCATCTTTCTTCCCCTGTACACCATATTTTTAAACCCATATTTTGGTAGGTTTTAATATTTTTTTTTAAAATGAGGTTTGTAGTACTGTTAGTACACGCCTTGAGCTACAAGATGGAGTTGCTAACTCAATTTCTATAAAAATGTGACTCTCATCCTTTTTCCCGTGTACCCTTCAAATATTTTTCATTATCATAGGACAATTGTTCCTGGAAATTTGATGAAGAATCATCCCTTTTTCTGTGTCTGTTCTTAGCCTGTATAATATATATTATACTATTACTTAGCACAAAAATGTTAAACAGTTTGTTGTAATTTAATTTATATTTTTTCTATGGTGTATATTAACATTTTTATTTTTTTTCTATATACATATATATAAAATGCTATGCAGTGTCGTATACAATTTTGTATCCTCATGCTGTGTAATTGCCAAGTCAGAAAACGTTTTTAAATTTAAACGTGTAAAGTGATTTTGAAAATAAAATGTTTGAGTTTGTGAGAGATAGGGAATAGAGAGGGAGGGGGGGGGGGGCAAACAAACAAAATCTCTTACTTGCACTGGATGTATTAGTCTTAGTAGAACTAACTTGGACAGGGAGAGACTTGGCTGAACAAATGATCTCACAACATTTTACGCGAGACTTAGCTTATTTTTTTACACAAGTGTTTTTGTTGGGATTTCACTTCTTTTTGTAAGTAATTTTCGTTTCTTAGCCTCTTGTTCTTTTTAAACACATAATATGTACATATTGTATAAGAAGAGATAGCAAAGATAAGGAAAGGACTTAATACGAAGTAAATAGTAACAGAAAATAATTATCACTGTTAAGAAGAAGAGGTTACAAACGAAAAGACTAAGTGGCAAAGTATTTAACGCAAGGGGTGTTCTAATTAAACTAAACAATTATCTGGTGTACGAGAGCGGACGAGCGGGAAGTGTATGTTTACAATCTTCGAACAACACTCAATAAAGATCAATCACTCATATTCAAATATAAACAGGTCAAGTGTGTGCTAGTCAGCACACAGTGAGGGTCCGTAGGCCACACTATATAGTGTTTAACTGTAAAGTGTATAAACAGTGTTTTTTTAAACTGCTAAAAAGCTTACTTTGAACTATTCTGAGGGTCTGATATTCTCAAAACACACTCTGATAAAGTCTTTTTTGCCACTGAACCGGACTACAACCATATAAATACATAGAAAAGACCATAATTATAAAAAGACGTATTTTGTCAATAAAAAATAAAATAATATTTTTTTCGAAATTTCCAAAATGTGGTATCTTTACTTTTGGTCGAAGAATATTAAGGAATTTTTTCTGATTTTTTGCACTTCACATAAGCGAGATTGAGGGGGGGGGGGGGGGGACACGTTTCAAACCCACTTCAAACTTGCCTACGCTCGCCCTATCAAAGTTATATCCAAATAATTATATATTTTTGTAATCGGCTCGACGTACCCTTTCATATGATATCCCTTACGGTGTCGAAAAAAAATAAAAACATTTTAAGCCTTAGGTTATTTTACCCTAATTTTTTTGAAAAATATTTTATTTAAGTCGCTATATTTTTAAAATATGTGGGTAGGTACAAGACACATACATGCCAAATTTCAAAGTGATCGGACGAAAGGTGTAACCGTGAGAGCACGCGACAGGACGGACGGACAGACACACGCAGGAAAATATAAGGGCCTTGGTTTTGCCAACGGACCCTAAACATGGTTAGGGTTAACATTAATGAGTGTAAAATAATAATTTAGTTTCGAAAATCTCTCCAAGAAAGCGCTAGTAGCGCAAGTTATAATTTTGCATAGCCAATTTTTCTATTAGCCTTGAGAGGGGCTAAGAACCGGATTTTTTCAGATTTTGTTATTATTAGTTAAGTTTCTCTATAAGACATTCCTTGGGAATATTTGCCAGCTTGAGGTGAATTGCATTATATACCTTATAATTATTGTACTCAATTTAATTTTGCATTATGCATACAAACCATTTTCCAATGAGTTATATCTTTCTTATCCTTTACAAAAGTACTGCAACTTGTCAGGCTCCATTTCTTGAAAAATCCAATATTCTTTAATTGTTTTTTGTTCTGATAACAAAGGAACTATTGGTCCTACAGGATTCCGCTTGTGCTTAAATCAAAGCTAAATAACTGCTCTACAAATTCATTTCATATGCCTTTCCTCGTAAGATGAGTAGTTTAGCCAATATTCTGCTCGGAAAACGGCTAAAACGACAATTTCGAACTTTTTGGGAAACATTGCCAATTTTTGAAGTGCTATATCTCGGGACCTATTAGACCTACGGAGCTGCGAATGCGCTCAAATTGTAGAAAATATTGTCTTCTTTAAACGTGTACAGATTAAGTTTTTTCGTGGGATGCATTGTTTAGAAGTTATAAGCCAAAATCGGAAGAAAGTCCGAAAAAATTAAGGTTTCTCGAGCACCACGCAGTTAGCACAGGTCTTTCGAAGCTGCAAACTTGGTTTCACACTATTGGTGTCTATCCTAACAACATTCCAAAAAAGCAGGACTCTGCAATTTTTTGCGACCTACGATGTTTTATTTGACTGGCCTAGTATGCGTGTATATGGTTATAATGTTAAAATTAAATTCGACAAAGATGACATTTACAACAAGTTTTTTTTTTTTTTTTTTTTTTTTTTTTTTTTTTTTTTTTTTTTTTTTTTTTTTATGGAAGGGAGTTGGAAGTCATTTTACGACCTAGCCCACATACGTATTTCACGGTATGTGGAGTGTCGGACTCGCTGGTGTTTGCAATGCAGCCCTACCGACTAAACCCGTCTCCCTTCCCCCAAAGGCGCGTCAGCCGATTATTAATCGGCTATTGGCGCCGGGACAGTTTGTCGGTCCTCCACTATTGCTACTCCACTAAGAATGCTTTAGTGTCTGTAGGGGAGGACCCTTTTCCATCACCCCCCTTAGTCCTCCTGGTTCCTTAGCACCTGTCTGAGGGAGGAGGGTTGCAGTCCATCGATGCCGGTGCTGACCTTTGGTTATTCGACCGGCCGAGACCGAGGACCACCCCGCGACTCCCAAGGCCCCCCAGAAGCAGCCATCCCCCAAGATGATTACCGTTCGACCCGGTTCCCCTGCCTCCGTCAAGTTTACCTTCGCTCCCGGCAACCACTCCCCGGGAGGCGTGACCCCAGAGAACCCCAAGAGCCAATGAAGCAGCCACGCCTACGACCGGCTGTCAGCTGATGGACTGCCGGGGGGTGCTACATTGTCGACAAGCACCTGTCAAACGGACGAAGGTTAGCTCTCAGCAAAGACTTCTGCACTGTCCTCACCTCCCTGTGCCCAAAATTAGCTGCAAGGGAACCCATCTGCCCCGTGAGCGATATAATAAGCGAGGGGCAGATGGTAATGAGGACGGTCCTAAACTAGCTGAGACAAGAACATTGAACGACTAATCCTAGTATCACAGATAAACCTAATCCTAGTATCACAAGCTTCCTGATCTCGCCTCCCTTGTGAGTGAATCACAAAGGAACCCACTCTTCCTGCCAGACGAAAAATATAGCCGGGGAGAGTGGTAGCGAGACCAGTCCTAATCTAAATAATAAACCTAAGATTAAAATTTACCTAAACTAGTATCACAGCTAAATAAATGCTAACCTAATATCACAAATTCTTAATCCTAATGGTAACTAGTGGTGTTCCTATGCTAAGCCTAAAACTAATATCACAAATTATCCGACCACCGCCTTCCCTCCACTCTGGTGTGTAGTGGAAAGGAAACCCGCCTGCCTCCGCGTGGAACAAATAAACGGGACAGGTGGTGACGGAGACCGGTACTAAATCTAGGGCTAAAATTTCTATAGACTAATTACCTAATCCTAAATTAAAATAAATAAATAAAACAAAGGAATCTGTCTCTCTACTGCCAAGAGTGGCCCTTGGGAACCCACCATCACTGCCGGACGAAATATATAGCCGGGGATGGTGGTAACAGATCCTATCCTAACCTAAAATAAATTACTAATAAATAAATAAATAATTAAAACAAGGAATCTGCCTCCCTACTGCCAAGAGTGGCTCTTGGGAACCCACCATCACTGCCGGACGAAATATATAGCCGGGGATGGTGGTAGCAGATCCTATCCTAAACTAAATGACATAAAAAGACAAAACGAATCCCTAACTACCTGTGCTCTGCTGAGGGATCATATTAATTCATAGAGTCCTGCTCTTCTGAAAAATGTCAGGACTGGCTGAACGTTCGACTCCTCAGCTAAGGCATTTGCCAGGTTCGCTGGGACCTGGCACTCCGTCCTCAGATCTGCTAGTGAGTCGCATTCTTCGATTATGTGACTCACCGTCAGCGCTGCGATCCCGCAGTGCCGGCATCGCGGGGCACGCTCATTGGTTAAGAGGTGCCCATGCGTCAGCTTCTCAGGCGCGTGAGGACGACGCTTTCTCTTCTTGAAAGAGTTGTGTCTACTTGCATCGTCCTCACCTTAGTTTTGATTCTTCTTAGCTGGGTGGGGACCTGCTCCCAGGCTGATTGCCAGCTACGCCAGACGGCGTTGACTGCAGCCGTCTTGGCATCGTCTAGCCGGACGGGAGCAAGATCCACCACCTCTGCAGCGGCCCCACGCTTGGCGGCTTCATCAGCCGCCTCGTTGCCAGCGATGCCGACATGCCCCGGTACCCACACTAAAGCCACGCACTTCTCTGAGAGGCGTAGGTTTCGTGCGTGGCTGTAAATTTTAATAATGACTGGGTCGTCACTAAACTTATCTTGCAGGGCGTGGAGAGCGGAGAGCGAGTCAGAACAGATGACTACGCCCTCGTCGACGTTCTCCACGCACAGTTCAAGGGTCTTCTCGATGGCTCGAAGCTCTGCGGTGTACACACCTGCAACCGGAGACAAAGACCAGGATCTTGTCTCCTGCAACACAACAAGTTATTAAGAAACAACAAGTATTAAGTACATTTTTTTTTTTTTTTTATTAAGTACAACAAGTTATTAAGAAAAGTTTATCAAATATGTCTAAGTAAATTGTATTGTAATGCAATTGTAACCCTTGGCATGTTAGATAAATATAAATATATATGATTAAATAGCTATGATTAAATATACTTCTGTAACATTGTTACAAATTAAATCGGATAACAACTATATTTATGTATATATATATACAACTAGTATTCTAAGTTATATAATTATATGTAATTGAGCTGAGCGAAGCGAAGCTCTTATACTACACTTTGCATTAATTCTGACGCATACTCCTCCTGAACGGCTGAACCGATCTGCACAAAATTTGGCACGGTCATAGTGACTAACCACAGGAAGGTATAAATCTGAAATGGTACACAGTGGTACGGGGTACAAAAGTATCCTCCTGAACGGCTGAACCGATTCGCACGAAATTCGGCACGGTCATAGTGACTAACCACAGGAAGGTATAAATCTGAAATGGTCCAAATTCGTACACAGGGTTTCGGGGTACGGGGTACAAAAGATTCCTCCTGAAAGGCTGAACCGATTCGCACGAAATTCGGCACGGTCATAGTGACCAACCACAGGAAGGTATAAATCTGAAATGGTCCAAATTCGTACACAGGGTTTCGGGGTACGGGGTACAATAGTTAAAATAGTATATGCCCTTCATGATGCTTGTCGTTGGAAAGCTCTTTACGAGTACAGTTATTGTTGTTATGTTCACTTTTGTCATATTTTCATTTAAGAGGGGGTAAAATAGAAAATCAGGAAAAAATGCTTTTTAATTAAAAATAGAGATTTTACTATTTTGACCCGATTTCAGCTGTTTATAGACACAAATGTTTATTGGTTAAGATTAAAATGCACGCTCAGCTCAATATTGCAAGCAGACAACTGCATCGCACACCTAGTATTATTATGAAGCATTAGCTGTAATAGAATTATCAAAGTTTTCGAAATGTTATACCCCAAATGGTCTCAAGTCTTGGTAAATATATAAAAATTCTAATTTGATCTAAACTCCATCTCAAAGTCAGTAATCGTATTTTTGTGTATGATTAGAAATTTTGTTTGACTGCCATGGACGTCCATGTCACAGCTTAATGATATCATTGACAACTAAATAAAAAGTCCAGTCATGCACCATGACTTAATGAGCGAATTTTCAAAGAAATCTGCGTATTATTCGCTTATGATATTATAGGAAATTTTTGGTTCAGAATTGGGATAGGTGAAAAAAATAAAAAAATAATAATAATTGGTACACAAAATAGTACTTACCCTTCAAGATGCATGTCGTTGGAAAGCTCTTTAAGAGTACAGTAATTGTTGTTATGTACACATTTGTCATATTTTCATATAAGAGGGGGGTAAAATGGAAAAACACGTATTTATGCTATTTTTGACCCTAAATTGTCACAATTTGACCTCTAAATGAACTCCAAAAATTCTGGCCAACGAACTCTTCCTTTCTTTTGATATTATTGACATTGAAAATTTGTTAGGATTTTTTAAGTGCATCCTAGCGTGAGATATCGTCTGGAGTGACACAAACACTTATACATACATACATACATAAAAAAGTGTTAAATTTCAGGAATCGATTGAGAATGGTCTAAAATGGATTTCCATGAAGATAATTTTTCAAAAATTTGCATTACATAAATTTTGAAGCCATTGCTATAGCTTAATTTTCTTTGAAAATTTGCTAAAAGGCATGTGTTTTAGATATAAATCATATATTAGACGCATGATATAAAATAAGAATTTAGTGTGAATGGTGAACTCGCATTTCTGCTTACAAGTTTTTCAAAATGCGGTTTCATAATTTTATTAATTCTCCTTTGTACCATGTTTTTTGACAGAGGAATTTGTGAAATTTCTTTGACAGTCTTATCACCAATCATTGATGACACCATTATTTTAGGTTCTGGTAGAATGAGTTCTTCAGCAATTATTGTATGAGGTTTACCTTTCAAGAGCCATCATTCTAGGCACCTTAAAGGAGGCCATTGCGGCTGATTTGTTCGATCCTATTATGGCAGTGCAGGACAAAGTTTTTTGAATCTGATTTAGCTGTTCTTCTTTCTTCTTAAAAAAAAAATCAGCATCCCTTTGCTGAAACTCTGCTTTGTTTCTCAATGTTTCTTTAACTTAGCTGGTTCCATCGAATCATTTGTTAGTACCGGGGCACGGAGAGGAAAAATCATTCCTCTTACTAATGCTACACACTGGTTTTGAAGGTGTTGAAACAGTTTCAATGGTTTCGGTATCCTCATTTTTATTACTATTGTCTCGTTCAGTTAATAAAGTAATTTTGAAAGTGTCATGTGTTTTCCTTCCTCTTCTCCTTTTAGTTTGCTTCTTTCTCAGCCTTTTAAATATCTACAACCATGTATGTATTCTTTGTACCTAACATTTATACAATTCCAAAATTGTGCCGTAGACCCCCTGCAATAAGGCCGTGGACCCCTGAGGGTCCAGCACCTGCTCTAATCTATCTAAAGGCCCCTATACACGATCAAACATTTTGCGCAAAACTGATGTCGGCCAAATTTAGGCCATACACGTCAAACATCATGTTTGCGTAGACATTTTGACCGTGTATTGGGGCCTTAATCTGTCTCTAAATACGTTTTCTGTAACAATTTTGAAGATGAACGGATCCGTTTTTGTACATATTAGAGTCGGACGATCTGGTACGGTAGCATGGCGTTATAATGGAAGGAGTACATCAATCTACTTAAGTTTTCTTTGTAAACATAATTAGTTCGTCCGGAATCATCTGTTAGTAGCAACATTCTCGGTGATTTCCTTTTATTTCTTTTTTAACTATTTTTAAAGGATGCACATTATTTTTCTCGTCCACTCAAAAATGTTTGTAGACATGCGGTTGACTTCTTCGTATTTCGGAATATCACTTATTCGAATAGGAAATGAAACTACAGAGAAATAATAATTATGAATAAATATTTTTTTCTTAAAAACTTATATAATTTTTCTTAATTTTCTATTGATCAAGTTTCTATTTTCTTCAAGTGATTTAGACAAATCTTAGTTCGTTTCTATTACACCTTAATAGCTTTCGGCTCTTAGTAGAATGCCATTTTTTTCTAGCTAATTCGTTTAGTAAGTGGTAAACGGTATGTTTGCTTTAACCTTTTCTATTTTCGAGCCATTTTGCATAACACAACAAATAAAACGAAATCAAACTACAACTAAGCTAAACTATGATAATTGTACATTATAGGTGAGAAAGGGAGAAGTAAGGAATAGGGTTGTTTTTTTGTGCCAGTAATGAGTCAGTTTGCAATGTAATAAAAGCTGGGACACATCAAAAAGAAATAAGAGATGACAAGGTTGGAGAGATGTTTAAGGCCAGGACCGACATGGCTTCATTATGTTTGGACCGAGGAATATGCTTCTGTAAAATACATAGCTCTGATCCGTCGGCTCTTGCCGCGCCTGGCCGCCCTCCATCACGACCATTAACGATCCTCATCTTGTTCATATAGCCCCTCATCTTATTTTCTTTGTCTTTTGATGCGATTCTTTTCATCTTTGCCTTTATCCGCGTCACATACAACCCTACGTACAAACCAAAGTATAAATTACACACACACAGACACAGCTATTATTTCCTCTTCTCTTTTAGGAATTATCGTTTCGAATTTGTAGTTTAATTAAAAAAAAGGTAAAGTCGGGTGATTTTAAAAACAAAATACAGATTAGAATGGGTTAACTTCTTCTTTCCCTATTGTATTCGAAGTAAAAACAGGCTGTATTTCTTTTTTAATTATAATTCATGTGACGTATTTTCTGCTAATTGTAAGAGATAATGTGAAATATAAGTCTTAATCATAAACAAAATTTTTTAATATCAGGATCGTAAGCCCTCATTATACTTTCCAGACATCAATGTTTATATATATATATATACTATGAATAGTTTTTTTTCCATTTTCGGAGGTTATTTACGTCATACATGGTCTATGTCCTGACCATATATGCCTTTTGTCCGCGAGTCCTTAAACCATCCCTGGTTAGCCGTATCAACCTAACTCTAGATTAATGCAAGACAACCAAACCATACACTCGTGTGAAGTATTGTTCGGTAAATCGTGTCATCACAACTCTGGTATCTTCAATTATTAGGGTCCGTAGGCAAAACCAAGGACCCTTATATTTTCCTGCGTGTGTCTGTCCGTCCGTCCTCTCGCGTGCTCTCACGGCTACACCTTTCGTCCGATCACTGAAATTTGGCATGTATGTGTCTTGTACCTGCCCACATATTGTAAAAATATAGCGACTTAAAAAAAATATTTTTCAAAAAAATTAGGGTAAAAAAACTTAAGGTTTAACATTTTTTTATTTTTTTTCGACACCGTGAGGGGTATCATATGAAAGGGTACGTCGAGCTGAAAAATATATAATTCTTTGGTTATAACTTTGATAGCGCGAGTGTAGGCGAGTTTGAAACGTGTCCCCCCTCTATCTCGCTTATGTGAAGTGCAAAAAATCTGAAAAAATTCCTGAACATTCTTCGACCAAAAGTAAAGGTACCACTTTTTGGAAATTTCGAAAAAAATATTATTTTATTTTTTATTGACAAAATACGTTTTTTTATAATTATGATCTTTTCGATGTATTTATATGGTTGTAGTCCGGTTCAGTGGCAAAAAAATACTTTATCAGAGTGTGTTTTGAGAATATCAGACTCTTAGAATGGTTCAAAGTAAGCTTTTTAGCATTTTAAAAAAAACACTGTTTATACACTTTACAGTTAAACACTATATGTATGGTTTTATAGTCCGAAATCTGTTAAGCGATGCTGGGTGGACATTGAGGGGGGGGGGTAGCCCTGGGAATCAAACCCAGATAGTGTGTACACCCATTCAATTAGTTACCATATGCTGCGTAACTTTATAGATTGGAGAATAACTACTTTCTGTCATATCAATTACCCCCACTCTAATGTATTCTTTAATATTTAAAATTTTTGCAAAAACTTGGAATTTTAACCATATCAAGTTGTCACCTTTGTACCCACAAAGTAATGGGATGGCCGAATGCTCCGTTCAGACCATCAAACGAATTATGAAAAAATCTTCTCACGATAAAAAAGACATGTATATGGCAATACTTCAACACCGTAATACACCATCTGTTGGAGGATCTCCAGCTCAACTTTTGATGGGTCGGTGCCTTAGGGATAATATACCCAGAACACCCAAAAGCTAAAATCCCAGAGTAATTTAATGTTTAAATGTTGTCAGAGCGAAGATAAAACATCAAAAAGTCTTACAGAAACAGTATTACGATAAAGGATCTAAGAAACTTAAATATCTAAAACCTAAACAAGAAATCAAACTACATAGAGACAATAAATGGGAAAGAGGTCAAATAATATCATCTGGTAAGGGACCACGCTCATACAATGTTGAATTACATAATGGCGGGACTCTTGTAAGAAATAGGAAATTTCTTAGACCGTTCAAAGAACAAGATGTTCCTGAAGTAAATGAAGAGAACTTCCCGACTTTAAAACCAGAAGATGCTCACTCTGAATATATTCTGTTACCTGCACTACTAGACGATGACTCTACATCACTGGACACAGAAGATACAACTAATCAGACACAGACACATCAAGTACAGGAAGAACATAATCAAGACTTAACTGAATCTAAAGACTCAACCTTAGATGAGACTACTTCACCGGAACATTACAATCCTCCTAAGCAGACAAGATCTGGAAGACCTATAAATCCTCCTAAACCTTTTTTCTAATTAATTGCAGTTTTTATATTTTTAATTTTCATTATATTTTAATTTCAAAGAATCAATAATTATTTTAAATTTCATTATAATTTTAAAGAATCATTATAATTTAAAATTTGATTTTTATCTCTATGTATTTTAATTAACTTTATTGTTTATTAACTTTGATTTTGGCTTAGGAAGGGGGATGTAATATCAATTACCCCCACTCTAATGTATTCATTATATATGTTTATTTTATTTGAATAAAGTTAGTTGCTATCAAGACATCACACTCTCCTATAAAGACTATCAATGCCCTTATATATAGCTAATATATATATATATATATATATATATATATATATATATATATATATATATATATATATATATATATATATATATATATATATATATATATTACAACTAGTTTAATAGAAGGTGGGGAATGGAGAGAGCACTTTCAAGATATATTGAACTAAAGCCCGTCAATACATTTTCCAGTTCAATTATACATTTTCTGCAATTTACTTGGTAATGCTTTTAGTATGAAGGAACTGGTGCAAGCGTTAGATTCAACTTAACATAATAATGCCCCTTTTGGTGTTAAGGTTCCAGTAAAATTTTGTAAAAATGCTACTTCTCTTTAATTGGAAATACTTCTGTCACATTTCGATAACAAGTTCATTTAATATATATATATATATATATATATATATATATATATATATATATATATATATATATATATATATATATATATATATATATAATTTCCATTGATAAATTTACAAAATTGTATTACTCGTTTTGGAAATCACACCCTACAATGGTAATCCAAAGTTGGTTGGAGGCTAGTTTCTATTTGTATTTATTAACTACTGTGGCTGTGCCAAAAAACATCAAACCATTTTATGTAAACAGTAATTATTGCGGCAAATAAACTAAACAAAACTCTGTTTTAATTATTACATAATTAAGTAGCATATAGCATTTATATTCATTTAATTTTAACCAAATGTACAAACTACCCTTAAATCTCCCCAGGCACATTACTCCTAGTTAATTTATGTTGTTGCTAACAAAAATTAAAACATTACAAATGAAATAAGCTAAAAAAAAAAATAAACAATTTCAGTCTTGGAAAGAGCAAGAAGAAAAGAAAGAAAATTAGCTAAAAAAATAATAATAGTCCCTTTTATAGGATATTCAATTTGTATTCAACTGTGAGCTTGTGCAATATTTAAGTAAATCTGTCGATACACTGTTTAAGTAATCAGTTAAAGAAATTAGTGTTACATCTATAATTCAGCAATGTGTAAATATCCTTGTATTATATACTCCTAACCAAAAATACACAATCTATATAATGGGTGGGGCAGAGTAACCTCCCACATTTCGAAGGAGTATAAAAAATCAATGAAATTACTTGGAAGAAAAATGTTGTTATATTCTGAAAGGTAGTACACTACAGTTTCAAATCATGTGGTTTTAAAAATTATGTTAGTTATGTAACGTCCATTAACGCCAATAAACTGTTAAAGGCGTTGTCGAAAGTTCTCATCACTCTTCGAAGCATGTCTTGTGGTACGGCGTTCACCTCCGTGCGTATGGCACTCTTCAGTTGGGCAATTGTGCGAGCTCGGTGTTTATAAACTTCTACATTCAAGTGATCCCACAGAAAGAAGTCACAAGGACTTACGTAGGTGAACGCCGTTCCACAAGACATGCTTTAAAGAGTGATGATGAATTTTCGCCTTCAACAGTGTATTGACGTTAAAGGTCGTCACGTAACCGACATAATTTTTAAAATCACATGATTTGAAACTGTATTGTACTACCTTTCAGAATATAATAACATTTTTCTTCCAAGTAACTTCATTGATTTTGTATACTCCTTCGAAATGTGGGAGGTTACTCTGCCCCTCCCTGTACATATATGTATAAAAGTCAAATACTCACTTATTTTCAAGATAGCGGCCATAAAGTGCTACTTTCAAAATTCCACCTAATCAATTATTAATCACTGCATCTTGAAAACTGTAAATTCTAGAATCCCTATAGAATTTTGCTATAATCCATGCTTGAATCATGTAGACCCTTGCCATGAAAGGATATTTTGGATTCGCCATTTTTTTTAAAAAAATGGCAGCACTTCTCTATACATTTTTATAGTTGCCATAGCTCCCGAACTATTTGGACAAGAACCTTGAAATTTGGAAATGAGTTACTACTGATGACATAAACATGATATTCTATAAAGGGATTTTGCAATCTGACTTTCTAATTCAAAAAGGTGGCCATATACATGTTTACAAGCAAACTCCTCTTAATAATGTAGTTATCACTATATCTCGGATATCTTTAACGCTAGAATAGCCAAACATGATAGTATAATAACCCTAAACACAACATGATAACATTATAATATAATAATTATTGATAAAGACGTTCGTAAAGAAGCTATAGTCTCACATTAATTTTTAATTTTATCGGTTTTATAAGACGTCCTCTAAGCAAGGTTTTTGTTATCCGCCATTTTAATTCATAATGGCGGATTTTCGTAAGTAATTTATGAGATTGTAATATCATGAGAACCACTTGATCTAGGACCTTGAAATTTGGAAATAATCCTCTATTTATGACATAAACAATTCCTGTAAAATTATTTTTTAATCTGCTGATTAAATGTAAGATAGCCGCCATATATCTATACAATATACAAAAGTCAACGTGAGTCAACGTACGATTCTATATAGGTTCTTTTATTTTTGAGGTATCTAAACTAAATTTGGCACAAATATTTGTCAGCTCCCTGGTAAAAATACTGGCATGGTTTTACGTTGCCTAATACTCGCTCATTTTCAAGATGGCGACCATTTAAATGGAACTTTTAAGGCCAATTTCCATCTTATTTATATTTATCACTACATGTTGAAAATGTTAAATCTTGATTCACAAATTTTAATTAAATCTTGTTTTAATCATGTAGACCTCCACTTGGGTACTGATAGAAGTAAGTGGAAGTTTAAACTATTATTATTTACTTTAATAGCGATGGTCTAACATTCATTTTTAATTTTATCGGTTTTATCATATTTTTTTTTTTCACTCTTGTCTTAATGGCCTTCCACCATTAACTTTAAAGAGTTTATCTGTTCTGTATTTTCATCAATAACCGCTTGAACGTTATTCATAAAATTCTCTGTCAAGTTATGCATAATATTTTGTTTTGTTTTGAAACAATCACTGTTTAATTGGGGTTAATTATTACTATTATCTTTCCAGTAATCTTATCCTGTTGGACGTCTCATATTAAATTTTAAGGCGAAGTTATGGATATCCTCCTCGCCCTGGAAACGCTTCTCAGAATAAGTAAGTTGTTCTTCTAGTTGACTCCCCAGCTGCAATCGCTGCCATCAGGAACATAGCATTCGTTTTCCTCCGATGATGTTAACAATTGGAGATTGTTGATTGAAGCCCTAATTCTCTGAGGAAGTGAAATCATGCCGCAGTGGATAATGCACACTCTGGACTTGATGGAAATGAAAGAGCCGACTAACTGGCTAAAGAAGGTACAACCAAAGAGCAGCCAGACAGAGCTACCTCGCAACATAAATTATCCATAATGCAGTTATAAATAACTTAAAAGAGAAGTGGTGGTTAGAAACAGAGGGCGAACAATGGGCTTCATTGTTAGACAAGGAAGGAAGAGTGCCTCCAGATCTGCCTAGAAAAGAAGCAGTAGCACATTTTCAAATGAAAACTGGATACGACTACCTACAGAGCCTCATACACCCATCGGAGTCATAGAATGTTCAACCTGATCACTATGTCGACAAGGAGACATAACATTCCTGCTCTTTATCACATACCAAGCACTTGAAGATGTACGGGAAACTAAGAATAATTTAAGAGATTTAAGAGAGGAAAGTTCAGTAAAGGAAATTGTAGTTTTCTTTAGTGTGGGTCGTGCAGGGTAATAATTTTTCATAAAAACAACTAAATTTATAAAAATGGTTATATTTCGACCATCTCCTGGTCATATTCATGCCTTGTCTTAACTGGAAAGATCATGAAACTGTTTTTATTATATTTTATAAATAATCTGAAATTTGCTATCTTTCACGTAGCTAACTCATGAGATTGAAAATTCAAACTATTTACACAGTAACATAAAATATAACAGATTAAGAATTAATAAAAATTTAACAACAGAGGACAATGTTAACGAAGAACGAGGTAACTGTCTTCTTTGTTAACATTGTCCTTGTTGAAATAAATTGATGGGGGAAAAAATTGTAGTTGTGATAATTTATTTGTAAGTTATATTAGAAATATTGCAGCTTAAAATATATGTTTAGTTTTAAATAAATTTGATTATATTTGAATGATCTTCGTCTCATAGAAAAAATTACCTCTTATAGAAAAGAAAAATGCTGATCACAATTTAATACTCCTTTTGTAAGTTTGATAAATTTGAATTAGTTATTGTAACGAGTTCCTTAAGAATCACTAAGTATAAATAGATATTGAAAATATGTATTGATTTGTAATTGTGATTATAGAAATAAAGGAATTTGACTGAGGATGACCTTATGAGGAAGGGTCGAAACGTCTCAAATCAAATGAATTAATTTGTATCATTCAAACCTAAATTGGTCCATCATGCTTTCCACAAGTAGTAAAGGAGCTCCACAGATCTGTGTGGCAGGTGTTTCCTAGGCGACCAGTAATAGTACTGCAGACAAGTAGTAAAGCAGCTCCACAGATCTGTGTGGCAGGTGTTTCCTAGGCGACCAGTAATAGTACTGCAGACAAGTAGTAAAGCATCTCCACAGATCTGTGTGGCAGGTGTTTCCTAGGCGACCAGTAATAGTACTGCAGACAAGTAGTAAAGCAGCTCCACAGATCTGTGTGGCAGGTGTTTCCTAGGCGACCAGTAATAGTACTGCAGACAAGTAGTAAAGCAGCTCCACAGATCTGTGTGGCAGGTGTTTCCTAGGCGACCAGTAATAGTACTGCAGATGATTTGTGGCAGCCAGGTTTAATTGAAATGATCCCATATTCTAGAGATAATAAAGGGTGCAGGAATATTCTGGCTGTGACAGATTGCTTTTCAAAGTACGTGTGGTGTGTCGGGATTCAACGAAAGACTGCAGAGGATGTGACTAGAGATTTCGAGGAAATTTGAGCTTCTACTAGAGGGAGAGGGAGAGTACCGTGCAAATTACTAACACTGCGGTGAAGAGTTCTTATAATCGTCGGTTTATATCTGTTGTGACCAAATATAATATAAATCATTACTCCAATTTCAGCAATATTAAAGCCTCTTGCGTTAAACGTTTCAATCGAACCATAAAAAATATTATTTATAAACCGTTCAGTTTACAGGGGTCATAATTTATAAGTATGGCATAACCTATCACCCGCCCTGCTTTATAAGTATAATAATAAAATACATAGAACTAATGGTATGAAGCCAACGTCTGTCAATAGTGATAACAGAGTTTTTTTACGTAATGTTTATGCCCAAAAATTAGTTAGAATTATTAATAGACGTTCCCAAATTACAGGAAGGCTATCGTGTAAGAGTATTGAAACTTAAGACAGAGTCTCGTAAAGGTTCTCCCAAATTGGTCCACCGAGATATTATGAAGTTAAAAAAAAACAACCAATCATATATATCTTAGATGTATAGTGTAACATATGTCATAGATCTTATGAGAGGGGATATTATTCAATGTAGTTGTTATGAAAAAGGTTACAAAAAGTCAAGTACCCAGATGTATACCTTGTGGAACAAAAAATGAAAAGTAGAAGAAACTACGCAGTTATTAAAAGGTTAAGCTTAGACTCTTCACACAACTCTTGGAAACATATAGAGCAATTAATTATAAAAGGATATCACTTGGTAACAATTGCTCATTTGCTGTCTGTCCTCCGTCGGGTAAAGATGCCTAGGACGAAGAGAATGCTGAAAGTTCCTAAAGAAATTGGAGGTTGTAACATTAAATTATTCTTATTGTATCACCCTAAACTATCTCTGACAAATTTTGATTTGAAGAATTTCGAAAAGAAGTACAAGATTAAAAACTTTAGGCAAGTGTATATGCGTGATGGAACATGATGGAAACATAAAAAGAGGTATTTTTCATTTAGGTTAAAGATCAACTCAGGGTACTCACTGGGTTTCATAAATAAAAGAGGGTAATTTAGCTAGATATTTCGACAGCTACGGAGATAGTACGCCTTCCAAGCTTATAATATAAGCTAATTTGTTATTTGATAACATTTTTTTTTTTTTTTTTTTTTTTTTTGATATTAACTTTGGCCTCAAGTGAACATGTGTTTTGTTTAATGTTTTTTTATTATATTAAAAAATCAGATTTGTCTCAAGACAGAAATATTCCTCTTCTTAAATAATAATAGGTTATGGCCCCCAGCTATGAATAAATTCAATACAGAAACTACTGTTCAACAGTTCGACAGTTAGAAGTTTTGATTATAAGTTTTTCTAGATGAAAAAGAACTGGCTGTTTTTCTTGAAAAGGATCTCCAAGATATCTTTGAAGAGGCTTGTAGCCTAAACAAGCCCGATGACAAAGGAAAAATAGGTCTTTTGGAGAAAAGGATGAAAAGAAATGTAAGTCCATAATTATATAGCGCATAACTTACACTAATCTTTGGTAAAAAGAGCAATGGAACTCTTTTCGACTTTCTTCGGCCCGACGAAGCGCGGTAGGGGAAGGCCCTACAGCTGGAGACTGGATAGTACACCTCCTATATCTTTCTAACTCCCTGTTGCACTCGTGTAACGTTTTTGGCTTAGATATTTAGTAACGCTTTTCGAGTTCATGTGCCATAGCCAAGACATGAAAATTTCAAAAACTTTTAGAACGATTTGAAATGAAAATTATTTGTCAACCCTTAATGATAGCTGTAAAAATATGACAGATAAACCTTATCGAGAATTAGTTGGATGTATTATGTACATAATGCTTGCATCAAGACCAGACCTAAGCTTTGCGATCAATTTGTTCAGCAGTTATCAATCCAACCCAAAAGAAGATCATTGGAATCATTTGAAACATGTTCTGAGGTATCTAAAAGGAACATCGGACGTTGGGCTTATGTTTAAAAGAAACCATGACGCGGTTCCGCTAGTCGTCTAAGCAGACCCGAATAGGCCAGTGATGCGTTAGATGGAAAATCAACAACTGGATACCTATGCAAAGTCTTCGGCTGCACCGTTAATTGGGCGACAAAGAAACAGACTACAGTCTAGTCATCAAGTACAGAAGCCGAATATATCGCCTTGGCGTCCGCTATTTGTGAGTGCTTATGGATTCAGAAGATCCTGACGAAGCTTCAAGTAGATAACATTATCCCGACTAGAGTATATTAAGACAATCAGTCCGCCATCGCCATAGCAAACGAGCCTAAAGACCACCAGCGAATAAAGCATTTAGACGTGAAGTACAACTTTATCAGGTAAAAAGTTCATCAACACATATCTTTAAGAAAAACTTTAGGTTTCTTTAACTAGGTTACGCAATGTAGTAAACAAAATGGACATTTTAAACTTGAACGATCATCCAGATTATTATGATACTGTAGAAGGTATCGAATTACATTCGCATTATCCATGCACTAATTCTAAACTTGAGGGTGGGGAAAGAGATTCAAATACCAATGCAATTACAGGATGTATTCGCTTCCGAGTAAAAGTTTTGAACATTTGGGAAATGCATTCAGTAAAGAAGGTAGTAACTCAACCTCGAAACAACATAAATAAAATAAGAAATAGATAAAGTTAGGAACATGGGTATTACCAGTACGCTCAAAGGTTTGGCATTGTTTAACACGTGCTCCAAAGAGTTGCAATATATTTGACGGACTACTCCTTACAGTTCAGTATATACGTTACCTTTTACTACAGGGCATTTCAATATTTGTTTGCCCCTATCTACGTTACTAGAATTTGCAGAGGACTGTAGAAAAATGATTATTAACGTGAAACAAGAACAAATTCTAGTTAGATCGAGAAGTATTAATAACTGTTATAGTAAAGAAAACGGCAATAAAAATGTACACTGGAATTAAGAACAATCTTTTGAAAAGTTCCTTGCGTAAAAGTTAATGAGGTAGAGAGTTGAATTTATTGAATATGTTACCCTGTGAGAAAACCATTTCGATTGATTTCCGTTCTTGGGAACTTTACGAATATACATTACTGCCTACGACTGCAAGGCAGGTATGGTCGGTAAAAACGTCTACTCAGCTGGAAAAACCAAGCATCGAGAAAAGATGACATAACGCGCTCATCAAGTGACTTAATTGATATTAAACTATATTTGAATTCCGAAGTGTACCCTTACGATGACTTGAATCTAAAGTTCTCGCAAGAGGGATATGCTCTTCGATCGCATGTACACACCGTTTCAATAATCTTATTACCCCGATTACCAATTTGTCAATTGTTAACGTATATGGAATTTAAAGATAAAGCACCTATAGTTGTCATAGACTGTTCAAGACAATCCGAGATCGAGACAATTAAGGTAGTACCAGTAGACGTCAGATTATAGTTTGAATCTGTGAAACAATTCCCGGATAATACTACAGCCTATTGATTATTCACGTAAGAGTAATTCAGTACAACCCGTTGACATGTATGGTCTACAAACATCAATAATTTAATTTTATTATTGTTATTTGAAAGTGGGGGTGGTTAATAAATAAGTGTTGTTTATTTGAATTATAATAATTATTTTGGTTAAACACACTGTGTGTTTTAGATAGTTATATAGTTATCTGTCATGTCATCCTGACATGACATATGCATTTTACTAGTTAAGTTTGTTATAATAATTAAATCATTCTTATCTTCATGAGATACACTTATTATTTAGAAGTTAAGTAGATCTTACATGTATGATGTTTACAGTATAGTAAAATTAGGCTCAAACCCAAACATAAAAAAAAAAAGTTTTACCTCGCACCATATTGTTCTATACCCTCCTTGTAGTAAGTGATAAAAAAAATGCACGACCCAGTGCGTTGGGTTTGGTAGGGAGGGAGGTGAAAAGGGGGTAAAATGGTAAGTTTCAATAGTTTTTCGCAAATATTTCGAAATGTATGAGCGACAACTTTTTAAAAAAAATGAATTTTAATAAAATTTTGAAGAATATACCAATGCATTTTTGTGCTGAAATCAAGGATTAGTTATGGAGGGTAAGATATATCATTATTTTACCAGTAAGAGAAATAATTTAAACAGCATAGTCTGTAGATATATTTTAGACGCAGTGACGTACGTGGGCATAGGGGATATCTTCCCCTTGAGAGGTAATTTGGGAATAAAAAAATTGGGCTTCAAATCTGTATGCCACTTTAATCTGACGTAAGCTGGCTTTAGGATTATACTAGGCATCGCGTGGCTCTATCATTGAAGCGAGCGTATAGTAATAAATATGTATTGAATATTGAAAAATTGATAATCATGAATCATGGTGAGTTGATAGATAATAGGTATAGTAATAGTACAGTGGCTAGTAGTAAGGGAACCACCTCGTATTCTTAATATTCCTCTGACCACACATCTCCTTTTAAATTTTTATAAAATGAATCTCTTTGCTACAAAAAAAAACTACCGCATGTATCAAATTGAAATTTTGCATGCCTGTTTCAATTGTGCATTAGATGGTGTGTATGAAGTTTTATTAAAATTTTTATGTTAGAACGTAAGATATCGGTAAAAAGGTTGTTTTCTCTATTCTAAACGTTTAGGTTCGCTTTTATAGTTTTAGCGATCTTTATTAATTCATAGCTGTGTCGCTGTTGGTTTTACTAAAAAAATGTTAATTGAAAAAAATGTTCGTCTCATTGAATAGATGATGATAGAATCTTTTCCCGTCCTGAAATTTCAATTTAATTTTTGAACCTCTCGTTTACGCGAGCGTTGCGCGCAAACTCTTGGACGAATCATGCTGTCCAACGTACTTAGCCTGAGTATTAGTAAGAGGATCATGTATACCAAATTTCAACTAAATCGGGCAACTTTTACTCAAGTTATCGTCACACGCGTAAACGTTACTGACAGACAGACAGACAAGATGCATAGTTTGTTGAATGTAAGAAGCTCGCTTCAATTAAAATGTATTTAATTTTAATTAATTTTAAGCTTGTTATTAAGAGAGAGATTGGACCTATAATCTAGAAAACTAAGCAATAACTTGCATCGTCGTGTCATTTCAGTTAGTTTTGTTTATGCGTGTTGTTGACAAGTTGGACGTCTGTCGAGGATAAGACCGAGGTAGCGGACTTTATCGGATTAAGGAATAAGAACTTGGTTAATGATGACTGGAGGACAAGTGGTATGGCGATGAGCAAAGGTGACGTGTACACATTTCTGTTCGTTTATCTTTATTCTCAATTTCCTTAACTAAGGTTCAAGGAGTGGATTCAAGAGATGGTCCGAAGCAACTACTGGATTCTTATGTACGGAGAGGATTGCCTTGTCATCCGCAAAGGTGGCAAGCACAGAGAAAGGATGTTGTGGGATATCGTGTGTATAGAAGGAATAAAGGAGGAGTCCTAGGATACTGCCCTGTGGTACGCCAGCACTAACAGGGCACATGGATGAAACTGAGGATCCTAGACTTACACGGAAATACCTATCAGTGAGGTAGGATTTAAGGATAAGGTAATAAGTGAAGGGAAAGATGCCCTTAAGTCGCCAAAGCAGTCTAGCATGCCAGATCCTGTCAACAACTTGCTTCGTCTAGGAAGAAAGCTGAGCAGTACTTGTTCTTCTCGAGGGAGGAGGCAATAACATCGACGAGACGATGACATTGTTTGATGGTAGAGTGATGGGAGCGGAAACCGAATTAATGGTCAGGAAGGAATGGACTTATAATAGGAATTAATCGACGAAGGATGAATTTTTCCAGTATTTTACCCATTACTGGAAGGTGACTGATAGGTCAGTAGAAAGTAGGAAGGTGAGCAGGTTTGTGGGTTAAGGGATCATTATAATAGTAGCAAAAATTGGTATAGTATAAATATGCTTATTTTACTTTTCATTTTATGTGTTTCCCATACTTAAACCATTCATACCTGACCATCAGTTTGGTTTCCGTGCTCACCACTCTACCATCCATCAGTGTCATCGCATTGTCGATGTCATTTCCTCCACCTTAGAGAAGAAAAAGTATTGCTCAGCTGTCTTCCTGGACGAAGCACAAGCTTTTGACAGAGTTTGGCACGCTGGGCTGCTTTGGAAACTCAAGGGCATCCTTCCTTTCACTTACTACCTCATCCTGAAGTCCTTTCTCACTAATAGATCTTTCTGTGCAAGTTTAGGAACCTCTTCCTCCTCCATCTGCCCTGTAAGTGCTGGAGTACCTCAGGGTAGTATTCTTGGACCCCTCCTATATTCCTTCTACACACATGATGTCCCTCAACACCCTTCCTCAGTCCTTGCCACCTTCGCAGATGACAAGGCAATCCTATCAGTCCACCAAGACCCTCAAACTGCGTCAAATAACACTCAAAGTCACCTTCTCCTTCTCGAGCCTTGGTTAAGAAAATGGAGGATCCGGATTAACGAACAGAAAAGTGTTTATGTCACTTTTACTCTTCGACACAGCACCTGTCCTCCAGTCATTCTTAACCAAGTCCTCATTCCTCAATCTAGCACTTTCCGTTACCTTGGCCTTCACCTTGATCGACGACTCACCTGGCAACATCACACTAAGACTAAACGTACTGACATCTCAAGACGCTACAAGTTGCTGCTTCGTCTTCTAGATCGTAGATCCAAAATTACTCTGAGTAATAAACTCCTCATTTATAACACAGTTTTAAAACCGGCTTGGACCTACGGTTTGGAAGTTTGGGGTAGCACCAAGCCTTCCAACTCCCGTCGACTACAAACTCTCCAATCAAAAATCCTCCGTAAAATCACCGATGCTCCTTTCAATGTATCTAACCTCACCCTCCATAATGATCTCAATATCCCTTTTGTCCGCGACCTATCCATATCCAAATACCAGAAATTCCACGAGTCCTTATTAAATCACCCCAATCCTTTAGTTGAACTCCTTTCTTCTCAATCCATCCCTGATAACCCACCTCGCCGCCTGAGGAGACAGTGGTCCAGAGATCTACTAAATATGGGATTACTTATTAATTAACTATCACCAATCAATTATTCTTATCTTTTTTCGTACACTTGTTAATTTATTATTTTGCATGTTCAGATTCTGAATTAAATAATACACGCCAAAAGGAATAATCAATGGATTATTACCTTTAACATGTATGTCACCGTCCAAATAACAATGTATCAGTATCACTAATAACATTGATCATTTATGTAGTTGTGATATTCAATAAAAAAAAAAAAAATAAAAAAAAAAATAAAAAATTATGTGTTTAAAATTCTGTTGTCTAATTTTGTTTAATCAAAAGAAATGATAATAAATAGTATATATAAACACGTGACAGCATTTCTTGTTATTGCATGTGCTACAGGCTTAAATTGTCGAGGAAAAAATTTTATTTTATAAAATATTTTATTATAGTTATGGCAATAATCTACCTTTAACCATATAAGAGTTAATTGGTGGATTAATTGCTTTAACAGGGATAATGTAGCAACATAATTGTACCTTGGTCTATATGTTAGCTTTATTCCAAGGTACTTTGCTCAAATATATGTTTGTTAGCTCTCCTCAAAAATATGATAGCATTTATTTTTTTAATATTTATTTAATGTAGGATACCAGGGGTGATAGGAAAAAATTGTATTATAGAAAGAAATCCAGAAGCTATAGTTAATAATATATTTCTGAATTTGTTTCGTTGTAAATTTAAATTCTTCACTACAGACTACTAAATGTGACTTTTCATTTAAATTTAAATTTTTCATTTTTTTCATTTTTTTTCATTTTATTTATTTATTTATTTTTTTTTACTTTAACTTACTGATATTAAAATAATTAATAATTATAATTTTTACACTAAATTAGGAAAAGAATATTATAACCTTGAAATTAACTAAAGGGTAATTTTTGACTCTATTTTTAAATTCTCTAAATAAGTATTTGCAAATTTGTAAGTGTTGAAAAAGAGAAAATTGGCAAATATTATTTTAGTTATTTCATTTAACGTACAGGCGTTCTCCGTAAACTAAACTACTAAAATAACTATACTTAAAATAAACTTTTTTTTTTTACTACCATCACTCTTAGTTTAATGTTCATTTTGTTTTATTTTCTGAAAATAAAAAGATTCAAGAAAAGTTATTCTAAATATAATTTTAGGACATCGTAAAAATGTTTGTTTTAAAAATAGCACCCTGTACATTTTCAATTGACATTTTCTCATATATTTGGTGATACCAAGTGCTATAATATCAAATTTAATTTTCTTTTTAAATCCGGGGGCTACCCGAAGACATGGACCATGAAGTGGATCGTTTGAACAAGCCTGGGGAACCTTGTATCAATCCAATACTGGATTGATACCAGCGGTTGGTCGGTTAACCATGTCTTCACAACTCTGGTTTTATCGGTTTTGATCAAACCTCTAAAACCAATGGTTTTCCACCATGAGAGTGTCGTCAATGGTTTTCCAGACCGAAGCCTGGTGGTGTTAAATCTTTCGATCAGCTTCCACTTTGTTTTAAAAAAAATGCTGGGAGCCCGGGAGTGAATCCGAAAAAAACGACCGTCACAAAACCGACCGTCACGAAATCTACCGATGATGATAACTTAAGTAAAAGATGACTTATTTAGTTGAAATTTGATACACATGTTCATTTTACCACTGTCTAGGACATGTTCGTTGGACAACGTTATCCACCCAAGCGTTCCCCGTCCGCCAACTCTCGCCTAAACGTAAACCCAAACTTCAAATTTTATATATTGGAAAATTTGATTTTTAGGACGGTAAAAAATTCTAACTTCATCTATTCAATGAAACGAACAATTTTTATAACAAATGTTTTTAGTAAAACTAACACCGACAATGCTATGAAGTATAAAAGATCGCTAAATTGATTAAAGTGGACCTAAAAGTTTAAAATAGAGAAAACAACGTGTTTACTGATATCTTACGTTTTAACGTAACGATTTTAATAAAACTTCATGCACATCGTCTACAGAACAATTGAAACAGGCATGTAAAATTTTAACCTGATACAACAGACGTTTTTGCGAAATGAAGCGATATATCTTATAATATTTTAAATTGAGGCCGGGTAGGTAGAAAACAGGACTGTTCCCTATACAACTACTACAACCACCCTCTTAACTATAAACTCAACATGATTAACTTTTTTCTCAATATTCAATACATATGTATTGCAAGACCCTCACTTCAATGATAAATCAATGATTTTTCTTTTCATTTTGCCTTAATTCCTCTAAGTACAAATAGTTAGTTACTTTTAATTTTGTCTCTTTTTTTACTCCACCATGTATAAGTAGTTAGCATTGTATACTTAGCAGTGTGATTTTATAATTTCTATTTAATGAAAAACGTAAGGAACTTCGTTCATAACAGGATTCCCACGAAAGCACACGTATTTTTTATTTATTTATTTATTATCACCCTTGTTTTATTTATTTTCATAAAATTCTATCATTATATTATGTGTAATTTTATCAGTTAATATGATTTATCTTTTATAGTTTTGATTACCGAAATTGTTTCTATTGAAGCTTCGTTAGTTCTTCTAGTGAGATGATTTGTCTCATTTGTAAAAGTTTGTAACTCAAATATACAAATCTAATATATTTAAAAAATAACCTTTTCAATTGAAATATAGCCAGTATAGCTTTCAATGATCTGGGAAAAAGCGAATTTTCGGCCACGACTACAAGGCTGTAACAACGTACTGTATTATTGGTTAGTTAAAAAAAAAAAAAAAAAAAAAAAAAAAAAAAAACAACTGTGGTGGTACAAGGCGCCAGAACGATGCTCTAGTTCGTATGGACGTTTGCTTTTGACATACAAGATACAGAGTTTTTAATTTTTATTTTTATTATTCTTTTTGTGCTAAGTTTGTTTGAGGGACAGGGGGATACTCCACGGATCACAGCCGGACCGGACCAAATCGATCCACTTGAATGGTTAAGAGTCGGAATAATAATTGTTTTTGATGTTTGATTTGGTATCGGCCGTCTGCCTCGTTACATATTCAGAAAGGAAGGCTGTATCGGGCCTGCTCAACAGGTCCCTAGCCTTTCCAACTCAAATCTAAACAAGGCGTCTAAACGGCGAACTCCCTTTTTTTATATCTCTAGGTCTACTGTCAAAATAACCCACCAAATTTGTATTAAATAACCCCTGGTAACAGCCTCCCCAAAAAAAATGTTCGGAAGTATGCAAGAATTTCTTCCTTAGCCCAAAACATTTAATATAGACAATAATTTGAACTGAACTTTAACATCTTATAAACATATAGGTTTAGTTAATTTATTGTGGAAATCCTCCAGTTTAATTAGCATATAATTCTTGAGTTTAGGACTAATAATGTCCACTTTAAATAACTATGAGGATATCCAATGTGAATTTAAATTTGAAGTTTTAAATTTACCGAAGCGATGTTAAAAAAAGAAAGAAATCATATTTAAAAAAAAAAAAAAAAAAAAAACCTTCGTTAAGTTATAATACAAGATTGGTGGTAGTAACAGAATAAAGGTATATATAGAGGGAATCACATCATTTGAAGGGTTTTTCCAGGGTAAATAGTTGGGGGGAACTTGACCAATTGGAAAACTTGGAGAAAAGAGGGTGAACTCAAAATATATATTGATAATAACAAATATAATATGATTAAATTAAGGTATCAACATCCAGGTGAGCCTTGATGGAATAAATAGGCTCACATGGCTTTCGGTGATCTTAATGTTCTCGATTGAAATTTTGATGTTTTGTCAGTGTATGAAGGTTAACGAAGTTTATACCGGTATTTGAAGCCAAAAAGGGGGGAAAAACAATTGGTGAAAATATTTTAATTAATTAATTTTAATTAGAATATATTTGTTTTAGATTGTTACAAATCGTACAAATAGGAGTTCATGTGTTTACATCATAAGTACATAATAATAATAATAATAATAAGCCACATACATTCTTAATAGAGGTCAACAAGTAATTAGGTAGTATTTATACGTGAAAGTACAAACAAATTCTTCTAAAAATACACATAAAATTACTCGTAGGTTCTAAAAAAAAAAAAACAAATAAAGGAAAATGGCTTCGCTCAGTTAATTGAAAATAAACTAAATTGAATTTAAGCTTCCTGCATAAAATAAAAAAAATAAAAGTAAGATTTTTTTCTTTTCTTAAGATTTTTACCTCATTATGTTTATTTAATTTGTTCATTTAATTAACATATTATTGTTGTTATTTTTAAGTTTGTTAATTTAATTTATTTTTAAATTATTTGTTAGTTTATTCATTTCATTATTTATTTTTCGGTGGGTTTATAAGCTGGAGTGTTCTTATTCATTGAGTAAAAATGATCTGGTTTTTAAGGCTCCTATGGTAAAATAATAAATGCTATTGATTTTGTCCATGGTGGGCTCTTGTAGTAAATGGGTTATGGCATATTTTTCGTCAAAAGGATTGAGTTTATATTTTTCAATATAGTGCTTGCGGAATGGTTCGTAGTGAGGACAAATAAACATGAAGTGAGTTAGGCTTTCCTCCTGATGAAGATTGCATATAGAGCACTTTTCTGCGGAATTAATTTCATACTTATTTCCCTTGTGAAAGATCTTTATTTTTTCCTTGTTGCATAATCTTAGTTGGCAAATCATCCTCATCTTGTGGATGGATATTCTTTTTAAGGCATATTCCTCGCCCAGACCAAGCGAACTTATAAGTCTGTACGACGGGTTGTAAGAAGATGATATGCACGATTCCACGTCGAGAGAGAGGCTATGGTTGGACCAAGCTTCCATGGCATTCTCAATAAAAGTATTTGCAATGCTGCTGTCTTCTTTATCAAAATCGATTGCCAGACCTACTGTTGCCAGATGTTGTTTTAGTTGCGTGTACCAGTTGTACTCGGCTTTGTTATCAATGTTTTTATCTAGTCTTATAAGGACAGTCAGACACAGCTTGGCAATATCGTATTGAGGTTTGTTCAATACGCCCTGTAGCCAACTTAGTGCCCTCTTAAGGACAGCTGTGCTTAATGGAGTGAGGTTGAGTTCAAGACGGACGAAGTGGCTTGGCGTATTCCATGAAAGTAGAAATAAGCGTTTGTAATATGTTGTCTGCACAGATTCAATGTTGTTGAGATATCTCAGCGCCCACACCTCGGACCCATAGAGTAGCGTAGAGCTTACAATAGAGGAGAAAAGCTGTTTCTTAGTGGTGAAGGCATCGGATTTAGATGATTTCAATAAGTCTTGCACTCGATAGGAAGCTTGAATAGCCTTTCTTTTCATATCTTTACAGCATTGGATGAATTTTGTTGTACTTGAAAAATTTACACCAAGGTAAGTATAATTTTTTGTGTATTCTATTTTCTTTTCCCCCATGAAAGACGGCTTGAGGTGGCACTGGTGGGGCGATTTGTGAAACGGGAGGATTTTGGTTTTGTCGATATTGACTACTAGAGAGTTAAGTTCGCAGTATTTTAATAGTATGTTAAGCTTTGTTTGGACGTCATGCCATGAATCAGCCAAGAGTACGAGATCATCCGCAAATAGAAGTATAAACAGCTCATAAGCATTATCCAACGAAAACCCTCTAGCACCTTGTTCCTTAAAGAAGGAGACAATGTCTGATAAGTATAGGATAAAAAGTAATGGGCTTAAGGGGTCTCCTTGTAATACGCCTTCAGTGAGGTCTATGGGGTTTGAGAGTTCGTTCCTTACTTTTAGTTTTATTGTTGCTTGATTATAGAGGCTCTGAAGAATTGTAATAATTTTTTTACTGACACCAGTAGCCGCTAATTTCTGCCAAAGTTTTCTATGAGATATGGAGTCGAAGGCACGTCTTAGATCAACAAAAATGGCGAAAACATAGCTTCCTTTCCTGCGAGTGAAGATCTGAGCAACGGAGGCTAAGGCGAAAATATGATTAACACAACCCATGTTTCTTCGAAACCCAGCTTGTTCCTTCGGCAGCTTATTATTGGACTCAGCCCAGTCATTAAGCCTGGCAGTTAAGATGTTAGTAAAGATTTTAGTTATGACGTTTAACAATGCTATTGGTCTGTAATTAGAGTGGGTTCGTTTGTCCCCCTTTTTATGGACTAAGCTGATAAGAGATTCGCACCAATTTTGAGGCACGCATTCTGTATCAAGAACCTTGTTGAACATGTTCTGCAGATAGTGGATCCACGAAGGAGGCAAACATTTCCAAATTTCCGCTGGTATTAAGTCAGGCCCAGGAGACTTGTTGTTTTTAGATTTATTAATAGAGTTTATAACTTCCTGTAATGATATTTCGTTATCTAAAGAAGTATTTCTGGGATTGGAATAAGTGATATCGTTTGGAATATTTGCTCGTAAAGGATAGATCTCTGAAAAGTAATCGAACCAAGATTGTAAGTCTAACTCGTTATGTGGGTGACATTTAAACGATAGTTTTTTAACTATTTTCCAAAATTCACCTGTGTTTTTTACATCGGCTAATGAGTTCAAAATATTATTATGATAAACTTTTTTTAATGATGTAGTAAGATTTTTCAGAGTTTTTTTCAGGCTTATATATTCTGATATATCCTTTTCAAGGTACCCCTTGAGAGAAGGTGAAAATATTGCGATATATAATGGAATCTTACCCCGCGAAAGAAAAAGAAAAAAGCCAGGCTGCGCCGCTGCTCCTTGCAGCGCTAGTTCGTCAATATATACATATACACAGTAAAACCCGTCTATGCTGGAAACCTGCCAAGGTGAGAACTTTTCCTCCTTTATTTTATATTTGAATGGGGTGGTATCCAATTGTCAGTTCTCTTTGCCTTATGGCCGTTCAGTTGTCAGAAGAAACCCTCCCAATAATGCAGTCGACTAAAGTGGGCAATCATTTAAATTATAACTGTAGCCTATTCAATAATATTTGTCATTTTAAAGTTTACTAAGGATTATCTTTGGCTTATTTATTATAGCTTTCTAATAGTATTGCAATTTTGTACTCTCTTGACATTTGCATATCTTGGCTATGGCACATAACCTCGAAAAGCGTTACCAAACTAGCGTTACAAGATATAGGAACAGGGAGTTAGAAAGGTATAGGAGGTGTTCAATCGAATCTGCCCATCTCCCACTACCGCGCTGTGTAGGGTCTACCCACCCTTGCCCCTGCCCTCCCAATCGGTTACCTGCCCCACGTCTCACACTCTTCGCTTCTCCCCCCCCCCCCCCCAAACTACAATTTTTGTTCTACTGCTCTGATTTGCATCGGAAAAACGCCATAACCCTTAGAATTTTATTCCTAATAAACTGGAAAAGAAGAAAAGTACTTTCTTTCTTCGTGCACTACATATATTCGATCTAATTCCTAATTTACAAACTCAAGAATCTGCACGCTCAAATTTTTTGACATTTTCATGTCTTTACTTTGGCACATATACTCGAAAATTGTTACCAAAAAACGACCCCAAAAAGCGTTACACAAGTGTTACCAAAAAACGACACAAAAATGCGGTACATGAAAATATTTCGCTGTCTTGCAGATTCGTATGCAAGGAATTGTTTCCCCCTTTTTAAAGTTAATTCGAAACATAAGCCAAGGATTCGTCTTAAGAGTATAAAATCAAAATAAAATGATCATGCAAAACAATCAAACCAGTTGCATTTATGGGGAAATTATATATTATATGGGTGATAGCAGCCAAATCAATGTCTTTTTTATCTTTGCTTTGTTTCAAGTGAAATAATTTTTTCCAGGCTTTCCGGGAGTTTTTAAAAAAAATATTATAAATTTTATTAAGTTTAAAAAGTTCCCCTTGGGTGAAATTTCTACAATGCAGGGATATGGGGGAGGGGGCTTCATGTGAATTTTAATATACGTGTCATGTGAAGTTTAAATATACTCCCCCCCCTAAATTTGAAATATATCATGCAAATACCTTTATATGGGGCGATGAAAATTTATCTCGAAAAATTTAATTTAAAAAAAATGGTGACCCCTCAGGGGATCAAACCAGGGGTCTTACTTCACTATGTTTCTCTCTTTGTTTTGTTTATTGGACCTTTCATTAACTTTAACTCCATTTAACGGACATGAAGACGGGTATTTAATGTAAATAAAATTATATTTGAATAATATTTTATCATTAAAAGTTGAATATTATATAATAGATTAATGTTTTATTTAGTAGCCAGAAAAATAAATTGTACATTTTCAAAATAGTTACGTAAATTAAGCGCACCCAGGGGGGGGGGGGGGGGGGGGCACGGCCCCCGTGGCCCCCGTCTTTATGTCCCGTTTATAATAACTTATATTTATTTGTTCAAAATAACATTTTAGATGCTTTTGGAATAGCTTAAAAAGACGTTTTTACGTTACGTAAACTACAAAAATTTTACCGGGATCTCACTGTCCGCGTTTAAAGTTTTAGTCCGCGATTATTTTCTCAGGAACTAGATTTTTCCTAGGGAAACGATTTATACATTTAAATGGACTACAATATTATCGCCATAATGTTATATTTATTATTAACAAACGGGTTTCGACAATATATATCATCTTCAGTGTTAAGTGTTAGCATAGAAAGAGTAAAGATTCTACTCTCGGCGGATAAAACGACGGGATTCTTTGATAAAATGTTGAAACGCGTTTGTTAATAATTATTATAAAATTGTGGTAACAATATTTCTATAATGTGATGAGGACAAAATCAAACAACAATCTCCAAACAATAGCCATCAAATCCTCTTTTGCACAACTCTCAACATTAAAGCAATAGATATGCAAAAAGAACAAATAAATATATAACTGTTAAAAGATTACTACCGACTGCTGTACTCAGTACGCCGCGCGACCAACGAATGAGTAATGCACTTTCCAGTATAAAGGCCACTCCACACTCTCGCGGAGTATCCTCGCCGATTATACTCGGCGAGAATACCCAAGGCGAAGTAGTCGCATCCACACTCTCGCCCTTCGCGGCGAGCTTCTCATTGCCATGACTCAATGTTCCTCGCGTCCCTTTTGACTCGGGACTAAAAACCGCCTCTGAAGCGAAGACGGGCGAGGCGAGGAAAGGACCCCCGAGGACCACGAGTAACCCCTCCACATTCTCGTTCCTCGCCCGACTTCGGCAACTTCGCGAGAGTTTGGAGGGGCCTTAAGGGCTATAAGTACCACTTCCAATAGAATTACCTTGACAGATTTGTACCGGCACTTATGAATTTATATGGAATATATGGTACCTGCCAGGCTAGATGGACAAGTTGGTCAGAAATAGGGTCTGGTATGAGATGGGATCTCGTCGAGGCGGCCGAGGTGCTGCGGGAGACATAGAAACTTCATTGCAAGATTGCGATCCTTAAGAAGAACGAAATTTATTTGTTCCAATTTTAGAAATAACATATTAGAAATCTGTCATCAGGGAACATGTTTGGTCCCGTGTCTGTTTGTCTGTGTTTGTAGTTTATTTTTGTGAACCAACATAAAAATACTACTCGACCTATTTGTAATAAAATTTGGATAGTGGGTTATAATATCCAATATAATAAGCCCATTATTGATCCCTTTTATGTTTCAAACTTCTACGCCACTTGCTTCCTCTTCCAAATACGCACAATCATTCATTTATTTACACCTGTATCTTAAAAAGCACTCTTTTATTTATTTATTTTTATCTTCAATTGACGTTATTAAAAATAACCTAAACAATCCGTCAAAAACAATATATGTGATATTTATGTTTATTTAATTACTGCAACTGCAATACATTATTATTTTAAGCAATACAGATGTGTGAATATATGACTTAAGACGACATGATGCAAGGAACTATCCAGTGATTGTACTTACTAAATTGAGACAGAAATGATTTTATGTGGTATATAATGAAACAATAAATACATTTAATTCATGAAATTAAAATAAATATAATTGGTTGTCTAAGAGGTCACGTAGCCTCTGTCTCTTCAGGCGTCTCGTAGGATTGTCAGGAATGGACCGTGAAATCAGACTGTGGACTAGTGGATTGGAATGGTCAGAAAGGGAGTCATGGAAGAATTGGTATCGGGAAATGGCTAATTCACGGACAAAGGGTACTTTAAGGTCATTATGAAGGTCGAGATTTGAAACACAGAATGGGGCGTCAACTATTTTTCTTACGATCTTGGATTGGAGTGATGAAAAAAGTATCATCTGATTTTTATTAAATTTACTAGCTTTGTCGAAAAATTATTATTAATAATGTAACTTGAGCTATATGATCGTTTTAAGAACAATTTTTTTTAAGAGCGCCTGTTACGGATTAATAGGAGGCCCGTGGTTCAAGCCCCGATGCCGGGGTCTATTTTTTTTCTGTATGTCTCCCGTAGTTATTGATAATTATAATTTGATTTAAAGTCAAATTTAATCTTTCCGTAGTACGAATACTACCCAAAACTTAAAAAAAACGATTTTTTTAAATCTATTAAAATAGTTTGTTTTTAAATAAAAAAATAATAAAAGACGGGAAATAAATAATCTAATACACTCCTAATGAAGACGTCTATACAATCTTTAATAAAACAGGTGAAACGATTAGGATCATATACAAAGAAGAAGATATAATCATTCCCCATAGAATCTTGACACATAATATAGAAGCTCTTAGACCAACTGTGGTCAATTTCGTGCGGAGAAAGAATGGCTTAAAACTTTTAGAAGAACTTATAGAGAAGGTAGAGAGTCTGGGATATCGACTAAGAAGTTATCGGAGCATCTTCCTAAGGGTCGAATCTTCCTTTCTGATCATCTAAGACAGGCTAGAACTAGAGAACTTCTCAACAGAACTAGGTTACGGATTTGAAATCGAAGGTATATATATTTCGGGTTCTTATACTTAAAATATTATAGAGAAATCCTATATCTGTTTCTTTACATGTGCTGCATACACAGCAGTATATTTAGTCTGTTCTCTTTCTACTGCAGCCTTTTTACAAGCCTTAAGAAGGTTCATTAATAGACGAGAGAGACCCAATATATTCGAAATACCGTATATTCGGACAACGGTACTCACTTTGTCGGGGCAGACAATGCTTTTAAAATATTGAATTGGGGGCTGAAATCAAGAATTTTAGTTCAGGAAAGGAAATAAAGTGTTTTATTTTTCCCCTGCCGCACCCTGCTGTGGCGGGTGGTGGAAAAGAATTGTTGGGCATACCAAAAATCTAATAAGGAAAAATTTAGGAAGGGCTTCACTTACATACGAAGAACTGACAACCGTTTTAACCGAATGTGAAAATATGATAAATTTCAGACCCTTGACCTACTTACCGAACGACAAACCCGATTTGGTACCATTAAGTCCTAAAAAAAATTATACAAGATTTACAACGACACGGGACCGCTGATATTAATGTGATTGAATCAAGTAGTTTAAACAGAATAATTAAATATCGACAAATTTTAAGCGACTCACTAAAACTGAGGTTCCAAACAGAGTTCCTAGGACAGCTTAAATTACAGAACAAAAGAATGAGAACCGTTAAGGATGGCGAAGTTGTGCTCATATGCACTGAAAACACTAAAAGTTTGGACTGGCCTTTAGCTGTTATAGAAGAGTTACTACCTGAACAGGACGTACAGGTGCGATTAGTCCGGCTGGGCCTTTAGCTGTTATAGAAGAGTTACTAACTGAACAGGACGGACAGGTGCGCTTAGTCTGGCTGGGCCTTTAGCTGTTATAGAAGAGTTACTAACTGAACAGGACGGACAGGTGCCCTTAGTCTGGCTGGGCCTTTAGCTGTTATAGAAGAGTTACTAACTGAACAGGACGGACAGGTGCCCTTAGTCTGGCTGGGCCTTTAGCTGTTATAGAAGAGTTACTAACTGAACAGGACGGACAGGTGCGATTAGTCCGGCTGGGCCTTTAGCTGTTATAGAAGAGTTACTACCTGAACAGGACGGACAGGTGCCCTTAGTCTGGCTGGGCCTTTAGCTGTTATAGAAGAGTTACTACCTGAAAAGGACGGACAGGTGCCCTTAGTCCGGCTGGGCCTTTAGCAGTTATAGAAGAGTTACTAACTGAACAGGACGGACAGGTGCGCTTAGTCCGGCTGAGACCAGCCACTGGACATGTTTTACGTCCAGTACTGAAAATTTACCCTCTAGAGTAAAACAGTAACCAAGGACTGGAGTGAAATTAATTATTTTGTTTTGTTGCGGTTACATCTATCTGTTGATTAATGATGTTTTTGTTTCTTCCTCCATTTGCGAAGTTTACTATTGTTTTTTGGTCTTTTTTTTTAATAGTCCAGGAGATAGCGTGCAAAAATGTGTCTGACTAACATCAAGCTAGAATTTTGTATACAAGTCAATCTTTTAGCGCCTTTTAAGAATATGTGGTCGGCTAAGTTCGTCTGCGGGACATAGCTTGGCAATAGGCGTTTGAAAAAAACAAACCGGTGGAGAGCGGCCATGTCTCACCAATTATGGTGGACAGTGTGATTTTCATGATCCTGAGTACAGAATTAGTTAGTAGACCGAAAATCAAGTTGATGTTAGTTTTTCCGTTGACAGGTGACACCGTTGATTTTTAGTAATATTTGAATAACTAACCTATCAAGTGTGGAAATAACATCGACTTGATTTTTGGTCTACCAACTAATTCTGCACTCAGGATCATGAAAATCACATTGTCCACCATAATTGGTGAGACATGGCCGCTCTCCACCGGTTTGTTTTTTTCAAATGCCTATTGCCAAGCTATGTCCCGCAGACGAACTTAGCTGACCACATATTCTTAAAAGGCGCTAAAAGATTGACTTGTAAACAAAATTTTAGCTTGATGTTAGTCAGACACTTTTTTGCACGCTATCTCCTGGACTATAAGAATTTCGACTTCATTTGCATTTTAAACAAACCTGGTCTAAACTCCAGGTATTCCCTGGGGAAATGTTCCGATTTAGGGATATTTCTTTAAAGAATTAATAGAAATACTTGATCAAGTACAAAAGAAAAAATACAAGATTTACAGATGAATTTGCGGAGTCATTTTTTAACCAGTGAAGTCGAAATTTATTGTTGTTTAAAGAAACCATTTTTCTAAAAAAATCTTTCTCCTTTCTCAACAGCATGTATAATATAATAGTATGTTTTAAAAAACATAAATACGAAGTTTTTGCTTTTTATTTAAAATCTTAAATAGTTTTATAAATCAAGTAGAGAAGTAAAAAGAAAATAAACACCATTGAATGGAATCTCTTATTATACATATATTCAACTACTGTAACAATTCAAAATTAGTTAGTTGAAATTGTAGTCTTCTTTGGAAAATTTCGGTAATATAAGGCAATAAAGTTTAGTTACAAGAGTGTTCATTTTTATTAGGTACCTATAAAGTTTTAGATTATGTTTATTTATAGTGATTATCTTTCATTTTTTAGGGTTTCGTTGGTAAAACCAAAGAAAGAAACCATAATAGTTTCGTTCCTGTGTCTATTTGTCAGTCTGTCTGTCACTCTGTACGGTTCCAATAACTTTTGAATCAAAAGGGATAAAAACATGAAACTATGATCGACGCTAGCGGCACTAGAAATATCGCTGGAGTCGCTCCGCTAGGAAAACTGTAACACGTTAACTAAGAAGAGCAGTCCATCCCTAGGAGCGACTATCGCAATAGTCGGTCCTCGGAAAACGTACCTTTTGAATACGTTTTTCAAGACATGAATTGTTGATGACGAATAAAGAGAAGTGAAGAAGGAACACTCTGAAAATAATCTAAAATGTGTGGTCTAATGGCCTGGAAACACTTTGATTCACTAATAAGTTAAATATGCAATGAAGGTAGACTGGCCTGCAGGAAGTGGATAAATTTTAGATTGGCTGTAGGCCGGCATACTAGCGTTCTAATGCCTTCTACCCGTGAACTCGCCCTTCGACATACTTAATTTCACCGGCTAAATACTTCTAGCAAGCCCCCTCGCCACATTACCTACTTCCTTGCTTTTTATCCCCCAATCTGCAAATACCCTAGATTATTGAAAACCGGTTCTTTCCTATAAGAAATTAAATTTCTGTAAGAACTTCTGTGTGGCTCTCCTGAATCAGCAGCCTTATGATTTCTAAATGTTATCGTTGGACAGTGACGCCCAATCTTTAAAAATTGAAGTGGTAGTTACCGACTGCCGTCAGACGAGCGCTTCTTACCCGAGGTACTATTCTAGTAGGGTGTTTTCCTATAGAAAGTGTCTGACGCGCACTGTCGACAGCCACTTATGCGTCAGATGCGCATTAAACCTATGAGAGCAGAATAGCCGCAATCTTTCATGTGGTTCGCAAGTGTATTTTGCTTTTTTTTATATTTTTTTTAAAGTATGTATTTATTTAAAAATTAGAAAAACAAGTTGTCTTGAGTGAATACGCAGATGAATTTTTGATAGATAAACATCGCAAAATCCCGTCTATATCTGTATGATTTTGTGTTCAACACTTGTACTCTAGGAAGAAGTGCTAAGCGGGGGTTCATAGCCCCCCGCCGGGTGACCTGCTCACGGAGCGGAGCTGACCAGAGTTTACTCTGTGTCCGGCCCTCTTACTGTAAAGTTAAAATATAGTTTCTTCGTATTACCTATCCAATCACGTGTCTTTAATTATCTAACCATTTAAGCCAACCAACATATTGCCCGTTACACACTTAATATTAAAAAAATCGGGTACGGGGTACCTCGGAACTTTTCCTCATTTCGGAGGGCACTAAAGTGGCCTCTCCAGCTGCTTCGCAGCAGGAGGAACCAGCATTGGGTGTGGTCAGTACTTGGATGGGCAACCGTTTTGAAGTAACTGACTTTTTTATTATAATTTTTCAAAAAAAAATGTATACATTATTTCTATTTTACTTCATTTAATTAATATTTGGAATTTTGGCGGTGTTTTGACAAATTTAAACAAACTTTGACGTCTAACAAAAGCATCGCACTAATTATGTTCGCTTATAACTTTTAAACTAATTAATGGAATTTTATCGTTTTTTTTTTATATTTGTTCCTTAGTTTTCACCAGTTCCAACGATGTACTATATATAAAAAAAGTATTTATACATTCGGTATAATTAACCATCAAAATGTCAAAATTCGTAAATCGATAACTTGAAAATGGCGGCCAATATCAAAATTAAATTTGGTGGATTTGTTTTTCATAAAGAGAGGTACATTCGTTCCAAAGTTCAACTTGATCGGACCACTATTTGATTTTTTTAAATTTTTGCTGACTTAGCAAACTGGGTTCGTGATGGCGAAAAATGTTCATTTTCCGGGTGGCACAATTAGAAGTAAGGACTGATTTTTCTGCTAAGTTTCAGCTCTCTAGGTTAAATACCCTGAACGCTACGATGATAACACACATACATACATACATACACACACACATATACAGACGTCATGCTGAAAACCCTCAGGAGGTCTTAAAAACATTCTAAACGGGTAATTCAGTTGAAATCTCAAAAAGAAAATTTGGGTGAAAACAATCATTTTTCTACCATAGGTAAAAACCGAACCGTAGAACCGTTTTTAAAAAAAGAATGGCTTTATAGTCCGTAGCAATTTATCTGTCAAATCTAATGTTTGACTGAATGATGAGAATTCGTTAACAACGTTAGAGTTACGTATTAATTATAAAATATAGTTTTGGAACAGTTTAGTGCGTAAAAAATTAATATGTAGCTATTATATTAATTTAAGTATTGTAATAACATAATTATCTACTTATTATTGTAAGGAGTAAATTATTAAATTAAATGATTAATTATTATATTAGCATTAAACAGAACCAGAAGTATAACTGCATGCATATTTAACAATCCTGAAAATTGTTGATAAAGTTGTTAAACAGCCTAATCCTAGTCGATTAACTTAACTATAAGTCATAATAGTAGCGGTAGAGACGCAATCTGCAAGATGACTAAACTGAATAAATCTACCTTTATTATTAAATGAAAGCAGTACCTAAAAGAATAGATGTTTGTTTAGGATAATATATTTTGTTACACTAGTAAACTCGGAGTTGGTTGAATGTGGTTCGGGCTAGGAGTGGATTTACAATTATTAACAGAGTGTGCACCAAGACAATTTGAACTTTAGGTGCTCAGGTTAAATACAGAGTGGGCAAAAAAAAAAAAAACACTTATAGCTTAGCTTCTGTAATAGATAGAGGTATGGGGTTTGTGGGGTCTGAAAACTACATTCTTCTACTTAAAATTTCATATCTACAACTTAAAAAACTTTTGGGTGAAAGCCATGCAATGACGGTGTGAATTAGGGTCTTAAAAAAAGTTGTCCGGGTAGTTTTCATGAAATAAAAAATGTTTTTAAAAAATGAATGGAACATAATTACAAAAACAAAAAAAACTAAAGCATATTTTACAGATTTACTTGTTGTATGGTTCAATAGTGTGTCCTAGTTCATTTACGACAGCCTGCACTCTCCTTCTCCAGTGGGATACGGCCCTAGCAAAAATTGATTGACGCATAGCATCCCAGGCACGAAAAGTCCTCTTTCGAAGTTCATCGACGTCCTTTATTCTGCCTCCTACGTGAATTCTTTGTTTTTACCAACCCAGGCAGAGTAATCAATTGGATATATGTAAGCACTATTGGGCGGCCTCTCGTCTGGCTGAATGAAGTCTGGGCAATTCTCTTGCAAGTATTGAATTGTTTGCAAGGAGCGATGGGACGGGGTACCATTTTGTATAAACGTGTAATTTGGCATTTTATCTTCAATTTCAGGCAACATTGTAGTTAACACAATACATCTTCAATGATTGTTATAACACTGAGGGGCTCCTCCCACTTACCTACAAAGAACTCCCTTATAATATCAAAACTATAATACCAGACAACGATTACTACCCGGACGACTTTTCTTAAGACCCTATTTCAAACCATCATTGCATTGCTTTCACCCAATAGTTTTTTAAGTTATTGACATAAAATTTAAAGTAGAAGAATGTAGTTTTCAGACCCCGCAAACCCCCATATCTCTGTCTATTACAAAAGCTGAGCTATATGTGTTCAAAAAAGTGCGGTTTTTTTGCCCACCCTGTATATATTTATTTGAAACTGATACTTCTATAATATAATCTAAGCTCCACAATATAGGTATATATAATTTTTTTTTTTTTTTTTTTTGCCCACCCTGTATATTCACCTATGGACCATTTTCTGCAAACAAACATTCGACATACTAGTACCTACCCTCGTCTTTTATTTAATGGTGATTCATGCAGAGTTAATAAGGAATACTAAATGTAAATAACGCCAGCGGAAAAACACAAGTTAAATTAAATCGATCACATGACCTTCTATCATGTAAAAGGATTTTTTTTTTCACCACGAATCAGAGGATCTGTCGACTTGGGGACGTAATTGACTTTCTATAATAAGGTTCCGATTACGATTTTCTACTTGAATCGAATATCCCTGAACGATGCAAAAATCAAATAAAGGAAATTCCATGTTATAATAATTAAGTTTAATATTGTTAATGTGTTTGTTTGTAACGGTATGTGGTAAGTAATAAACGGTAATCATTCTGCATTGCTTATTACATCAGGCTGATGGTTTTATCAGGTGGTATCGTATTGATTTTAGGATTACAAAAAAAAAAAAAAAAAAAAAGGAGAAGCATAAGTTACTTTTGTAATGAGAACAAATATACTTGCGGTAATTACAATGGGACGTATCTGTACGTGATAATAAAGGGCTTTTAACCGAGCAACTAGCATCAGGTCGTAACATCTAATCAATTGACATTTTACTGTACTATTATTAGAAAAGAGAACAGTATCAGAGTAACTTGTAATAAAACTATAATCCATTTGTAATGGCATTTTTTACTTTCATATACAAAACTATAAGAGATTTTTTACGACCGACAATATAATTAGGATATTTGTTTACTCAACTTACCTTATTTTGACTGGGTTAGGATGAGAGGTCGGGAAGCGTAGTAAGGGACCGTGATGTGAAAATCGCAGCATATATATTAGGTGAAGGAAAAGTTTAGGCAAACTGTTATGAGATGATTTCATGAATTATTAATAACGCGACGGTTCGGTTAGAAATCAAGATTCTTCTACTTGAACAGAAAGCAAAATAATGGACCAAAACACTGAGTCTACACGCCCAAAAAATACCTCTTGTTTTATATTATTACAAGGCAATCTAACGTTTAGTTCAATACTATGCTTTTCAACTTGTTTTTTCACTGCCATATTATATATAAATACTCACATATATATATATATATATATATATATATATATATATATATATATATATATATATATATATATATATATATATATATATATATATATATATATATATATATATATATATATATATATATATATATATATATATATATATATATATATATAAAACTTACCTCCCTAACACGACCTCCAAGCCTCTCTGCTCGATATTATATATATATTTTTTTTTAATAACTTTACCCATGATTAATAAAGTTTTTCAAGGTTTATCTTTTTTCTAATATTAAATTGTTTCATTTAATCAAAATCAATTTCAACTTGGCTTATCAATCCTAAGATATGTTATACTAAAATAACATTGGGTTCATTACGTTTCGTTTTCTATATACATTGGGGTCTGATTTATTCTTATAAAATAACCCGGATTCTTCATTTATCTCTGGATAACGGCCTATACAGTTAAATTTTATAAATAGACTAAATATTTATTAACCCTCCGCTGCACTCTCCTACAATCTTAACACCGAAATTCTGTTTTAAATCCCCATTTTCGGCCACTTGCTCCCGAAAATTTTAGATAAATATAAAAAAATATATTAGATCAAATGTAAAAGTGATAATGGTTGGCAATATAGCTTATCTTTTAAATTCGGATTAATAACTACTGTACTATATAATTTAGACAAGTTTAGAACACATGCACTATGCTTCATTATATGAGACACAGGTACTACTGACATATTATCGTCAATGAGGCCTAAGGCCCACATATACGGTCAAAATGTTTGCGTAAACATTTTGACCGTGAATGGGGCTGTTTATTGTAAAGATTTCGGTCCCTAACCCGGGTTTGTTCGATGGGCCCACGTAAGTGGCCTGAGTCTTCGGGTGTAAAAGCCCTCCGGAAAAAGAAAGAGAAAAAAAAAATGGGGCTGTTTGATGTTCGCGCTAACATGATGTTTGACTTGTATGGCCTAAATTTTCCCCACATCAGGTTTGCGCAAACATTTGGCACAAAATGTTTGATCGTGTGTGTGGGGGGGGGGGGGGCCTTAACGAAAGATAATCTACACAGACAAGATCCATCACGCTTCTGCCTCCATAATACGAAATAAATTTAATGTTTCCTGGATACTAATTAGAAGTTCGGCCGTTACAAACCACATTGCCATAACTATTAATAATTTCTACTAGTAGACGTCCTTTTCTAATAGTTTTGGTGGAGAATTGCGATGATATTTAAGAGATGTGTTTTCAAAATAAATTTTATTGCAGATCTAGATCACCTATATGACAATTAAAATCTTCTACAATAATCATAAAAGTATTTTTATCTTTAGAACTTATCATCTCTCGAAAGCATTCCTTAAACATTTCAATGCATGTATCTAATTCTACAGAATGTTTCCAGTGCACTATTTCTTATATAATTTTTCATTCATATTGATTGTTTTTATAAATAGCGAACAATTACACTGAAATATAATATTTACAGAGTTTAATAAATTTGTTTTTAAGAAAAACTAATAAGTATACTGGAAGTAGGTCTACCTATCGACATTTCTTTAATACCATATTACACAGTAAAATGATCATAATATTTTTGGAACATCAAGGGCGTTGAACCAACCAGGTTTCAGTAAAGTACAGTATATATTTTGATAACAAATAATCATTCTCCCTGTTAACCAATTTCGAAAGGTTTAAAACTTGATAAGTCCCAAAATAAAAAAAAAATACTGGGTGTTTGTGCCGAGTTTCTGTTGTAGCGATAGTTTCGCAGAGATTATGTTTTGTTGGCCTATTGAAGTTTTGTATCCCCGGGAATTGACCTTTGAAAGTTTTGTATCCCCGAGAATTCAAAAAAGCTATTTCCGGGTTGTTCTCTGATGTTTCATCGGGAGTGCCTTGAATTGGTTGCTACAAAGCCCTTGGAGATTCACTAATTCTTGCTTTACCCGTTTTTCGTTTGATTTTTTTCGCCGTTTGCTTTCATAGAATTCGAGAGTGTCGATGGTGTTTGTTTTTCCGTGATAAGCCTATTTATGGCATCAGTTATATTTTGAACTGGAAGATATTTTAATTGAAGGAATTTTTTATATCTAGATATTAGATATCTTTTAGATCCACCCGGGTTGGAGGATTATCCCCACCAGCCATCTCATGTATATTTCCCTTACTGGCAAATAACTATTACTAAATAACGCTAGTTATAATTTATAATATAATTTTTTAACTTGATGTAAAGCAATAGTCGTAAGTTTTCTATGGTTTTTTATTGCATAAAAATGTACTCCGCCTTGCCGAGTATACGAACCACGGGTGACTGCAACGTACAGTTTACTGAGCCGACGCCTTGACCACAGGCTACCGAGATGCCCTAAATATTACAGCTTCTCTGTTATGCATGACTGTTACTAGGAGGGATTTTGAACTATCTGCCTGGTGAGATTTCGGAGTAAAATAATCTGGCAACAATTAGGAGTTAAAAAGAAACAATTGCTGCTTAGTTTTGTTTCCTGTACTCACTTATTTTCTGTTGAGTCCCATAAGTTCTGCTTGTCTTACTGTTCTGCTTTGTGATACATTTACCTCCTAACCTTATACAGCTGTGAAATAATAGGGATGCAATCCGTCCTTATTTAAAGTGACACTCCGCGATATTTTTTCTATGCGTGTGACGAATGTCGGTCCGAAATAGAGCGAACCACTTTGATCCACTTCCAGACTTCTAAATGTCTTAATCTAATTGTTCGTATCCAAAAGTGGTTTTCTATTCAAATGTTTTATGTAATAAATTTCCATTTGAAAAAAGTGCTGTGGATTTTTCTCGTTCCATCCAAGCATTTTGGTAGGTACCTATGCATTTAGGTGCTATGAAGTATAAAACTCAGCTAGCTAAGAAACTAACCTTCTTCGACTCCTTTTTCTAATCTTTTTAGAAGATACAAAAATATCATGAGCAAAACGCTCATAGCGCTAGTGACGCTAGGTTAAGGATACCGCATATAGAAATTCTCACACATACACACACGCGCACACACGCACACACACACACACACACATATATATATATATATATATATATATATATATATATATATATATATATATATATATATATATATATATATATATATAACTCACCCTAAAAGTTGCTAGGTTTCTGACGGTGCAGGATAGACGAACAGATCTTCCTGCTGGCACTGTGATATTTTCCATCACGCCTGTAAACTCAGGTTCAGGGCCCATTTCTCCTGAAATTAACATTTGAAGAAGTATTAAACAGGTGGATAGTCTATTGTATTAAATGCATCTGTTCCAAAACCTGCTTTTTGCCTCAGACCAGGTATTTGGATAAGTTAAAAAAGCTATATCTGTAACTTCTAAGCAAATTAAACTCATGCGTTTATTTTTTTTTATACACTTTTTTCCAAAAAATAAAAAAAAATGCTCTCGATGAGCCCTCAAATTTCAGACTTTTGTAAAATATATGTATTTAAATATAATGAATTTAGGTTTTATACCTTAACTAAAAATATTGCGGATTTTGCAAGTCTACTGGGGGCCATCTTGAAAGAATATTAGGTTGTAAAACCAGCCGCCCGTCTTAATAAGCACTCAATCTAAACTCATTAGAATTATATCTTATGGTTTAAAGGTTTATAAAAAAAATAGGAGGTCCGACTTATTCCTATAAATAGGAAAACTTTTTTCTATACATCGTGATACTGAATTTAAATCATTGATAATACTATATATATATATTCTATGTATGTATGAAAGAAATAAATAAATGTAACCACAATACATACATAAATAAGATTCTCAATTTTTTTTTTTCTTATTTAAAATATATGTAGGAGTTGCATGCCAGAATCCGACTCGTTCACATCGGCTCCAACTTAAACAACTCTTTCGTGCTGGAAATAGTTATTATTTTCTTTTCATTTTTTACAAGGTGTTATATCAAGCTTTTTTATTTTATTTTATAGAGTTTAATTTATGTCGGAAGTGTTAATAATTATTATTTCATAGTTCATCTAATTCAGTTAAATTTTAATTTCGTTTTAATAAATAAGATAAGCTGTTCGGACTGAGCTCGTTGGGACAGCTACTTATCACCTTCCTCCAAAAGGTAAACAATTTTATCTTAATAATATGGTAGGGAGTCAGAGGAAAAAACGACGGAGATCTAAAACATATTCTCCGAAACCAAGAAAGGTGACTGTTACTGACGGACAGGTCGAGCACACGCTTTCTCCCCCTCTACTTCCAACTGAAGGCCTAATACGCCAATACAATCTAGCTCGAGTACGTCAGCCCCCTCTCGCGAATAGGCATCGGCAAGACCCGCCATGGAGCTACGTTCTGTTGGTCAACCACCCTCGCTAAATTGCGAAAGCAATTTTTCTACTCCAAATGAATTCGGAGTTTTATCACAGTGTGAGGAAATGATCTGCTGTCCTCCCTCAACCAAATTACCCCAAGCCCCCTCCAATATATGTGAAAAATGTGAATAATTTCGCATTATTTGTCCAACGACTTCGTGACTTAATATGAGTCAACGGATTCACGTGCTAAGCCAGAGTAAACGATGAAGCCATTCATTGTAACGAGATAGAAGAATACAGGGGGGGGGGGGGTGTATATTCTCTTCGAGCTGAAAATGTGAAATTCCACACCTATCAGCCGAAAGAAGATAAAGCCTAACGAGTCGTTATTAGGCACCTGCATCACTCTACACCACCGCACATTATAAAAAATGAACTTCAAGAACTTGGCTTCAAAGTTCGAAGTTCAAATGATACAAGTGTACAAAAAGGGAACTCTGCACTCTCTCTCTTTGTTATCGGCTTGTAGCCCGATCCAAAAAATAAAGAAATGTTTAACGTCAAGACTATCTTTCATAGTCGAATAAAGGTTAAATGTACCTTACAAAAGAAAAGAAATAGTACAATGCAAAAAATGTCAATCATACTTACACACAAAGAGCTACTGCAACCATGCACCCAAGTGTGTCAAGTACGCCGGGCCACATTTGACTGAAAGTTGCACTAAAAAACTAAAATAAAAGCTAAATGTGCTCTTTGCTGTGGTGCCCACTCGGCTAACTATAATGCCGGCTATACACTCCCGTGCGAGTGCTCCCTTTAAAGTCCCGCCATAAAAAACTTAAGGGAGGAAAGTGCCCGGGTGCGACCATTCACACTCTCGTCGGGTTTATTCGAGGTAGTTAACTCAAAGCAGATGGACGTGTTCGAAGTTACTGCAGCCGTCGTTCTGAGTTGGCACAAGACTGAGAGGGCGGGAGTGTTAAGCTAAGCTACGCACTTGTAACTGACCCGGGACCCTTTGACCCGGGCTAAAAAAACCGACTCTGGATGGGGATGGGGAGCGAGGGGACAACCCGGGGTCAGACGGGGGGTACCCTTTACACTCACGCTCCCTGCCTGTCCGTCGGAAGTGCATAGCCGGCGTAAAGGTTGTACAGTTCACAAAGAACTGAAATAATCAGAAAACCCAACCAAAACAAGATATCCACAAAACAACCCTTCCTTCAACAAACGCCTACACTCAGCATAGAAGAAGGAACATCTACAGCTCCACATTCTCCAAGTCATTAAGCTCCCGCACCAGAACAGTTTTACCTTTCAAATTCCCAAATTGTTCCTGAAATGAGTTATGCCGCTGCCACTTGAGGTGTCGCTTCACGCCCATGTCTTCCTGCCTTTATCCCCCTCCTACTCAAGCTGTCGATATATTGGCCACCCTCCAAACCTTTCTTCACGACCTCCACACAATAATTAACCCTCTCCTCATAGCTATTTCCACATTTACAACCTTTATTCAGTCTCTTCTACCCGTCGCTCAACCACCTTGGTGGTTCCCACACTCAACACTCTCACTCAACGTTCCATGACTATCCTTCTTGGGAATAATAATGGTGCTATCCTCCACGGGTATGAACTGGACATTCTACTTCAAGACAGAAGGATCGACATTGCGACATATATATATCGACATTGACATAGAGACACATTTCACTACACGATCACATCTTTACATACAAAATTACACAACATACAGAACAGATCACCAGCAGATAACACTGCACACGGGGGTAATGTGATCTTAATACGAAACTCCATTTCCCACTATCCTTTACCACTTTTAACACTTGCATCCTTAACACTTGCACGGAATCTATTGAGTGTTCTTCCTTATCCTTAAACACTTAATTATACAATATCATCAATTTACTGTCCACCAAATTAGCCTATTTCCCAACAAGATTTTCTATTCCTATTGCAATCTGTTGGTCCTAAATTTATCGCAGGAGGAGATTATAATGCAATAATAAGCAATACTAACAAGCTGACAAATTATCACTAGGGTGGGGCCAGTGTCCTCTCATGTACCTTCAAATCAGTTTATTGTCTGTTGGTTTGAAAATCTTAGGTTGCGCTAAACGTGAGTTGTTTTGTTTTTGGCTATTTCCAGAAATTCAGTGTATTCCTAACCCAACCTCGCACCAGTTAAGCTACTCTGTTTTTACTATGTAATTTGTATAGTAAAAACTGTTGTTATAAAATAACAATTTAATTTTTAATTTTTTTACTAGTATTAACATTAAATTTCATAAATATAATAATATTTCCTCAAAATTTTAATAAAAATATTCAAATTATTTAAATTGAACAATACACTAAATTTGTATCGGACTTTTATTGATTTATTTTTACTCTTCTTATTTGTTGGTCCCATTTAGTTTTTATTTGCAAAAAATTGTTTTAGATTATAAATAAAAGATATTTTTAATACTATATACAGCTATTTGTTATTTATCCCAACTAGAAAAATTTGCTGAGAGAGGGGAAAAGTTCAGGGTATCTATAACCCAACCTCACTTGTTACGGGTTAAATACAAATTTGACAATTTAAGTAACATTCCTTGGAAATTTTAATATCTGAGATATTAATAAAAAAAATCAATTTGTCCAAATTTAAATCGAAACGGAAATGTTAATAAGTGCCAGTTTAGCTGTAAATAAGTGCCAGTTTAGCTGTAAATAAGTGCCAGTTTTGCTGTAAATAAGTGCCAGTTTTGCTGTAAATAAGTGCCAGTTTAGCTGTAAATAAGTGCCAGTTTAGCTGTAAATAAGTGCCAGTTTTGCTGTAAATAAGTGCCAGTTTTGCTGTAAATAAGTGCCAGTTTAGCTGTAAATAAATGCCAGTTTAGCTGTAAATAAGTGCCAGTTTAGCTGTAAATAAATGCCAGTTTAGCTGTAAATAAATGCCAGTTTAGCAGTAAATAAGTGAAAGTTTAGCTCGAGTTTGACGGACAGAGTTTTTGGATTAGCAAACATTTGTATTTTTCTAAATGAAAAAAAATTACTCACATCTTCTGTAAATGTCAAACCACCAGATCTGGAAACAAGCATTGGCATTTATTTTATAATAAGAGGCAATGCTTGTTTCTGTAGTGATTGACAAATGTCAATCTGAATTGTTTTTTTTAAAAATTGATAGATTAAAATTATAATTAATTCTTTTGTAATAAGTGAACATTAATAGTACATTACGCGTCGAGTGCGGAAAGTAGCATTTTGCATGCGAGTGTGGAGTTTGCACCCGAGCGTCAGCGAGGGTTGTAAAACCACACGAGCAATGCAAAATGCCGTTTTCGCTCGAGTTGCGTACCGTACTTTATCTACGATTGTTAGATTTAATAATAAATACAGAAAAAAATAAGCTTGCTTTATGTAAGTTCGTATCTCTCTCTTGATAAAGATGGCATTAATTCTTGAGTTGTATTTTTTGCAGAATTAATTATTTCTGGAGGAGTATTATTCTCCACATTTTCGTCAAAGTCACTTAATTCACTCATTGTTTTTCACTAAAAACTCGATATAAACAGTTACTTTAATAAAAGAATAGCAAATTAGTTTTGTTAAATGTAAACAAACCAGCTAATCGTGCGTAAAGCTGAATAATTCCTCTTCTTTACCGCGCTAGTGTAGTAAAGAAGAGGAATTCTTCAGAACTACGAGACGCGCATGCGCAATAAATACAAGTACGTAAATAATTACTTTCAACGCATCTAAACAGAGATATAATGTTTATATTTCTTATCAATCGTAGATAAATATCTTTATATGTGAACAAAGTTATTACCTAGCTTCCACAACAGTTTCCAACATGCTTGTTACAAACATTATTGTTTGTGTCTTTTGGACCCTAAATAGAAGTAGATGTTGTTTACTAATTATTTGAGTTATCAAGAGATTTTGTTTTAACCTAGTGCTCGGACATACTTTAGTTTAGTATAAAATATAAGCATAGCGATGCAAAGTCACACCACCTAGTATTAAATAATAAATGTTTTGGTTCAATTAGTCTGGCTAATTCAGCCAGTCCCTGTAGCCACAGTAAGATAATAATTTAATGGAAGATTCAGATTAAAAATGTTATTTTACTTTTAGAAGTCGATTAATAATTCAAATTCAAGTATTAAGTCGAGATTCTTCGCTTCTAGCAGGTTCGTCATTTTAATTTTAAGCACCAATAGCTTAGGTTTTTAAAGGACAAGTTCTGCAGGACAAGAAAATGGTTAATTTCGAAACATCGGTTAATGAATAATGAATACTTAGTTAAAAGGTTTAAAAGTCTTCAAGGAAGGTGTCTCTCGACTCGGCTTTCTATTGTTATTATCAATTGGCAACTTGACAAAACAACGGGTGTTATTAACTAGTCTCCGCTAGAAACAGTTTCTGTAGCTTATCTGAAAAATGGCTATTGTGTTCACTGTTTGACTTTACATAAATATATTTGTTTAATGCCGAAAAGGGTCTAATCAAGAGCGGAGATAGGCATGTACTAAGTGAGAGAGAGAAGTTTCCTTTAAGGAATTTTTTGCCGGCGAGAGGCTTTAGGGAGCGAGACGAGGGAAACATTAACGAACGTGCTCCCACCCCAGTATTCTCCACATAAATTCCTGTAGAAAGTTGTTGACAAACGCGAACCGATAAGCCAAGATATAAATTGGACTCCGTGTTGGTGCATAATATAGCTAAATGAAAGTGCCGCCTCCCCCGGCCCCCCACGGTTTTACTAAGAGAACCCAGGCCGTAGCAACCCCTCCGCTCTTACCTATCTTCCAATAGGAAATTAAAATCGATCCTAAAGTCCGGTGTGACGGCTTGAACGTCCATCGGAGCTTACTCTCTTCGACCGGATAGCCTTAAACTATTAGCACGGGCCCTCACTTCATCTACCCCCTTCTCATCCTCGATAATTGCCTATAAACCAAACAATTATTGATTTCCCAACCCTTCTATATATTTATTTTTGTTCCTTAACTTTATTATAAGGTAAAGCATTCGAAACATGAAAAAAAGTAAAAAAAAAAAAAAAAAACTTCCTCAACACTTAATAATTACGTAAAATAATAATAAAACACAAAAAACCGCCTTTGCTTAATAAACGTTAATATTTAATTATTATATTTAATTCCTTGACCACACTATTCTACACTAAATAGATCGGATTCAGACAAATAATAAAAAGGAAAATATTATGGGTTTAGATAACAACTGATGTATAATAAGGTCGTTTCTACATTGAAGAGAATTTCAATAATTTTTTTAGGGCTAAAATAGGGACAATGGAAAAAAATTAAGGGAAACTAGCCCAGAAAAAATATCTCGTCTATTTTATCGTGTCTTAATGTGTCGCTAAAAAGTGTTTAAATAATTATAGGTTGTGCGTGAAGTCTCCCGTAAAAAGGGTTTCTTTGGTATTGTGAACATGAAATTAGTATAATGGTGGGACGTTGAAGAGGAGAAATGTTGATGTTTTTTGACAAAATGGCATGAAACATTAAACACTTTCCACAAGTGTTATATATTTTTGTAATGTACTCTTCAATACCTTTCATTTGATACCCCACTCAAAATTAAAAAAAAAAAAAACCCCATATCGGGAATTATCCGCCATTTTGGATTCCCAGTTTATCAGATCAAATTGCTATTTTCATTTTTTATATAACCCAGCAGACCGCACATTTTTTATATTATTAGTAACAGCAGAAATATAGTTTTAATGGGGGGGGACAAGCAAAATGTTGATGTTTTTTGACAAAATGGCATGAAAAATGAAACACTTTCTAAAAGTTTTATATATTTTTGTAATATACTCTTCAATACCTTTCATTTGATGCCCCACTCAAAATTTTTAAAAAATATTTTTTTCGCGTGACGTGAATTATCCGCCATTTTGGACTTAAACAGCTCATAATTTTGAGTTTGCAATATTTTTTCTGTGTGCGCGTCAAAACGATCTTTAATACTGGAAAGGTTCATGTTTTGATCTCTTTTAATTCAAAAGTTATTGGAACCGTACAGAGTGACAGACAGACAGACAGACACAGGAACGAAACTATAAGGGTTTCTTTTTTTGGTTTTACCAACGAAACCCTAAAAATCGTAAAATTAGTTTGTTGTTACTACATGTTGGGTCAAATAATTATTTTCATCAATTAACAGCAGTTTGAATTGGAGGCTTGGTGACAAATCAAGCCTCTATATAAAAGTATAAAAATAAGCATACTAAAATATATTTATAATAGAAATACTAATGCTAATTTTATCAATATAACCAAGAATGAACTAATCAGGAAAGCTCTGACTCGTTCTGAGACTGTACAACGATGCCGTTCCTTACTCGGATTATTAAGGACGGATATGGAGAACACATGCCCATGTTAAATATTAATTACCTAATTATCTAATACAAATTAATCCGACGTAATACAATTAAATCGATATAATGTTGAAACAGATGGGCTGTAAGTATTACCTGGGTATAGATAGTTTACACTACTTTGTCACTATATGTCTTAACGACATCATTTTAATATCTGATAATACGTAATATTTAGTAATAACGGAGCTATATCAATTGTCTAAACAAGCGGTAGCTAAATGGGCAACTTCTCTATAATGGCCTGACAGACAAACCACATTTCGGGTCCTATTTGCCAACCCCACAATTACACGCCTATTAAACCACCACCGTCCTTCTCTCAAATCTCTTTGTTTGGATTATAAAGGAGAGGATGTCTTGCCATTTTTAAGTTGTTTTGCTCCTCTTTCCTGATTTCTCGTGTTCCTAAGGTATGGAAGCGTATTATCTCGTGTCCTTCCCTCACAAACTCGCAAGAGGTGGTAAGCTGTCTCCTCTTCTTCTCCACCTGCCGTACAGGTAGGGTAATCATCGATATTTCTAAGTGGTGAGCGTTATTTGACGTCTCTTGGAAACAAAGAGGTCATGCCGAACAAGTTTAGTAACATGTGTTAAAAGAGAGGAAAAAGCCAGGTGATTATTTTACAAGTGCTAAGCCAATTGCTTGAGTTAAAATGAAACAGGTGTGTTTTTCAGTATCCATCTTTTAGCTGTTCAATGGGTAGGACGAGAAAAAAAATGCCAAGAAAGAAAAAAAAAAATACAAAATAATAAAAGGTAACCGTCCTTCAACAGGATAACGCCCAATGAAAACAAGCAATTTAATTTTCTCACTCCCCCGAGGGTTGAGAGAGGAGCTGGCTGCGGCTCTTGTCGAGGGCTTTCTCCGCACGCCCAGTTATTTTCACGGCAGCCCTCCACTGCTCTCTGCATTGTCGCTTACCCTCCGTCGTCCTCCCCCTTTCAACCCCTAGAAACTCTTTAAAAAAAACCTTTTCCACAATTCACTTTTCAATCTTTTTTAGAAACCTTACCAATATATTTCGGTACTTTTTTCCTCCTCGTCCTACTCTTCTTGTCGTCGCTCCTTTTGCCTCGCCTTCTTATTAAATTACATCCGTAGATAAAATTATTTCGAATGAAATAACTTTTTACTCGGTGCCTCTTCAGACGCCAAAATAAGTATAAAAAGAGATACACTTTTTTCTATTCATCTTTCTTTGTCAAACCATTTTTTTTTTCGAATGAGCCTCTTAATCTGATTTATTTATTTACTGATGATTAAAATTGATTATCTTAACCCTCCGAGAAGAAGGTAGTCTTTGAAGACCCCAGCGTTGAAGGAAAGACACAGTGGAGCCTAGCTTGTCGTTTACTCGCATTCTCACTTACAGACTGGAAAAAATTGACCTGTGCTTCTTTACGGGCATGGACATAGTGGAGCCTGGCAGGGTACCTGATTGGGCGCAGTAAGTATAGCAGGGAGCTTGAAGAATAATTCCTACTTCAATTGTTACATAGCTCCAGGCGTAATAGATAGGCCTCGAGAACCAGTGCTTTAACACTTTTTCTACGATGACAAATATAATTATATGTTTATATATACACACGCAAACATACATATTATATATAATATTAACGTAAACACTTTATCATCACTATATATTAAATTTAACTTCCCTTAACGGAAGAGGACAAGCTATTGAACCTGAACAAGCTGCTATGTGTGTGTGGCCCGCTACATGCTAGGTAATATGCGACCTGCTCTGCTACCAATCAGGCTGCACTGCGTAGGGACTCTTACTTTAGTCCTTCTGTGCATCTCGCCCGCGAAATATATACGTAATATTACCTGTCCCTCAAGGTAGTTGTCCTCAATGCCTGAGCGGAATAAGTTTTATCATTTGCAAACTTGTCAGTCAGTGGTCATTATTATAATCTAGAATGGCTAATTTAATAAGTCAAACCAACTATGCTCACACATACATACGTATATTATGTATAATGCTTATGTTGGGTAACAATCAGTTTAATTTGGTGCCCAAGATATTGTGTATTGTTTGCTAGTCAATTCTATTAAATGTATTCATTTTTACTTTTTGTATAATATATGCATTTAATTTTATTCGCTCTTTTTTTTTTTTTTTTTTTTTTTTTTTTTTTTTTTTTTTTTAATTTCAAAGCTCAATTATTTTGATTATTTTAGATGCACACTGTGAAAAAAGTACTAACAAAGGTTGTATTCTTAAAAGTTATATTAATTAGTTGCAAAATGTCCTTGATTCCAGCCAGAAATCACCTTGTGAAAAATCAAACGGTGTTAATGACAATGATATTAATGAAAGTGTAAATGATTAAATACAATTTGAAATTGATAATTTTTTTTTTTTTTTTTTTTTTTTCTTTTTTTTACTGAGATTTTGTGGTACCACTTCATAATTATGACTAGATAGGTTGGTAGAAAACAATACAGCGAAATTGTCACCATATTTTGACATTTTCATGTCTTGACTTTGGCACATAAAATCGAAAAGCGTTACAAAGAAACAACACCAAAAAGCGTTACACACGTAACAGGAGGTTAGGAAGAGGCAAGAGGTAGTATCTACGTATGAATAGTTTTGTCTAAAGTAGAGGTTGTAGAGAGAACCTTCCCCCCGCGGGCTCGCCATCGGAAGGTTTACTCCTTTACCTTGCGCGTAACTGGCTCTGCACCCCGACTTCCGCTCTTCGCTTCTCGCTACTGCTCCAGCAGTCGCTCGCACGCCCCAGCGGCGCCCCTCCCTCTTAACTACAACTTCTGTTTTACTGCTCCGATTTGCACCGGACAAACGCCATAACCCTTAGAATTTTATTCCTAATAAACTTACATACACACAATTTATTTTTTACTTCATTATTTTGTATTTTTGTTATACTATAATTTTTTGCATTTATTATAAAACTATGGGTGAAGAATGCTAAAACATGACTTCTTAATAAAATGGAAAAAAGAAGGAAAAGAGAAAAGTACTTTCTTTCTTAGTGCACAAAATATTGTTCGATTTAATTCCTAATTTACAAAAGCAAGAATCTGCAAGCTCGAATTGTTTGACAGTTTCATGTCTTTACTTTGGGCACATAAACTCGAAAAGCATTACCAAAAAGCGTTACACAAGCGTTACCAAAAAACGTCACCGAAAAGCGTTACATAAAAATGTCTCACTGTCTTGCAGACTTATATGCAAGCATTTTTTTTTATATTTTTTTTTATTAAAACTCACTAACGCGTTTCGACGTATAATATAATATTCAGTGTGCTTGTTAACTTAGTAACAAGTAGTAAGAGTGTATTCTGTACTAAGCTAACTATTTTACATTTTTTTTTTTGACAAATTAACAGTACAAGGTGGAGACTAGAGACTAGAGCTGTGTGGGTAGAAATATTACGGAAGGAACAATATAAGGGATAGGGAGTTGTGATCCAAGGCGGAACCCAGTAAAGGAATGGTTCAGGTTGACAGTTCTGTTCTTCAACTGCTTATACTTACTATAGCTCAATTCCTTATATTACTATAGCTAAAATACCTTATAACTACCAGACATTTTTTTTTTTTTTTTTAAATATTATTAATTGATTTTATAAGAGCAGAGTTGTTAAGATTAGATTTGTCATTAAAACATGCTATATTTATGGCTTGGATAGCTCTTTAAATTTCTAAGTTTTCTAAGAGGTCCAATTTTCCTATTTTTTTGGCACGACTGTAGAAGTTCATAATTATCAACATAAAATATATAATTGGTTTCTAGAACCTGGTTCGCAAAACTGGATACGTTGACATGTTTTTGATGTCTGCCATTCGATATTTTCTGCCAAGAAAATCTTTATAGCGCTCTGCAATGAGTGTACTAACTTTCCAAGAGGATTGTCCAACGTATCCACCTATGCAGGCCTAATATGCGTGGCCTTAACATAATCCACATTTATCTTTAGTTTTAATTGGTTATTTGACTGTGTCCAGAGTCGTGCCTAGTTGTGTGTACGGTTTGTAACTGACTCTATGTTCGTTTTTGTTTTGTAAAATTTTTCCTACTAGTTCTGACAGTGTCCCCATGTATATGGTAAGCTAATCCAGGGTTTAGGGATTTGTTCTATTAGTTCTAAGTTGGTTATAATATTTATTGCTATTTTTTTATTTATCATTTTTGTGTTGTATCCATTATTTTTAGCTATTGCTTTTACTGTACAGAATTCGTTTTGTAGTTCTATATCATCCTTGGGAGTGGTAAGTGCTCGGTGAATCAAACTATGGAAAGCAGCCATTTCATGTTTATACAGGTAGTTTGAATTGTTGTGGATTATTATATCTGTGGAGGTATAGTTTAAAATGGGGATATTTTGATGTATGTTAAACCATTAAATAACTGTTAACAGTGTTAACTAAGACGTTTTAGCAAAACGATTTTAAGAGCCTCTCTCTGAGGATAAGAGTTACGAATCCTGTCAAGGTTAAAACAACCTTGTAACCAATAAGCACGCAGCTCAGTCGGAAGCGTTGTCGACCATCGTTTTAATTAAGTCAAACTCTCGAAGATCCGTGGTTTGAAACCCAGCAAGTGTCAATAAATGTTATTGATAAATAGACGAAAATAAAACTTGTATTTGACGAATTAATAATTTAGTCATTCACCAGCAAGAGAAATTTCATGAGAGAATTTAAAATAAGATCAGATTAGTGTATTAGAAGTGTAAACACATCTTAACCTGAGAGTTGAAAGGGCAAAGCCACAAGAAGGTTACATACACAAGTTATATAAAGACTTCTTTGTAAACAACCCTAATCTAGCTCTTTATAACACAGTGACACATAGATCTAGAGTATATTTACAAAAGGCAATCACATAAATAAATCATTATGGAGAGCAATGCCACTAGTATCGCTAGCTTTCTTAGGCAAATCAAAGATGAATTGAAGAAAGAAATAAATGCAAGTAAAGGGGAACTAAAGAATAAAATGGTTCAACTTAAAACAATGTATTTCAATAAATCCATTCTAACAGAACAACAAGGAAAAAATATAGATTATTTAGAAAAATAAATTAGGAGGAAAAATGTAGTAATACATGGATTTAGAGAAGAGGAAAATTAAGAGTACGCTAAACTAGAAATAGTTATTTATGCACCTATAGGGAGTAAAGTAAGCCATTATTCCCTGAGCGAAAAAAATTGTTCTTGAGGCGAAGCCGAAGGAACCATGACCATGGTCTCTAAATCCCGAGGCGAAGCTGAGGGAATAACACTAATTAGCTGCCAAGGCGCAGCCGAGGGAGATAATTATCACGAGGGGAATAATGACACTTTACTCCAGAGGTACATACAATATGTTATCACCAGTAGGGAGAAAATACACATTTTCATCCATTGCAAAGTTTTAATTTATTACTTTAATAAATAACTATAATTGTTAGCACTTTTAATAGCAGATATTAGAGATTCAATATTAAAAACTAATATGAATTGGAATTAAACTCAAATAGAAGGTTAATTAGACGCAGGTTATAAACAAGGTCGAAAAAGCAATGTCGCCAACCTGATTTCAAAAACTTTATTACATTACCTATTTATGCTTTACTATATATAAAATAATTAAGTTGGCAATCCTTCTTTTTCTCCCTACTTTGAGTTCCGGGAAGAAAAGACTTACTTTAGCCCCTCTAAACTAATCCAAAATCATAATTTTTTCTCTCTGCAGGAGATAAATATAATTATAGGACTTATTAATAACAAATTAATAATAGTGCTAGAAGTTAGAGTTATAGATTTCGTAAAGCGAATAGGAATAGCTGGACCGATTTTATGAAGTCTAATTTCTTCGAAAAAGAAAATAGAAATTCTAAAAAGTAAATCTAAGCTGAGTTCAGCAGAGATATACAGGGTGGTCCAAAAGTCCCCCCCCCCTCTTAACTTTTAAACGGTTTGAGATAAATTAATGAAACTTGGGGAATTTCTACCATGCAAAGGGAAGTTTGTTTTCATGCGATCACCCACTAGGGGCAACCACCCACTTTGCCCCCAGGCCACCCAACTTCAGAATTTGAAATTGGAGTGTATATTTTTGATAGCATATTTGGATTCTACAATGAAAAATAATAAACTTTTATTTTAAACTATTTTTTCTTTCTCCAATAATTTGGCCCCTGCAGGGGGGCAAAGATAGCAAAATAACCCTTCCGAAATAGTAAAAAAATAACACTTAGATCGTTATAAAATCTAAACGGTTTGAAATAAAGTAATGAAACTTGGGGGATCTGTACCATGTAAAGGGAAGTGTGTAATTATTCACTCGCTTACTAGGGGCAACCACCATTTTGCCCCCAGGCGCTGAAATCTACCCTATATGGGGCAAAATATTGGATATAGAAAAAAACGTTTGAAGTAAAATATTTTTATTTTTTGCCGTAGAATCTGTATCAAAAATATACATTCCAGGTTAAAATTTTGACGTTAGGTGTTCTGGGGGCAAAATGGGAGGTTGCCCCTACTGCGCGATTGCATGAAAACAAACTTCCCTTTACATGGTACGGATCCTTAAGTTTCAATAATTTATCTCTAACCGTTTAGATTTTACAACGTATGATAGTAAGGGTTATTTTGCTATCTTTGCCCTCCTACAGGGGGCAAGATATTGGAAATAAAAAAAAAAATTCTAGTAAAAGTTTATTATTTTCCACTGCAGAATCCAAATATGCTACCAAAAATATACACTCTAATTTAAAATATTGAAGTTGGGTGGCCTGGGGGCAAAGTGGGTGGTTGCCCCTAGTGGGTGATTGCATGAAAACAAACTTCCCTTTGCATGGTAGAGTTCCTCCAAGTTTCATTAATTTATCTCAAACCGTTCAAAAGTTAAGAGGGGGGGGGGGAGAGACTTTTGGACCACCCTGTATAATAGAACCGACGGGTTTTTTTCCACCGACCAAAAAAAAAAAATAAATAAATAAATAAAAATGAACTTAGAAAAGCTCATCATAAAAGTTACAGCCTTAAGAAATGCCAATCAAATAGCAGCAACGCATGACAAGAAGAATATGAGATAACCCTAATGACATGTAACACACGGACACTAAGGACAAAGGGACACTTAATGCTGCTACTACAAGAAATGGGATATAATCGGATTAGCAGAAGTAAGAAGGAAAGGAAAAGCGAAGGTAGAGATGGTAGACAACATAAGAATGACACCAAAAACGTCGGAAACAACGGGAAACGTCACTACGGAGGTACTGGATTCTTAGTGATTAACGCAGCAGATAAAAAAGAAAATATTTTAAGTTAAATCGTACTCACATAGAGTTTAAAAGCTGGTTTTGAGCTAGGAGGACAACTAGAACGAAGAATAAAGATTCTGCAGGTTTATGCGCCAAGCAAAGAATCGGAGGAAGAAGAAATAGAAATGTTTTACTCCAACCTTCGCAGTCGACCAAGACCCATTTCACTTAAAAATTGTGATGAGCGAAAAAATCAGATGAAGGAGAATTTATTATGGGCCTATACGTAGTGGGCGAAAGAAATGAAAGAGGTGACAGACTAATAGAATTTGCAACAAGAAACAAACTTTATAGTACCGACAGTTTTATCAATGCTACAGAAGAAAATAAATGGAATTGGATTAGCCCAAATAGCCAGGTAACGAACGAAATAGATTTCATATTATTTAATAAACCTGATGATATCCGTAGATTAGAGGTAGATAAAACAATAGACGTAGGAAGTCACCATAGGGCAGTAACAATGAGTTTTAAAGCAAAATAAAAAGAAATACAAGTGACGGGCACTAGAGTTTATGGTATGAATCAGAAGGGCCTGACTAACCTTCTGTGTTATTTTTATTATTTTTTTTTTTTATAAAGATTACTTTATTTTATAATAACATTTTATATTTATTACATTAAATACATGAAATGTTAGTATACATGTTTTGTTTGTTTATTATAATTATTTTAACTTTATTAATTTGTTGTTTTAACAAAGTTTGCCCCCACATCGGAATTGGGACTAAGTGTGCTGTGGGGAGAGTTCATCCATCCAATAGTCTATAATGGTTATTATTCAATAATGATAACGATAAACGTTTACAATAATAATATGAATAATATTGTATCATAATAAAAAGCTTGGTTTTCTAGTGAAATCCGAGTCACGAAGGGGATGAAGTCCGACGTTTCGCTTCAACTACTGGAAGCATCTTCAGAGGTGTAGTGCATCGTGATGTTTACTTGAAGCAACAACAAGACACTGACGACTGGAGATGCTTCCAGTAATGGAAGCGAAACGTCGGACTTCATCCCCTTCGTGACGCGGATTTCACCGGAAAACCAAGCTGTTTATTACGAGTCTACCCGCGGAAGCTTTCTCACCAAATATTATATCAGTTTGATTTATTTTAGATATAAGTTCTAATGCGTTGCTTAAAATTGTGGAAGGTTTGTAAAGTTTTTATCTGTTGATCCAGTCTATTATATTAAGTAGCAGCGTTATAAAGCCAGTGTCTCTGTCCCCTTGCAGTCCGGTAAAACGATACTTTGTAAAGTTTGTCTGCTTTAGCTCTTGTAGTCTTTTCGTGGTTAATTAGTTGTAAGTTGTGTTTTCCTTTGTAGATTCGTTGTAAGCATAAATAGTCAAATATTTTGTTAATATTTAAGATAGATAATTTTTAAAATAATTTCTGAATAAGTTGGTCTTGGTTTCTTCAGTATTATTTTTACTATTGCTTTTTGTTGAATTAGTACATTATTTTTTGATGTTTCGTTCGCTGACCCCCATGCAATTAGTCCATATCTGATGATACTGTCTACCAATGAAAAATGACTGATCTTAATTGAGAAACATGTAAGAAATGTCGAAGTCTTAAAAAAAATGATTCTGGTAAACTGTTCAAACTGATTTGGTTCAAGTGAGGTGGGATTAGTGGTAAGGTGGCGTAGTAAAGCCGCGACACCAGACCAGCACAAGCTCTCGGTGGGTACAGCTGAGAGACAGTCGCGATACCGAAGAAGTAGGTACTCCCGGAGGGTACAGGTACAGGAAGGAGGAAGTTTGGAATGGTAAGAGTGAAGCCAAGAGTGATATTCGGAGGAAGAGAAAAGAATGAGCTCTCTAGACCAGTACACCGGTATTTAAAGGCCTGGGGAGAGAAGGGGGGTTCTCTCCCTACCCCCATGGAGGGGAGCGCGGAGTGCGCAAGACGGGTGTCTCCATGGTGGGGGAGAAGGGCCCCCCTCCAAATCCCACAGGCTCCCTACAAACCGGAAGTAGAGTGGCCCCTAACTCTTCTAACCTCGAGTTTATTCATTTATATATATACATACATCGAAAAATATCTACAAAGAAAGTCTCACGAGTCAATTAGGCACAATAAGGTGGCGGTCGCCACACAAGAAAAGAAAAAAAGAAAAATAATAGAAACAGCCAAGGACTTAAATGGGAGAATTATTAAAAATAAAATATAAATAAGCACGCAAAGATGATAACTTAGAGAAAAAGGTTAAAACACTACAGAACAACCCGATTACGGCATCAGAAGAAATAAATGGAAACGAAGAAAGAAAAGCAAAAACTAAAGTTCCGAAAGCCATAAGAAAATAGATGAAAAGAGAAAAAGAGCAAAAAAGCAGGGAGAAGAGTACAAAGAACTTTCAAAAGAGATACGTTCCGACATAGATGTAACATTGACGTGTGTTTCAATTAGAATTATTAAGTTAAAATTAATAATGAAGTCCAGAAATGCTTGTTGTTGCACACAAGATTTGAGCCCCCTTATATTGTTACTAACATATTATCTAAGTCCTGTGCGTTTATTGTTTCCTGATTTTGGTGTGTGATTGAGAGGGTTTCTTTTATTGTTATTTATTCTTGGTATTTCTTCTTTGGTCCAGGGTTTTCCACGTGTCTTTAGTTTCACGTAACACTCCTGTGAATTTTGTTGTGTGAAGTCCATCTTTCTTCTGTCACGTTTTAACTCTTTTCTGGAGACCTTTAAAAATAAAATTATTACGTCACTTTATATTTCCAATAGTTTCAATCTTTTTAACTTTTATTTTGTCCCATTTCTGTAGGACGTCCACTTTTTTTCCTTCAGACCAATTATTTTATCATTTTTACCTCTTCTTTTGTGGCTACATCCCCTAGTAAGCCCTTCATTGCCTCCAAGAGTTAGCCTAGATTAAGGTCACCAACTTTGATATCCAGGACCATTGCAGCTTTATTTGAAGGCAGCCTTTGTTCCTCTGAGGAGTCTGGGTTCCAGCCTCGCTTTTTCCTATCAATATAATAAGATATAACTGTGAGTTTTTCTTCATTACTTTATTATTCATCCAGATCTATTATTAAAAAAAAAGGTTGCCGTAATTTATATTAGTTTAATTGTGTTTACCCTCCTGCATCATTCCGCACCGTTCTACTTAGCTAGGAGAACAATAATATCTTTAGAAGATATTATATAGTTTTGTTATTTCTTGGTTTATTTTCTTATTTCTAAACTATTCCTCTTAAGCAGACTATCCGTAATATAAAGTAAGTAGTATGGGATATTTATGTAAAAAGCGATGAACGTCGACGTTGCGTTTCGAACCTAAGTCCTTGTGAACGTTATAGACATTAATTGCACCACAGTGGCTGGCGATGTGACATGAGGGTCCTGTAATACGTAATTTTAAGTAGTGTGAATTAAATAAGCCATGTAGGTTACGATAAGTATTTTAAATTATTTTATAATTGTTACCATATGGTTTAAATTTAAATAAATTATTTTAGAGATGTAAATTGGCTTACCTTATTCACTCACTTCTATATGTTTAACTAACTGAAAGAAATATATTTAGTTCTTTTTCAGCACATGAAATTAAGAATTTATATTACTGCCTCTCTTAAAATGTAAAACATATAGAATAAAGTTCTAGCACAAAAATGATTTCTTAATAACACAATTAAACCTGAGCTCGATGTGCACTCTACTGATGTCCAGTGGCTCACGTCGACTACTTTATTTTATCTATGTGTAGGTTAAAAAGTTGTGCCAAATTTCAAGTCTCTAGCTTGTACGGTTGGGTAAGTGTGAACCAAAGTGACAGAAACCCACATCACCTTTGGAATAAGAGTTTCGAGGAGGATCTACGAAACCTGAAAAAATACATTAAAATATAACACATTGTGTGTTTTTATATAAAGAACCGGGACCGAGCGCCCATGGCGTTCGAAAAGAAAAGCAAAAACCTTAACAACCCCCCTCAATCTTAGGCTCATTTTTCTTCTCTCACCGTCCCCTACACCGGGGAATATCGATGGCACGGTTTAGATTCGGTTTTAGCGAGATCCTTTGTTCAGAGAATTGTCATTTTAAAGATATGTTTCCACACTATAAGGGGTTTATTCTAAGGAATTAAATTGTGGTTAAAGGACTCCAAATGGGGAAAAAAGTCCCTGTAATGTAAAGGCTTCGTTTCGTACTACTATGCTTACTAATGTTTATAGTAAACACGCCTTTACCCTGCGCTCCACGCGGGGCTTATGCTAGGTATTAGTAGCTATAACTAAAATTATCATGTAGGTCTAGCAATAAAATTAAATCCCTAAATAGTATTGTTTCGTAAGACTTCTAACAGTAGAATCAGGACTATATTATAAATCATTCATTCCATTCCTAAGAGCACAAAACTCTCCAAATAGTTTGATGTATACTCGGTATAATTAAGATATGCTAAAAAGAGATAAAATAAATGAGAAAATAAACGCAGTCAAAACTACTTAGACTGGGAAGGCATAGAACAATCATTAAACATTGGTGCATTCATTTAATTACTAGACACTTCTCGATACGGCAGATGCACCAGTAAATAATTAATAAATCTGATTTGTAGGAAAAATTTAGCTTTATTTAAGGTAGAACCCAAGGAGGTACGATAAAAAGTCATAGCAGCAAAGTTGTGCAGTTAAAATCAAGCAAAGTTGTGCAAAGCAAAATCAGTTACCGCTAGTGCAATCTGCTTTTCACTACGACTTACCGTTTAGCCGCAATAAGCCTCCAAAAAAACTATAAAATTACGTCCGCCATCTTTAATTTTTTTAAGGAGGGTACAAATAAAAATGTATACATTTTTGGATTTCTTTAGTCAATTGGGCCAATTTCCGATAAAACGCAGAAAACCGCGAGTCTCAAGGTGGTTTAGAAGTACCCAAACATTTTGAGTAGCAAGTCAGTGTGTTTTGGTTATGGTGGGTCAACCTAATTTTTTTTTTAATATTTATTAAATTGTTAACAACTTTGGTTCTACTCAATATTTTTAGATGAAACCAAGCCCACGAATTGCGCAACATGTTAGCGCTCACCTCTTATCCAGTTTTGCGCCCATAAAGTCAGACTGGTGGCGACAGACACACATACATAAACGAAAAAAGTTAAGGCCAGATTCGGTTTTTTGGAATGTATAAAATGAAAAGTATCCAAAAAAAATTCAATTCTGGCCAATGTAAAGACAAAACTTTAATTTAATAGATTATATAGATAGATAAAATAGAACAATAAAAAATACTAATAAATCCAGGCAGTTAACTATCTCAGTTGCATTCTTTCATTTTTCATTGAGATGAGAACTTTTAATTGAGAACTTTTTCTTTGCATTTAATTTTTTTTGTATAATATTTAAGCTACATATATGTGTTTCCTTGAGTTTTAGGGTCCAAAGGCAAAACCAAGGACCCTTATATTTTCCTGAATGTGTCTGTCCGTCCGTCCTCTCGCGTGCTCTCACGGCTACACCTTTCGTCCGATCAATTTGAAATTTGGCATGTATGTGTCTTGTACCTATTTAAAAATATAGCGACTTCAAAAAAATATTTTTCAAAACAATTAGGGTAAAAAAACTTAAGGGTTGGATTTTATTTATTATTTTTCGACACCGTGAGGGGTATCATATGAAAGGGTACGTCGAGCTGATTATAAAAATATATAATTCTTTGGATACAACTTTGATAGGGCGAGCGTAGGCAAGTTTGAAGTGGGTGTGAAACGTGCCCCCCCCCCCCCCCCCCCTCTATCTCGCTTATGTAAAGTGCAAAAAATCTGAAAAAATTCCTGAACATTCTTCTACCAAAAGTAAAGATACCACTTTTTGGAATTTCGAAAAAAAAAATTATTTATAGTAGTAAGTAGTTTGGGTTGTTTCCTTATTAAATGATTCTTATTGGTAAGTAGGGTCTAAAAGGAAAAAATTAGAAGCTCACTTTTGCGATATTTCGACCCCTCTTTGGGTCATCTTTAGGCTGAAAACCATATTTATTGTTAGTAACTCTTATACAGTCGTTATATTTTATAACATAATACATAATTAAAAATGCTTATATATCTACCTGACTAGAAGATTACTATTTCATCCTTTAGTTTTTTTAAGTTAAATTTTCTCTAACCTAGGTGGCTATTGTCAATCTGAAATAACAAATCTCTGATATAGGGTTGGTTCATGTTAAGTATAATTCAGGTTCTATTGGATATTAATATTTTTTACTTACTGTTTTGATAAGTTTCTTTAAAATTCCATAGATATCCTATGATTGTCAGTACAAATATTTGTTACAAGTCAACACTTATTATTAAAAATACTAATTTAAAATTCCTAAATTTTCACCAAAACAACCTCTCAAGGCATGTCTTTGCTAATTTGATTAATTTGAATAATTTATCCAGAGTAATTAGGTGTAGATTGGTGTTTTGCTGGCCTAGAGTGACAAAACATCACATGATTGTGACCAGTGGTATGTAGTTAAAAGCTTGAATTTTGGTATTACTATGGTCATTTATGTAATTTATCATTTAAAACTTTTTTGGATTAAAGATTATTTTATATTAATTTATTTAATATGCTGTAAGATCCCGGAATAAAATTTATTAAGTTCTCTGCAATCTTTTTTGTGATTAATGTTGTTTTTTTCTTTGCAGAAAAATTCATTTCATGGCTCATCTGTTTGCAATGTATCGCAAAGGCAGTTTTATCATCCTGTGCTCTGATATTAGCCATGTGCTGCTTTTGCCGGTTGCCCCATGTTTGTCGAGTTTCACCTATGTAAATACATTGCAACAGATACATAGATACATTGCAAACAAATGAGCCATGAAATGAATTTTTCTGGAACCAAAATTCTCATTTTAGAAACAAATGATAAAAAAAGACTTCTCTTATAAGCCCTGAATATATCCAAAGAAAAAAACAACATTAATCACAAAAAAGATTGCAGAGAACTTAATAAATTTTATTCCGGGATCTTACAGCATATTAAATAAATTAATATAAAATAATCTTTAATCCAAAAAAGTTTTAAATGATAAATTACATAAATGACTATAGTAATACCAAAATTCAAGCTTTTAACTACATACCACTGGTCACAATCATGTGATGTTTTGTCACTCTAGGCCAGCAAAACACCAATCTACACCTAATTACTCTGGATAAATTATTCAAATTAATCAAATTAGCAAAGACATGCCTTGAGAGGTTGTTTTGGTGAAAATTTAGGAATTTTAAATTAGTATTTTTAATAATAAGTGTTGACTTGTAACAAATATTTGTACTGACAATCATAGGATATCTATGGAATTTTAAGGAAACTTATCAAAACAGTAAGTAAAAAATATTAATATCCAATAGAACCTGAATTATACTTAACATGAACCAACCCTATATCAGAGATTTATTATTTCAGATTGACAATAGCCACCTAGGTTAGAGAAAATTTAACTTAAAAAAACTAAAGGATGAAATAGTAATCTTCTAGTCAGGTAGATATATAAGCATTTTTAATTATGTATTATGTTATAAAATATAACGACTGTATAAGAGTTACTAACAATAAATATGGTTTTCAGCCTGAAGATGACCCAAAGAGGGGTCGAAATATCGCAAAAGTGAGCTTCTAATTTTTTCCTTTTAGACCCTACTTACCAATAAGAATATTAATACGTCTTTTTATAATTATGGTCTTTTCGATGTATTTATATGGTTGTAGTCCGGTTCAGTGGCAAAAAAATACGTTATCAGAAGTTTGTTTATTTGTTTTGAAAATATCAGACCCTTAGAATTGTTCAAAGTAAGCTTTTTAGAATTTTAAAAAAACACTGTTTATACACTTTACAGTTAAACACTATATAGTGTGGCCTACGGACCCTCGCTGTGTGCTGACTAGCTCACACTTGACCGGTTTATTTCTTATCCTGGTGACTATATTTTTATAGAATTACACTTTAAATTTATAAATATAATTTTTATCATAGTAGGTACCTCTTAAAATTGTTTATACATTGATTTTAAAGGTATTAAATTAACTGGATCTCATAAAAAAGTATTCAATTAAACGGTAGTATTTTAGCTGATGTAGGCAGATTTTGAGGAAAACGTCTTATTTTCAATAATTACAAACATTAGCATAGTGCCAATACGAAGCTGCATAAAACTATAAAGGGACTAACCCCTGACCACAATTTTTTTTTCTTTTTTTTAAATTAAACCAGAAACACCTTATATATCAACAACGAAATGGAAAAACATATTTTTCTTTTTCGGGTAAAACCGAATAAGAAGATTTTTTTTGAAAATAATGGTGTACGTATTATAGAAATGAATAGCAACTAGGGCATCAAAAATGTGTCCTGAGTTCTTTATTTTGGATCGACCATTGTCCACTACGCAATATGCATTGCATTTCTCACTCTGAGATTGATCGGGATAGAGAATTTGTTACTAATGTTCACATTGGCCAATGTATTGTATCCTTGATTTTTACCAATTTAAGAGGAGCTTTCGTTCTTCACAGCGAGTGTCTTAAACAAAGAATATACATAGTTAAAATATACACTTTTTCCATTAATACGTAAATCTTATATTCTTCTCATGCTTTTTTACAAATTATGTACGAGCCAATGAAGGGTTTAAAATCAAAAGTGATTTATAGTCTACCATCACAAAAAAAGGGGAAGCAGTTGCTAATTCGGGACAGTAAAGCCGAGCACGAGTATCGAATTAAACTTTATACTGTAGTGAAATATATGGCAGAGCTTGGAAATGTATATTGTATGAAGGTGAAAGAGGCGCGTTCCGGCCGCGTATTAATGGCATATCGGCAGATACCGGTAGACTTTGCTGAATTATTGATGTTAAGAATAGAAGAGTGCCAATGCGACTTGTCGTCTTCTTATCAGCACCGCCTCAAGAGACCCAGATTATATCAGGACGTTATTTATTCAGTCAGGTGTTTTTTTTCCCCAAAAGTTAAGCAGGTTTCCAGCATCCCCTCGTCATTTTTCCATAGCTTAGCATAAACCCTCTGGAAAACAAAGGATATCTCGACGTTAATAGCTGCTCTCACTCCGAACAAGGAAAAAATACACACAACTCGTACAAAACTTAAACATTCTTATTATACTCAATTATTTGGTCTAGTGTTTTGTTAGTTGTTTAGGATCTTTGTGATTCAATTTAATTACTATTTATTTATAGGTATTGTTCTAATTATTTACAATAACAAATTTCCTTCTAGGGAGGGAATTATACCTGACCACTCACTTTTTTGAAGTTCGTATAAATGGACTACATTTAAGAACTACAATTTTTTAATCAAAACCCGTTACTAAAAAATACTTGTTCATTGTTATGGATTTACAAAGATTGTGATGGATTTACACGTTTTAAAGTCACCTGAGCCCAATATAAAGGTTTTAAAATGTCTGTGTCAAGTCTGTGCAGATGCATGGAGTCTTAACTACTCAACGGATTAGAATGCAATTTTGAATTCAGTCAATCTTTAATTTTCGCAATAATGCAGTCCCAATAACTCAGTGAATGCTAAAATCCCGAATGGCGTCGTTAAATTTATTGTAAAAAATCGTTCTGAGACAACTCGGACAAACTTTCTCATATATGAGTTCATAATTATTACTTAGTCCAGTGTTTTCCATTAGTTTTCGTATGTACATTTATTAATTATTGAAGATTTCATCAAAATTTATAAAATAACTTCTCCTGAGCGGGGGATCGAACCAGGGCTATTTCCGTCCACGTCAACTAGATTTTTCCCGGGAAAACAGCTTATATCGTTAGATTCGGATTTAAATGGACTACATTTTAGAATTTTTTAATCAAAATCGTCGGAATCGTTTACGAGATTTTTTTTTTTTCTCGTTTTTGGTGGGTAGCGCCCCCAAATTTGGAGCTAAAATTAATTTCTCGATTTCACCTCGGGGTATAATTTTTCTGAACATGTATGCCAAATTTTGTCAAAATCGGCCCAGTAGTTTAGGCTCCAGGCACAGACAGACATTTAAAAAAAACCCTTCTTTGGACTCAAGGGAGCTCAAAACGTGTAAATCCATCAAAATCTCAAAATCGAATTTTCGCGCCATCACAATACTTTCTCTTTATATGAGAAAGTAAAAAGGGTTTTCGTTATAATGTTTTAATATATCGAGCGAATAATACTAAAGCAAATAAAAGTAAAATGCAAATTCCTGCAACCCTGATTTATTTGACATGCCTCCTCTTAGTTTATATTCTCTCGAGGCAAAGATACAAAAATAACCCTACCGAAACTAGTACAAAGTAACACTTATATCGTTATAAAATGTAAACGGTTTGAGATAAATTAATGAAACTTGGGAAATCCATACCATGTAAAGGGAAGTTTGTCTTTTTGTAATCGTGCAGTAGAGGCAACCACCCATTTTTCCCCCAGGACACACAACATCAAAATTTTAAATTTGAGTGTAAATTTTTTAAAGTAGATTTAGATTCTACGGTGAAAAATAAATATATTTTACTTCTAACCTTTTTTCTATCTTCAATATTATGCTCCCCATATGGGGTGAATAAAAATGGTTCCTTTATATGGTACAGATCCCCCAAATACCATTTAATTTATTTCGAACCGGTTGCATTTGTTTTACTATTCTCAGAAGGGTTATTTTGCTATTCAAAATAACCCACAAAAATATTGAAGAAAGAAAATAAAAATACGAGTAAAACGTTATAATTTTTCACCTTAGAATCTAAATATGCTATCAAAAATATACATTCCAATTTAGAATGTTGAAGTTGGATGCCCAGGGGTCAAAGTCGGTGGTTGCCCCTTGTGCGCGATTGCATGAAAACAACTTCCCTTTACATGGTAGGGATCCCCCAAATTTCATTAATTTATCTGAAACCGTTCAAAAATTAGGAAGGGGGGGGGGGGGGGGTAGACTTTTGGACCACCCTATATATTATATTTTTTTTTATTTTACTATTTTATTACTTATAATTGTAACTGATAATAGAATAATATAGTGCAATATGTAGGAAAATGACGAGTTTTATTTTTAGTTAAAAAAAACCATTGCCATGTTTATCAGATAGGGTTTTTAATAAAGATATGTTTTTTAATAAAGAGGTGTCGATCATTAGTAATACTTTGTAAGTGCGCTTTGCTTGATTTCTTGTATAATAATATCGATATCTCAACTAAATTTGATTGTTTAAATAGATATTCTACTAAATTCACTGGGTAATTAGTATATTGGGTGGTGGTCAACTATAATAGTGTTAGTGATAGTGGAAGAACGGGGAGGACGAACCACTTGTTGGAATCTACCAATTAGACACCAATGTGGGCCCTGTTTACTAACCCCGTATAAAGTTAAGCCCCTTCACACACTATTGAAGCACCGAAGTCAATACGGTGTTATTAATAGTGAACCATAAAAATAAAAGTGCCTACGCAAAGGATCGAACTGACCTCGACCTTGATACGTAGAGGACTAAAAGTAACCAAGATATAGATCTTATTATATGCAATATCTCGCCGCGGAAACCTCCACTATAGACTCATAATTCGTCTTATTTGATATTGTATTCAAAATTTTGTTGGTGATTTGTATCTATTTCAAAGAGCTTTTTTCTTCTTAGCTGATCTATCGGATTTTCACTGCGTATATATTAATTAATTATTTTTTTCTATTGTTTCTAGCGGAAAAAATCTACCGACTATGAAGTCATCAATTTTATTGTTATCATTAAGATGTTTTTATAGTTTGTATCTGTTTATTTTAGGTTTCGTGGCAAACACGAGGACCCTAATATATTCCTGCTCTCGTCTGTCCCCCTGTAACGCACCTGATATCCGAAACTATACCCAACACTAAAATTAGAAACTTTATGTTATGTTTAATAACCTTTTTGTGTGTAATGTAAATCACAGGAACATTATAGGGAACCCCCAAAAAAAATATCCCTCAAAAACTTAGGGTTACTTTTTTTACCAAAAATGCATCATTTAGGAAGTTAAATGAAAGTGCAAATATTTATCTTTGCGAAATGTGTCCAAAAAGATTCCATTTTGAGTCCCCCCCCCCTCCCCTATATTTTTTTTTAACAAATCAACTGAAAAATCATAGTTGTTCTTTGTCAAAAAAAAGGTTTTCATGGAATATTTAATACGGCGCATATATTGTGAGAAAAAAATGTTTTCCCTGAAAATTCTTAAAGATTGGGTTAGACACTTCGCAGTATTTTTATTGCGTTTGGACCATAAAAATGCATATTATGGCGTTTGTTACACGTCATTATAATATATATGGTTTAAAAGTTATAGCTAAAATAAACTTTTAAATGACCGCCATATTGGTTGAATTGGGACCCTTTGTGTGTGCTTATAGCACATACTTGGACAATTTATATTTTGTTATTGCATTGTACTGAATTAGATTACTAGGTTCATTAATTTCGATATTTTGTTGTTTTATTTGCAGGCATGCCTGGTTGGTGTTTATAACAGCTGTTCCGCTGCAAGTAACTAACTATAAGTACAATTATATTTGATATTTATTCCATAATTTCTCAATGATAATTAATACACACTTAAATGGAACACACTGGTGATTTAGTCTTAACATCCCAAGTAGCACCACTTTGTCTCTAGGATGTCAACAGGATCAGTCATTTGGTCCATTGCCACATTCTGTGGAATGCAGGGATTTTTGCTTCTAGATGTCTTATGACTGACCCGATGTCCGCCCTTCTGACGTTCATGGGACTTCCATAGCATATCCAGTAGGGACAGTTTTGGGGCATATTCTCGATGCTTATAATTTAAATTTTAAAATAATGAAGAGTTGTGACGATATTCGTATGCATTATCAGCTACGGCAATTACAGTATAAATCCACATAGTTTACCCTAATGTGAATTCTGAGATTAGATTCAATTTCCACTTAAAATTTACTTAATCGTATAAGTACATAAAGTACTATACTTATATATCCGAGACAATACCACTACCAGATTTACAGATACACCAGCCAGGATTTTAATTATGAATGTATTTACATTATATACATAGTCTAGGTATGTAAAATATTGACTTTACAAGCAGAAGTTTTAGTGTAGTGAAGTGATACATTTTATAATAGTTGAAAAGGAGATGTTTGAAGCGTGAAGTTTGAAGAATTGTAAGAATGCAGGGTGGTTCTCTCAGTTCACGGTTCTCTATTACAATCATCCACTTTAACTATCAACTATCAATTCATCATGATTAACTACCTATATTCTTATATTTATTTATTGCTTAAATAACAGAGCCCCGATATGCCTAGTTTATATAGTTGTACAGTACATACGTACATTCAAATAATTTCCTTTTTGAAAATTGTCCATTATAGGCTTACTTATTTATTTTTCTATAATGAAATAAAACTTATTTATAATGTTATATTTCAACTTTACACATCCAGGCTTCTAAGTTTCCCTTTCACTAGAGCCTACTTAGATTCTATTTTTTTTTTTTTCGTAATAAAATTATATTTTGGCCACTATATATTTGTGACAGTATAAATCATGCAGAATTTAAGTAAAATAATAATTTGTTACGTATATAACTAGATATTTCCAGGGAAATCGTTTATAAATAAAGCTTAAACGACGTTATTTTTTTTAAGGGTGATAGTGGCAGCCCTTTGATACTAAACGGTACAGACGGAAAGCCTGAGGCCATAGGAGTCGTTTCTTATGGAACACATTGTGAATCTAGAGATCTGGTTGTGTACACTGAAGTAGCAGCCTTAGACTGGATCAACAAAGTCACTGGAATAGCTGTCAAATAAACATATTCACCAAACTATATATCTATATACAAAAATAAAATTAAAGTTTTGTCTGTAATTTAATTAGAATTGTGAAATGTTTTTATATTCTTTCTTTCCTACATTATGAAAATCTAAACCGGGACGAAGACTAGTATCGTCCTAATTGAATCTCTATTAATCTAGTAATGGAAAATACACCCTTTTCCACGCCTGCAATATTTATTTATTTATTTATTTATTTATTTCATTTTTAATGAGAGTCCTCTACAGTGTGTGCACACCACGAGAGAGGCACTCTAACAATACAATAATAGAATATAAAGTACATTATATGTATATAATAAATAGATAAACTAATTAACAAATCAAAAAATTTACAATAAATAACACAAATCAATGAATAAATATAGTAGTAAAAATAAATAATTAATGATTAACAATTAACAAGTGATAAAAACAACAAACAAAGCAAGGACTAGATTTAAAACTCCTGAGCTAATTAACATATATTACTTAACATTTATTTGACAATTTATTTTGTTTTAAGTCAAAGTGATAGGTGACATCTTAGTCGCCACTTGCCTTCTCCGTAGTGAATGGGTATACTTGTGTGTTTACTATTAGTGTAGCTAGGTTGGATACTTGTGCTTGTCTAATATGACACATAACGTACGGCAAACTGAACCGGTTTTCTCTGGTTGTTGTTATTGCCATTAGCTTGGTAGTTCTGTCCCATCTCATCGGCCAAAACTTTCATTCCCGCGATAAATGCTGGCTTCGCCATATCTATTGAGATCCATTTCTCTGTCCTTTTTACTTCGATTTTAAAAGTTTTTCCTTCCTCTCTAGCACGGGAAAAGGTCTAGAGGTGGTTTGACCGCATCCGTTTTTACGTTAACATGGCTATATTCTATTATTACCTTAGTATTAAATATCTTGCTTTTGCCGTGTCATTTCGTTAGTACGGGTCGAATTTTCTCATTACTTCTTTAGTTTCCTTTACCTTGGTTAAAGGTTCTTTATCCGGTTTTCCATTCACCAATATTTCTCCTGGGATTCTCAGCGGGGAATCGTACACTAGTTCTGCAGGAGATGCTTGTGTATTTTCCTTGATTGTTACACGTAAGCCTAAAGGACGGGATAATGTTTCCATCCAATTTTCTTTTTCGTGAGCTCGCAGAGCTGCTTTCAAAGTCCTGTGAAATCGTTCTACTAATCCATTAAGCTGTAGGTGGTATGCAGTTGTTCTTACTCTCATTGTTCCGGTTAGTTTTCTAGCTCTGAAAATATCCTTGACTCCACCTGTCTTCCATGATCTGTAGTTAACGTGACAGGTGCTCCAACCTACAGGACGTAAAATGTTCATGCAATTATCTCTGCCTGTTGGTCTGGTATCGCATCTAGAGTATCTATCGATACTCGTTAAAAGTCATCTTTGGCAATGGACCAAGCCTCAGGACTAATTTGTATGGAGCCGTTTCTCTGTGGCAATGGACCGACTATATCTAGGTGGACATGTGCAAATCTACCTGAAGGAGCCAAGGAAGCGCTTACTGGTGCTTTTATATTTCTCCCTACTTTCAATATTTGACACGCTATGCAGTTTGCGCCATGTCAAAGCTTAGTTTTTTATCTATTCCTTATAAACCTTACTTATCATTATTCCCTATATAAATAAAATAACGAAGATAAGGATCGACTGTGCTCCTACTTGACGGAGAGAGTAAGTAGCTTAGAGAGTAGTAGAACCTACGCCTCCGTACCGTACGTACACCTACATAACATGTTTTTGGTCCTTTGGGCCGGATGCAGCATATTGGTAAGCAAGTTCCACATTATCATTAATTTAAACATTTTATTAAAGATTTTTTTTTTTTTTTTTTTTAGAATGCCATTATTAACTCCCCTTTTTATAAGTTTGATTAGCTTAGGAATTCCATTTCATATATTTATGGACATAAAAATGTTTATGTTCTACGTCGATGCTTCAAGTTTAGTCTAAGTTTGGTCGACGTAATTAGTTTCGTCATAGTTTTATTTTATATCGAATATAGTTTAGCTTGTAAGGCCCAGCTCTTTATTTTTGCAGTTTCGACTCACAAGATTAGCTTAAAGTCTATGTCGCATGTGTTTTTTTCAAAAGAAATTTCTCTTATATTATTCTTGGAGAGATTATAATTGTTTTCTTTATTTAACTTTTTTTTATTCACTACCAGTCCATCCGACTACTTGCATTTTGTTACACTAAACCTAATTTAATTATTGTTTTGCTTTTCCTCCCAGTATTATTTACTATTTGAGTTGCTTTGCTTTAATAAATTTGAACTTTTTGGGATTCATTAGCTTTTTCTTATTCTTTGTTATTGGGTAACACCTGTCATTATGGCTGATAGTGAGCATCAGATTAGTAATCTGAAAGGTAAATTGAATGCGCTTTTTAATAAAATAAAGATTACTGTCGAGATTGGTTTTTAATTTTAAATATTTAAAGCATGTCTGAGTGATTTAAAAAATGTATACGATCATTTCGAATCTATATTTGACGAGCTTAGGTTACTGGTTATAAAATCAGAGCATGAACAAGGTTTTCCGGACAGTTCCATTAAATTAGTGTCTTCTAACTTCGAGTGCAATTATTATGAATGTTGTGCTCTCTTTAAGACTTACACTGTTAAAGTAGATAACTCGTCAAATGTAAATAAACACCTCCCCACAAAGTCCCCCACTTCGCTTCGTCTCCTCACTTTGTCCTCCACAAAGTTTGATTCGAATCGCTCTCGGGCACTTCTACCTAAATTGACTTTGCCCCACTTTTCTGGGAAGTCGTCAGATTTGACACAATTTAAGGATATTTTCAATTCTCTAGTTCACAAGGACCCAACGTTAAAGATCTATTGAGAAATTTGTATCATTTAGTTGGTGCTAGAAGTGGTCCACCCCACAAAATTCTGAGCAGCAGCGAAAAGCAGTTCCTTTGGCCGAGGTTAATTATTCTCTCGCTTACCAACCTCTTTTAGATAGCAGTACGACAATTACAGAATATTAGCCAGTTCGTACTTAGACATTCTTTTAAACTTTACTCCCGGTAAAGAAACCCCTGCACCTTCCTGTCTGCATTTCCTCCTGAGTGTTTCTGAAAATTAGCTGCTCTTCAAACCTTGACTGCACCTGATCCTAATCTAGCTGATTTTTTATTATTTAGTTTTTGTTGTTCGTCTCCTTGACCCCATCAAGTCAAAGAGACTTTTCCCTCTTTTAATTCTCTTAAGAATTTTATAAAAACTAAGTGTTAGGTTTTAGAAATTTCGCGTGGATCCTCTCTAGCTTCGGCTTTTCAGTTCTCAGTCATCGTTATCACCCAAGGAAAATAATTTTAAATTTTCTTATCCTCGTAAATAATCTTATCCTCGTAAATGCCCTTCATGTAAACAAAACCCATCGTTTGTCAAGTTGTTAGCTCTTACACCGCATCAGCGGTATAACGTTTTTAACATTTTATGGTTATTTCTGTTGGAATACAAATGATAAATACCTAAGCAACTAAAAATATTGTTATGTCAAGTTATATCAAAATAAAATCAATCTGTTTTTCGCGTTTGCCTTATATATAAAAATTGTATTTAATTAATAATTTTAAGTTATATCTTGTATCGTACTGTCTATACTCTGTTCTCTAACAGGTCATGGGCGCCAGACACTAAGGTAATACCTCATTATCATTTAAATATTATAAAACATATAATATCAAAAATGGATGTTGACCTAAATGGCTAATCAATTCGAATTACGGAACATGAAAGTTTCGAATTTATCTGTTGTTATAAATGAGGAAGTTTGGGATGTAGTCATTTCTAAAAAGCTAAATGATGCTGGTAGTGATTGGTAAATAAAAATATCAAGGCTATGGCTACTATTGGTCTACTTGTGGATTGTCAATTGCTCCATGTTAATAAGTTAAAACCATTCAATGAATGCTAGAAAGCCCTTCAAAGTTATCATGAAGAATCTTTACTGTCAAATAAGCTGATAGTATTAGAGAAATTATGTAGATTAAACATTGAAGAAAATGGTGATATGGAAAGTCACCTAAATACAATTCAAGGTTTAGTTGACAAACTAAATAATATGGGTGAAGAATTAGGTAAAAAATTGATCGTAGTATGAATGTTATTCAGCCTACCTGACAGCTATGACACAATAGTAATATGGCTCTAGAATTATGAATGTCATGAAACTGGCAGCGAAAATGATCACCAAAATAATCAGGAAAAATGTTTTATGGTTTCAAAAACTGAGCAGTCAGTCTAGTAAATCGATTCGGCAGCTACTGTACATATTTCATGCCATGAATCAAGTTTTCATAAGCTAAATAAAAATATAAATGACAAAATATGTTTAGCTGACAAAACAAAAATAATTATCAAGGAATCGGAAAAATTTATTTAAATTTAGATGCCGGAGATGGAGACAGCAAAAGATGTTTAATCGAAAATGTTTTGTTAGCTCCCGAAATTGAAGGAAATCTAATATCCGTTAGAAAATAAGCTGAAAAAGATTTTAAAATAGTGTTTAAAAACAATAGTTGCAAACAATTTAAAAGACGATGAAATTCACGGAATCGCTTATTTGAAAAAACAATTTATACGCTTTACAAAAAATCAATAACAAGAAAAATAGACTGCCAATTAGTGTGACACATAGCTTCCTCGCATCCTATCATGTACTTTATGGTTATATTAACATTAACGTTATATTACTTTATTGATTGTTTATTGTGTAAAAACTATTAATAGTTTTTAGCGATCTTTAACACTTCATAGCGGTGCCCTTTTGGTTTTACTAAAAAATTGTATTTGAAAAAAATGTTTGTCTCATTGAATAGATGAAGTTTGATTTTTTCCCGATCTAAAATTCCAATTTTAAATTTGAAGTGCACGTTTACGCGAGCGTTGCTCGTGAACGCTTGGACGGATAACGTTGTCCAACGAACTCGTCATGGGCATTGGTAAAATGAACATTTCTACCAAATTTCATCAAAATCGGTCGAGATTTACTCAAGTTATCGTCGCACGTTTCAGGATTCGCGGACACGGAACCAAAAATGTTCCCTGATGTCTGAAACAGATTTCTGTCTTGGAATTTTTAAAATCGGAGACATAAAACTTTTTCGTTCCCGAAAGTGAACACAATGCTTCCGTTACCTTCGGTAAGCTCGGAAGCAATAATAAATCAATGATGACAAAGAAACAAAATATAAAAACTATCGATTTAAATTTACTACAGAGGAGATTTGTACATCGTGATTGTGAAGCAATACATTTTTTAGAAACTAAAAATGTTATTGATATTACCAAAATTATTGGATCTAAACCATCATCATGTGAAATCTGCTTAAAAGCGAAAATGAAAATTCAAAATATCTCCCTTATATTAATATATAGAATAGAAGAAATTTTAGATTTGATACATTCAGAATTAGCCGGACCCATGAAAACTACAACTACTAGGGGTAACCGATACATTTTAACTCTTATAGAGGAGTATACCATATACACAACTACTTATCTTCTAAAACATAAGAATGAAACTTCTACTAAAATTAAAGAATTTATGAAAGTAGTAAAAAATAATTTGGGAAAACTTCTAAAACACTTCGAAATGATCGAGTTGGTGAATATGTTTCAAAAGATTTAGATTCATATTTTAAGAAAAAACGAATACACGAATACACAGCACCTTACAGTCCACCCCAAAATGGCGTAGCTGAAAGAACAAATCGTTATTTAACTGAAATGGCTAAATGCAAGTTATTATAAGCTAACCTAGATAATAAATTCGGGATGAGTGAAGCTGTGATGACTGCGAATCTTCAAAATATGATGACTGCGAATCTTCAAAATATCGACGGTTTGGAAGAAGACCGTCACAATACCGATTTTTTGGGAAACCTTTTTTTGTACCAAAACACTCCTAAGGAGTAGTACTTTTATGTAGAATATTGTCATATTTCTAGTACATACACAGAACACCAGAATGAGAAGTGCCAGTCTGACAGTAGAGAGGATTATATTAGTATTATGGTCTAAACTGTAACAAATCAGTGTTCAACTTGGCATCTAAGTGGAAACGTCGCGTTTTTTTTTATTAAACTGTCACAAAAGTGTTTCTTGCAGTCTTCATAATAAGGTAAGAAGACATTTATATCTCATTTTTGTTCAATAACGAATCAAATGCTTTTATGACTATTTAACCCATAAAATATTTATTAAATGAATTGATCAAAACGTCATACGTGCGATATTATGACAATTTTGATCAAAACAATTATTTTTTTAAAAAGTGACCCTCTTGCATAAAATGTTATCTACAATTTTATCATTTTATAACAGTTTTCCACTAAAATATAGCTTTATTTAAATTAATAAATATAATTTTATAACAATTATGTTTTAGAGTTGTCAACCGTAGATTAGTAACCTTTCGTCATTCACGAAATCGTTAACCCTACTACTTCTTATCTATGTGTCCTCCGTCGTATTCCCTATATTTATATATACCAATCGGAGTTTTAACCCTGCAGTGGTCGCGCGGGTGACTAGTGACTACTGTCATTCATGTATATGTTATTTTGATTATAACTTTCTTATCAGCATTGGGGTGGAGTTGAGCACCCTCTAATTTAGTCTATTAATTGGAGGCAGTAGATTGTTCAGTGGGATACCTGGACTCCAGGCCTTGTGAAGGTGATGTTATTATCCATTTAAGTTGTTTGGAAGACAAAAGTTTAGCAGCAAGATGGAAATCCACCAAAATAAAAAAGGTTAAACTAACATCAGCTTATAAACAAAAACTGGACTCAATGGTAAAAAAGGACGCTTTAGTTCAATTAATAAGTAAAAAAAAATGCCTTCATTTTATGAAAACATAAAAATTTACAACTTTTTTATTTGTGATTGAATTTTATTCATCATAATATTTTTTTCTTTCTTTTTTTAACTTTTTATACGTACCTGATATGTTTTATACTATATCCATTTTTTTTAATAAGTAAGAAAAATACAAGCAAAGCGTACAATACCTATGCATGATATTGAATACTGCTTATGCATTTTAATGTTTATTGCAGCAATGATTGTATAATTATTTATCGATTCCTTAATAAAGACTCAAAACTGTTTTTATTTTTTTAAATGTTTTATTTGTGTCTCAACTTATTTCAATTTTACTGTTTTTGCTTTTCATTTTCATGACATTTTATGATGTCATTTTATTTTATTCAATCAATATTCAATTTGAATAAATTATAGAAATCAGAAATTATATTTTACTATTTCTATCTTTATTTTTAATGTGTAACAACTTAAAAGATTGTGTGCCATAGAGTCCAAGGTAGTTTGGAAAATCTAAATGTCATTATTATATAAATATGGAAAAGTGATATTATTTTTATGGGCACTAGTATAGACTAAGAACCTAAGTCAATTGATTTTCAGTATTATTATTATTAAGTCTTTATTTATTTAAGAAGAATTATATGAAACAAAAGAACATTTAAAAATAAGTTCTTGTCTAAATGCGATAGCCTTGTCACTAACAGTTCCTATTTATTTCAACACTGAATTTACTAACTAAAGACAAATTCTGAATAGAATTGTGCCTGATCTCGTTTTATTAGACATGTTATATAGTTTATGTGTATGATTTTTATTTTTTTACTTATCATTTTAGTAAATAAATTATGTTAATTTGTCAAATGTTTTACCAAATTATTATAAACCCTTATGTAATAATATGCAATTTTCTTACATTTTTTTTTATGGAAAATCGTCACAAGTACTGATTTTAATTGAAAAATTGCCTAAAAATTAAGCACTGAGGTTAATATGTAAACAGTAGTGGTATGGCTAGGTTTTCTGAAGTATATAGAAGAAATTAATATAATATAAAGCAAATCCAACTACCATAAGGTCAATAAATTCGACATAAAAAATAGTCACTTTTTTCTTTTGCTTCTCCTGTAAAATTTGAAAACACGGTTTAGTGACGGTCTTCTTCCAAGCCGTCGATATATTACCTACAAAAGCTTGTGGTGTCTTATTCACATTAACTGTTAGAAGGAAAAAAAACACTGATGTTAGTAGAGTAAACAATTTTGGATCTGCAGCTTACGTTTTGATACCAAAAGAAAAGAAAAGAAAATTTGACAATGAAGCTAAAAGTTACATCTTGTCAAAGAATCCAAAGCTTACAGCTTATTAGATATAAACAAGTGTCGAATTATCATTAGTAGAGATGTTAAATTTATAGAAAATTTAAATTGTTAAAATAAAACTGAAAAAAAATCAATTAAGAAGAAGAAACAGAAATATCATTTACTAAATAAAAAAAAATATCAGAATATATTAAAGGAAATCGATCACAAAAGTAAGAGAAAAAAAACTTTAAGTCATTAAAAGTTAGAAGTTGACGGGCATTCCATGCCTAAAGATAAAATATTGGGACATTTCATTAGATTGTTACTCCCCTTATAAAATACCAGAGAGATGTACGGAATTTTCTTCTTTAGACTATTACTCCCCTTATAAAAACAGAAGAGTGATATTCCTTGGTCCCAAAGCACATTGGACTAAACATCCCTTTCTCCTAATAGATATTTAGTCAAACTCATTTATATTCAAAATATTTTTTTTTATCTTTTCGTTAAACCAAATATCTTCTTGTGATAATATCTTACATTTTGAATAAATTTTAAATTGTTTATAATATGAATAGAAATAATTGCTTGCATACGAGTCTGCAAGACGGTGAGACATTTTCATGTAGCGCTTTATCTTGTAGATTTTTGGTAACGCTTTTCGAGTTTATGTGCCTAAGTAAAGACATGAAAATGTCAAAAAATTTGAGCGTGCAGATTTTTGCGTTTGTGTATTAGGAATTAAATCGAACATATGTTGTGCACGAAGAAAGAAAGTACTTTTCTTCTCCAATTTATTAAGAAGTAATATTTCAGCTTATTCACCCATATTTTTATAATAAGTGCAAAAAATTATAATATAATAAAAAAAAATAAAGTAAAAAATAAATTTTATGTATGTAAGTTTATTAGGAATAAAATTCAAAGGGTTATGGCGTTTGTCCGGTGCAAATCGGAGCATTAGAACAGAAGTTGTAGTTGAGGGGGGGGGGGGGGGGCGCAACTGGGAAAGAGAAGAAGTCGGGGCATAGAGCTAGTTACCACGCAAGTTGAAAATGTAGTCCCTAAGATGGCGAGCCCGCGGGGGGAAGGCTGAAGGCTCTCTCTACTACCCTCTAGACTAGACTATACTATGATGCGACTACGAACTACCTCCTGCAACTTTCTAACTTCCTGGTAGCAGTGTAACTCTTTTCGAGTTCCTTCGGCCCTACCAAGCGCGGTAGGGGAAGGCCCTACAGCTGGAGACAGGATTGCACACCTCCTATAACTTTCTAACTCCTTGTTACACACGGTAACGTTTTTGGAATAGATTTTTAGTAACGCTTTTCGATTTTATGTATCAAATCCAAGACATGAAAATGTTAAAAATAATTATTATAAATAATTTATTATAAGATAACTATATCATAAAATAATAGAAGAGGAAAAAAGCTGACTCGGCGCAATGGCTAGCAGCAATGAAGGAAGGAATAAACTCATTGGAGAAATATGAAGTATGGGAGTTAGTAGAAAATGTTGAAGTAAAATGCCACTTTGATGTGTTATGGCTTGAATACTTAAACCTGCAAGGTACAAAGTTATTATTATTTATTGTGTCGAATAAATAGCTCAGTTTCGTTTCGATTGTTTAATCCATTGTGTCGTTTGTTCTCAACAGAGTTTATGGACAGAGAACTGAACAGAGACAAGACAGACTGTACATTCATTTTTTTGGTGTGAAGGAAAAAGATCCTGATGATAATATTGCTAATCATATTGCAAAATTATAGAAATTGTGGTGTGGGTTACAGGATGAAACAGAAGGAGGATCGAATAAAACTTCCTGAGTCATTATTTCTAAATCGTGTATTAAATACATTACGAACATGTAACAGTGAATTCATCAACGCGTGGGTATCAGTACCTAAGGATAAGAGGAAGATAAAACTTCTTAGAGAAAGGCTCTGTACAGACTAGCGTCTAGATACAGGGACCCTGCTGCGATCTGAGAGCGCTCCAGTGGCAGTTTATTAAACTAGAGAAGGTAACATAACAGTGGACATATCTAGGTTATTCAAATCTGTCAGTTTCAGTTTACGAGTTGTTTTTAATAACATTTTTTGTTAGTGTTAGTAATGTTACAACCTATCAAGAGCCTAGAGCTTACAAGCTTTGTAAATTTATAGTAAAAGATTAACAAATAGATTTTACCTATTATTATTTACGTTAAAGTGATTAATTTAATGAATGTTTACCCATTTATGTTAATAAAATCATTTTCCCTACCTTTAAGGTATATAAATTGATTTATATAATTATTCAGTAGATTAGATTTGTTGATAAAAATAAAAGTGGGTACTGTCAGCAGCACACTCAAAATGCCGTATGCAATTTTACAAATTTTAATAAACTCGTATTTTTTAGTGATTGTTTAAAAGGTGTTAGAAACTTGTTATTGTATGTAACTACATTACGATGTAAAACTAAAAAAATACATCTTCTGTGAACATTTAACTTTGATCAGACGAAAAAAGTAATCCTACAATTTACACATAAAATTACTGCTAAGTTTCAACTTTTTGTGTTGGGTATTTCCGGAAATATAGAGTAAATTCCTTAAAAATCAGAAGGAACAGATTCGAAATATGATGCGCAGCCTTAATATTGAAACATTAAAATAATAATAAAGCCTAAAACTATTATTACAACTAACTGCAGGCTTATTATAGAATGTGTAAAGTCCTTAAGAAAACACAAATACTTTCCCTTTAGTCACAGTACTTTATTTACATATCGCATACAACATAATAATAACCTCCAACCCTTCTTCTTCTCTCCCGCTCATAACCTTCATCCTCTTCTTCCCGGTTGTAGACCCTTCCCAGTGTTGCTCAGGATACTACAATACTCCTCTTTTTTTTTTTCTTTTTTTTTAAATGATGAAAGTAAAAGAAACACGAACTCTTGGGCATCTACTCCTTCTCCTTCTATGCCTCGTAATCACACATCCATTGGGGTGGCTTCTTATTTCTTCTTGAACATCTCGTCGAAACCGGTGTGGAAGTGTTGGTTATACATTGTTCTGAATCAGAATGGGACATTTTACTCTTGTCACTGTCCAAGTCACTAACAGAGACATTTTTGTCTTTATGCGACGTCTCTTTGTCAGCTGGGGGAGAACTATAAGCGGGCAGAAACTTCTTGACTGCTGATGTATTTCTTTTATATTGAGATCCATCTGGTGTGCACACAGTCACCTGACTCCCATTTTTACTAGTAATTATGCACGGAGTGGGACTGTAAGGAGTTACTAACTTAAAAGTTGGTTCCTGTCGCATGAGTATCTGGTCTCCCACATCTAGCTGGCTCTGTTTTCTATTCTGATCAGCATACTGTTTTGATTTGTTTTTCATTTCCCTGTCCCGGTCCGCTACACTGTGATTAATGGATGAACTTAAACTATTGCCGAATGAAGGAAGCTTGTCCCGCAACTCTCTCCCAAACATAAGAAATGCCGGAGTCACCCCCGTAGTAGCATGAGGTGTAGTATGATAGGCAAAGATATACTCACGTAACGCATGTTCTAAATCCTCTCTGCTGGCATGGGCAATCCGTAGCCTCTTAAGAATGGACCGGTTTTGCCTCTTTACCTCTCCATTTGCTTGAGGCCATAATGGTGTGCTGTGCTGTAGCTGGATATTGAGTTGTGCACAGAATGACTGAAAATCTGCACTGGAGAACTGCGGAGCATTGTCGGCTATTAATGCTTCGGGCAGACCAAACCTCATAAAAATCTCATGCAATGTGGTGATAGTGTCCTTAGTGGTAGTAGAGGTCATGAAACGAGCTTCATAAAATCTGCTACACTACCACAAGCAAATATTTATTGCCCCAATCTTTAAAAGGGCCCAGGTAATCAATTGCCACTTTTTGCTACGCCTTATCTGGAATTCTAGATGGTTGGAGTGGTTCTGGGGGTTCTGATTGGCTAACCAGTTGGCAACCATGGCAACGCTTACAGTATTCTTCCACCTGGTTTTCCATGTTGATCCTCCACACCTTGGATCTGAGTCGCTGTTTGGTCTTCACAATTCCTTGGTGTCCCTCATGTGCTATTCTCAGGGTTAGGTCACGTAAACTGGTTGGCATAAGTAATCGTGTTCCCCGTAGCACAACCCCATCAAACACACAAAGCTCATCTTTAATGAGTTCATAGCGCTTCAACGCTATGGGCCATAGTTTTTCTCCTTTAAGACATATAATTAGCTCCTGTATAATTGAATCCTTGGCCGAATCCTCCCGACCTTTCTCTAGGGATAAAGATAAGGGACGGCAAAGTGTTGATCTAAGTTGATGGAATGCAGCTTTCATATCCAACTTGGAAAAATACATGCTACCAGCCAAGTTGGATGTAATATCATTTATCGTAGGAATAGGATATCTTTCCCTAACAATGGCTTGATTTGCCGCCCGCATATCGACACAAAGTCTTAAATCATTATTTTTCTTTATGGTCAAGACAATCGGTGAGACCCATTTGCTTGGTTCTGTGACCTTCTCTATTATATCCTCAGATATGAGCTCTTTAAGCCGTTCTGATACCCGCTCTTTTAACTGTTTTGGTATGCGACGACCTGACTGAGCAACTGGACCCACATTCTTATCTATGCCAAGACTGAGTTGAAAATTTTTAAGCTTACCGATTTTGTCAGTGAAAACTCCAGGATATATTTCAAAACAAAGGATTACAACAAAAACAAAAAAACATCAAGTAAAGAGAGGTTCTATTTATGTACGGTTGTCTAATTATGGTGTTGTAGATTCGTAGCGTGTTAGTTTAAGAAACTGCCACTGGAGCGCTCTCAGATCGCAGCGGGGTCCCTGTATATAGACGCTAGTTCTGTACAGTGGAATTGCGATTTCAGGAACAAGATGAAAAGCCGCTAACTGGAGCTCTGGTAGTTGCAAATAGAGCAACAGGCAGTACATCCTCAGAAGCAAAAAATCACGTGAAAACTAAGCCCAAAAATGAGTCAGAAGGTAAAACTGGAGTGGTGAGCTGGCAGTGTTCTTTGCTGGGGCACATTAAGTCTTTCTGTCCTCAGAATAAAGGTAAGAATAGAATTAAAAATTCTACACGCGAGCGTTGCACGCGAAATCTTGGACGGATCACGCTGTCCAACGAATTTTGCCTGGGCATTAGTAATCGGAACATGTATAACAAATTTCAACCAAATCGTTTAACTTTTACACAAGTTATCGTCGGACATTTAAACGTTACACACAGACAGACAAGATGCATATTTTGTTAAATGTAAGAAACTCGCTTCAATAAATATGATAAATAAAAAATATTTATATTTTTAATATAAAATATAGTTAGTGTAGCGGTAGAAGGTAGAGTGTTGGCTGTATGTTTGCAGTTCCCATATTGAGAGGGTTGCCAGGCAAATACCTACATGTGAGGAGAGAGGTAGAGGCTGCTAGCCGAACTATTCAGCGAAAGGAGAATGTTTGGTATTTTGTATATTCCGCATGTGTGGCGCCACCTTTACTTAATACTTTAGTGGAGTCATGCTGATTAAAAGCTTTTTGTATTAAAGCTCTGGCTTATTTTATCATCATATTAACTGAATTAATTAGTTCATATCAAGTGGCATCATTTTACTTAAACCCATAAAATGGTTCATATATTATAAGGTCAAATTACACTTTTGAGGAATATATTTTGGTATTTTTATGTATTAAGTGCGAAGGAAAATATTATGCAAGATTAATAATAATTGAAGTAATATACTGTATAAGATTTTGTATTAGGGAGGACGAGAGGAGCAAGTTGTTATAACTCGGATTGTAAAGTCAAAGGACAAGTTTACCTTTGGCTCTACCACCCTCAGGGTCCTTTAACATCGACTTGAATAAGAAACGGCAAAAGATCATATTAATATAGTTGCGTCTCCTGAGAGACCCTATATGTTATTTTTATCCCTTGGGGGTTGCCTCCACCTTGCACAGCAAAGACTTTCATCTAAATATGGAGAAAAGATTCTCGTGTGAATGTATGCCTGTCTTTTCCTTACTTATGGCACAACTCTAGTTGTCTTTGCCATAACATATCCATGGTTTATATTAAAGAAAGATTTTTACTATTTTTTCCCTTAAAATTTTAATAGCCTGAAACAGCTTAAAAAAGCTACAAGGTAAGTGCTATAGAGAAGTTATTTGAAGATTTGAGTACAAAAATGAATGATAAAATATTGACTGCCAGTTGAAGCAACACATGTGTAATAGAATTGATTTATGTTAGACAGACTGGAAATAGAAATAGTGTTATTGCAGTGAAATAAATGATTAATTTGATAGACAGAGTGGACAAGACGGCTGAGATTTGATTATTTCTTTATGTAAATAATCTACTAGCACGTTTTCCTACAAGAAGGACAACAACCTGGGACTTAATCTCATGACAGTAGTAGCCACCTATTGGAGCCTTGGATAGGTACAGAATTTCAAAAGACTTTCTTCTTTCGTTAAAGGTAAAACGACCTAGGATATTAGAAAGGGATTCATACTCATAGTAAATCCTATTGTAAAAGAATCGAAGATAGCAAATCCTGACAAATACACGCTGAATTCTTTCGATCTGATCAGAGAGAATATTGAAAGAGGTTATTCCACACTCGAGTAGTCCAACAAGACCAAGAGATGGAAGTACTTTAGTGATAAGTCATGACAAACACGGCGGATTAATCCTAAGCGACGAGAAGCTTTTGCAACTATTGAGTTGACGTACTCGTTGAATTTGAGCATAGAATCCACTAGAACTCCTAGATCAGAGACTGTAAAAACACGTTTAAGTGGAGAGTCGTTGACGATGTAATCAAAATGCATTAGACAGCCTGAATGCATTAGACAGGCTGAAACTGATAAATAATTTTATCAGTATTAAAACTCATTTTATTCTTTTTGCTTCACAACAAGATGTTATTTATAGTAGTTTGTTAGAAACATCAGGATGAATTGTTAGAGATATCTATAAATCATCAGCGAATAGAAGGGAGGCATATTTAATAACAGTCAACAACAAAGGTCATTTATAAGTAGGTGCAATCTACCTGAGAACCTATAGAGACACGAGAAGCAAGATAAGAGAAAAGAGAAACCAGATTTAATGAAGTGGATTTTTTAGGTACGATGCCATGTTGATTGGGATGTACAAGGAGGTTCAGAAATCAGTGACGAGTGTGTGAGAGTGAGTTAGATATGGAGATTGGTCACCAGATTTAAAAATCGGTATGATTATAGCTTTATTTCATATGGGTGGAAAAGTGGAAATGGCACGACAGCGACTGAAGATATACAGGGTGGTCCAAAAGTCTCCCCCCCCCCCCCCTCTTAACTTTTGAACGGTTTGAGATAAATTAATGAAACTTGGGGGATCTCTACCATGCAAAGGGAAGTTTGTTTTTATGCAATCACCCACTAGGGGCAACCACCCACTTTGCCCCCAGGCCACCCAACTTCAAAATTTCAAATTTGAGTGTGTATTTTTGATAGCATAATTGGATTCTACGGTGAAAAATTATAAACTTTTACTTGTAACTATTTTTTCTATTTCCAATATTTTGCCCCCTACAGGGGGGCAAAGATAGCGAAATAACCCTTTCGAAATAGTAAAAAAATAACACTTAGATCGTTATAAAATCTAAACGGTTTGAAATAAAGTAATGAGACTTGGGGGATCTGTACCATGTAAAGGGAAGTGTGTAATCATCCACTCGCGTACTAGGGGCAACCACCATTTTGCCCCCAGGCACTGAAATTTACCCTTTTTATACCTTTGCCCCCCTATAGGGGGCAAAATTTTGGAGATAGAAAAAAAAGTTTGAAGTAAAATATTTTTATTTTTTGCCGTAGAATCTAAATCTGCTAACAAAAATATACATTCTAGGTTAAAATTTTGATGTTAGGTGGTCTGGGGGCAAAATTGGAGGTTGCCCCTACTGCGCGATTGCATGAAAACAAACTTCCCTTTACATGGTACGAATCCACTAAGTTTCATTAATTTATCTCTAACCGTTTAGATTTTACAACGTATGATAGTAAGGGTTATTTTGCTATCTTTGCCCACCTATAGGGGGCAAAATATTGGAAATAGAAAAAATAGTTTCAAATTTTTACGTGCTGTTTAGAGATGTAGAATTGAACCAAGTTTCAGTAATAAATACTTGGTCATATTCCGTGCCAGCAAGAGAAGAACGTACCAGATTCAGTTCGGAGGCCACGAACGTTCTGGAGTACAGCGATAAGGCTATCATTGTGTAGAATGCTGTTCAGGCCTCTCCGGCCAGGTTCTTGTTGGAAGAGTTTATCCTTAGAAAGAAAGCCCCGAAATTCTATTACAAAGCTACCAGCTGGCCAGAAATCCGGGTTATTAATTTTAAGAAAAATCCGTTTGTGTTACAGAAATATGGAAAGAAGCGTAGTCGCGGTTCCGGTTCTTAAGTCTGCTGATAATAACATCAGAAAGTCTGAAATAGCTTTATTTATGTCAGATTCCTGAGTTACCTACCTTGCGACGAGGATTAACTGGAGCTGGGACAAGTTTCTAGGAAGAACTAATTCCCACCGCTACAGGTCAACGTGGAGTAGGAACCGTCTTAGTAGGTGGAGCATGAGGCTTCGCCTCAGTTAATTCTACCATTTTTCCCAATCCGTATGAATCCTTAGAAGAATTATTCCGATTACCCCCCCGTAAATCAAAATCTTACTAGAAGAGACCGAATGAGACCGATTGTTTTTTTAGACTTTGACCGATATCCGGGATAAAGGCAGGATTACACGCTACGATAAATGGTAGCAATTTATCGTAATGACGGAATCGTTACGATTTATCGTTGTGTGTAAATAAGACATTGTAGCCATTTATTGAAATTGGAATTGGACTGGATGGTTGAAGCCGGTCGGAATCAATTTCTGCAAATCGTAACGACAAGTTGGAACATGTAAACAGTTGCAACCACTAATTGCTACAATTTGAGATTGCATGCGTTGGCTGTGGATAGGAAAACTTGTTTTAAAGTAGTGTTTTTCTTCCTTGAGATCACGACAGCTTCCAAGCAAAGTCCTCGTGAGTTCTTGAATGAATTCATCGAACAGTTTCACAGTTTTCCGTGTTTGTGGCTCATTAGGAGCAAAGAATACTCCAACAGACAGCTGACTAAATTTTTTATTTTATTCGTCCACCATATTGCAAATATAAAGTGTGAAATTTTATTAGTTGCCTTTTCTTTTCCTTCTCTTAAAGACCTTCAAAAAGATTATAACACATTATGCTGACGAAAAAGTTTTATTTTAGTCGTCCGCCATATTGGCCGTTATCTTGAAAATGTTTAGTGTGGAAATTCCAAAAACTATACAGTTCTCACAAATGCTGAGATGGCTCTATGTTCCAAATTTCGTTTAAATCGATCAATTTTTACTCCAGTTATCGTTGGACAAATAAACAAACTTTTCTAATCCCAAGTCTCTGAAATGAAGAACTCACTGGGCTCGTTCAATTATCTCCCTGGGCTACGCCTCGGGAATCAAGATACCTAATACCCTTGAATTCGCCTCTTGAAGTTGTCTTGATTCCTTCGGCTTTGCCTCAGGAATCAACTCAGTAACGCGGGAAATAATATCTTACATTATTCCCTAGGTGCATAAATAACTATTCATTCTATGTGTATTTTTTTCTACGTGTAATTTCTTCCATTTGTAATTTTATCCCGTGTAGTTGTTTCCTTTGTGATTCTGTCCTGACACCCAATTCATAGCGTACGGTATACAAAAAAGAAGTCGGTAAAGTCAACAATTCGTGGAGATCCGGGACAGGTTCGGATGATGTGTATAAAACGATTTATTTATTACTATAAATTGTTACAATCACATCGTGACGATTTATCGTAGCGTGTAATCCTGCCTTAACAGTTAATACCGGCTGGATAGAAGTTACCGCAAATTTATTATCAGAGTATTGTGATCAAGAATTAGGTAGAGTTTTGTCTGTGATAGAACCAGAAACAGTATCTAGTATTTGTTGCGAATTAAAAGAACTTTTCCACGTTTTGACTATTAAACCAAAATCTGCTTTTGTAACTTTCACGCAAGAGGCATGAACTCTTTTAGAAGAAGAACATTTTAGTATAAGCAAGAAAGAAAATTCTGAGACAAAGCAATGACATTATTACAAATATAGCAAGGTTTTACCTTAGTTGCAGACATGTCAGATTCGGAGATGACCTTAGTCCCTGTCATGATTAAACAGACCTAAGAGAGAGAAGTTGTAAATAAACGATGTTAACCATACCGAGGTTCAGTCAAAACATTTATGTTATATTACATTACACATTGTTTAGCAATATTGGATGGAAGGGGGGGGGGGGGGGGGAGTGTTATACAGGGATGTTAAATAGAGCACCTTGACTTAACCTCGGGACTAAAAGGGTTAAGATGTGTAACTTGGCTGCGTTCAGCATACCACCTTTGCCTCGGCCGTGGTGGGTCGCTGTTCAGGCGCTCCACTTCGGCAGGGTCACCTCTCTGTTCTTTGTCTTTCTCTATCATCCACGTGGTGGTTCCGGACACTCGCTTAACAGTGCAAATTGTTAAATAGAGCATCTCGACTTAAAAGGGTTCAGATGTGTAACTTGGCTACGTTCAGCATACCAGCATATCAAGCAAGGGTAACCCTTGCCCTCCCTGCTGTTTAATTTCGTCATAGACGAAATGCTGAGACGCCTCCCCACTTAAATCGGGGTAGATGTTGGTGGTCTACGACTGGAAGTCCTTGCCTTTGCCGACAATCTCATCCTGGTGGCCTCTACGCGCCGAGGGTTCTAGACGCAGTGGGCGTCTATTTAGCTTCCTCCGGTGTACTCTATTTCCAGTGCCTTTAGTACCACCCGCGCTATCTAGCGGATTTTCCGAGGAACTACTGTGAGTATCACGTTTCTATCTTCTGAAGCCCGACACTTCGCCGTGTTGTTCCTCACGCCTTCTTTTCCCCCTCTTTAAAATTTTAGCCTTATATATCTTTTCTTGTGTGACAGTTAGAAAATTCTATTGTCGTTCATAAATTTTCTTTTATCTTTCTTTAATTTTTGAGACCTTTTTCATCCCGTTTAGTTCGAATTTTGTTTTCCTTTCGGCTAGGCAGAGCCGAGGTTCACCACAAAGAGCCTACTGTAACATAGTCCTAGGAGTCTTGTAGATCTTGGCTATGTTTTAATTTATCTTTATTCCAAGTTTCTTTTATCTTTTGTTAATTTCTTTTTTTATTTTCCCAGGGGCCCACTCAGCCGTCTACTCGGTGTAACGGGAGTTAGAGCCGTTCGCCTTCCTGTTAGAGCAGGTTAGGGGAGTGGCTTCTGTGGTGAAGTATTATTTCTTTTACCTTTTATTTATTGTTTTTTTTTTTGTTTTTTTTTTTTTAAATCTAAGTTTTATTTTCTATAATTTTGGTAACTTATCTCAATGTGACCAGATGAGTCGGAGCTAGGTTCAGCCGGAACATCTGTAGCTCGGGATTGGTAGGTAAGTTACTAATCAGGGAGATTAGTACCCATATTATTATTTTATGATTTAGGTTACAGAGTGCATTGACCATGCCTCTGTAACCACTTATTATTTGTATCTTTATATATATATATATATATATATTTTTTTTTTTTATTATTATAAATTATATTCTATAAATAACTACTGTTATTTTCCAGTTAACGATTTTATTTTATTTGCCACTCATCCCTTCCTACCAACACACTAAAAATATTCACTTAGGTGAAGTTTACCGTGCTGGACAGCCAAGGCGATTTACGGTACTTAACTGGCTGGTGATTACACCTAGGCAACTTCTAGTAAGTATTTATTATGTTTGCCTATTTCAGGGCACAGCGGTCCTGCAAAAAACCTTACCAAGTCCCTGACGGTAGCCATCAGAAGTGTCCCTGGTCAAAAGACCACGGCTGTGGACGATGGCTGCTCGTTCAGGCTTGGGGAGGAGGTGATTCCCACTAAGTACCGCTCATTCTCTTGGAAGTATATGGGGCTGCTTCTTACCCCCGCGGGAAGAAGTCTGCGAGACCTCAGGGACCAACTCGAAGAGCGTGCCGGCCCGGGTCCCCTTGAAGCCTCATCAACGTTTGTGGACGCTACGGATGGTGATGCCCTGGCTCCTCTTCCATACCACGGTGGCGGATGTCACCTTTGGCTGGCTCAGGAAGTTGGACCGGGTCATCAGGCATCGTATTCGGGGATGGCTGCATCTCCCCCACGATGTCCCCACCCCCTATTTTCATGCTGCGATCCCGGATGGGGGGCTGGGTATTCCATATGTCTTATGGGGTGCCCCCCTCCGGAGGCTTAACCAGGTTGCTGAGCTTCAAAGGGAGTTTGGTGAAGAAGGCCCCACTGGAGGATACCTCGAAACCCTACGTCTCATGCCCGAGAAAAGGCTACGAGAGGGAGGAATGCCGCCGTGGACGTCTCAGCGTTGATGCCCTCAGCGGAGGTCCCAGGCCAGCACTCCTGGCTAGTGACTGGAACCCGCTTCCTGACCGGAAGGGACTTCATACGGGTGGGGCTACGCATAAATGCGTTCCGAGAAGGATAGGAGATCCCATTCGGGGTGATTGAAACGCTCAATCATGTGCTCCAGGTGTGTCCCCGCACCCACGGCATTAGGATCAAGAGACACAACGCCGCCGCCTCATACGTCACGAGGAGTCTGCGGAACAAGGGGTTCGTCGTCCAGGAGGAGCCGGTGTACGCCACGCCCGACGGGCCACAGAAGCCCCACATCGGGGGGACGCTTGGTGCGACCAAGCGTCCCAGTATAGTTGATGCTCAGGTCGTCACCGAGTAGTCGGCCCTGGAGAGTGTGAGTCGGCTTAAGACCGACTATTATGCATCCAATCAACCTGTCATTGAGGCGATCAAGCATCAGGAGGGGACGGAGGAGGCCAAGGTATTCTCAGCTACCATCTCATGGAGAAGAGTCTGGGGAAGATCCTCCACTCGACAACTTTTCAAGCAGGGTCTCATCAGGCAGCAGGTCCTCCCCGTTCTACCATCTTCTTTCCTGACCTTCCGAACGAAGGGTTGAGATCATTGTGGAGAGTGAGATTGGAGACAAAGAATGGGGCATCAGTGATTATTGACTGGAGGATACGTTCTGTGGCGAAGAGCATAAGTGATGTGCACACTTTTCTGTTCGTTTATTTTTATCCTCCACTATCAGATGCTACTTGAGGATTCTTGTGTACAAAGAGGATAGCCTTGTCATCCATGAAGGTAGCAAGAACCGACAAAGGATGCTGTGGAATGTCGTGGGTGTAGAGGGAGTAAAGAAGAGGTCCTAGGATACTGCCCTGAGGTACACCAGCACTAAAAGGGCAAATGGATGAAAAGGAGGATCCTAGACTTAGACGGAAAAACCGTTTAAGTAACAAGAAAAAGCCGTGTAAGTAACATTTGATTGCATATCACAACAAATTAGTTATATGCAATCAAGTGTTAAGATAGACTAACAGACAATCAAAGTATTTAGAAACTGTTACCCTCAGCTTTGTAAAGGTGTTTGCTACCAGATACACCCATATATTTATAAATATACCATTATTTTAATTATATATTTTATTATTTTTATATAATTATTATTTTATAAATATACCATTATTTTTTTTTTTTTTTAAATAATTTATATCCATCATTTACGTGATGAATCATCATGATATAAATTTATATTTGGATAAATATAATAGAATTTGAGTAAATAACATTTATATTATGATGATGCTTCAAGTAAATGATGGAAATAAATAACATGTAATTTTAAAAAATATATATAAATAAGTTTTAAATTAAATAGAGGGTTTAAATGTATTTAAATAAAAAAAATTACGATAGTTAACTGACCTTGATCTCTATAAATCAAATTTGTTTGTTGTGATCAAAAATGTTTAGATAGACTAAAAGACCACCAAAGTATTAAGAAACTGTTATCAAAAGCTATGTAAAGGTGTGTGTTACTAGATACACCAGAATATAATAATAATAACATCATAAATTCAATAATGTCATCACAATTCATATCCTGATAAGGTAAACCATTTTAATTTTAAATTGTTTTGTTTTTTTAACTTTTGTTTTTTTGTTTATAAGTTAATTACTTTTAAAGGATATTTTCATTGAATAATTAAATTTGTTTTTGCATTTTAATAATTATCCTTTCAGACAATAGAGATAAGAAGAAATTTTAAAAATTAAAGGGATCAAACGAAAAATAACAATATTTTAAATGTTTTAATTGACGTTTAAGTTTTAAAATAAAATGGTAATTAATTTTAACGGTTACGAAAAATAAAGTGACATCACAAAAGAACGGTGGAAAAAAACTAGAATATTTCAAAAAATAAAATATACCTCAAATTAAGATAAGATTTTCAATTTTTAATATTCTGTTCTATGAAAATTATAAAAAAAAATTATTGGATTATTTTGTATGTAAGATAATACAAGTAAAATTAATGTGTACTTGAATATATCGATGTATTGAATGTATTGATGCAATTAAATATATCGATGTAATTAAATATATCGATATGTTAGGCATGAAAATATCCATGAGATCGACCAAATATAGCCATAAAAAAAGAAAAAAGGGTAAAATAATTGTATGATTATTTAATTAAACCCAGATGTAATGAAATATATCGATGTGTTTGGCATGAAAATGGCCAGGAGATCGACCAAATATAGACATAAAAATAAGAAAACAAAGTAAAATAATTGTATGATTAAACAAAATAAAATAAGTGTATGATTATTAACTTAAAGCCCTTAGTAGACGATCCAACAAAAATGTATATATCTATATATATACATAATAATATATAAAATCCAAATACCACTCAATGACTGACACATCACGATATCTCTGAAACCACTGGACCTATGACCATGAAATTTTGTAGGTGTGTTCCTCTTACCTCCTAGGTGCTCGCTAAGAAATGTTTTTAAAATCCGCCATCTTGATTAAAGATGGCGGTCATTTATATAAAAAATAAAACGATATCTCCAAGACCAATTGCACTAGAACCTTGAAATTTAGATGTCAGCTTCCTTTTATGAAAGTAGAAACTTTTGATAAATGGTTTACCAATCGGGCGTTTCGATTCAAGATGGCGGCCATATATATATAAATATGTGTATGTTCTTTATACAAATCTACAGTTTTAGCCCGATCTCGATGAAAATTTGCATACTTAACCTTCAAAGCAAGAGAAAAATCACTGTCTACATGAATTTTTAAAATTTAAATACTGGTTCACAGGGATACGGGGTACAAGTAATGAATACGGGGTCAAAGTAATTAATACCCTTTATGATGCATATCGTTGAAAAGCTCTTTAAGAGTATAGTAATGTTGTTATGTACAGTTTTATCATATTTTCACTTAGAAGGGGGGAAAATGGAAAAATATAGCTATATCTTATAAAAAAAGAATAGTATCCGTATGAGAGTATATCTTTTATTCAAATTTACAGTTTTATCCCAATTTGATGATTAGTATCATCAAACGAGGTCAAAGTAATGAATACCCTTGATGAAGCAATTTTGTTGAAAAGCTCTTTAAGAGTACAATAATTGTTGTTATGTACAGTTTTGAAATATTTTCATTTAGGAGGGGGGTAAATTTAGGATATTTGCAAATTATCTTATCAAAGAGAAGGGGGTATAGAAATAAGTCAGAGGGAGAGCATCTAGATATTCTCGCATAGTAAAATGATTTAAATGTTTCTTGATGGTAGTTTATAAACTTATCAAATTAATATAACACTCCGTAGCGAAGCACGGGTATCCAGCTAGTAATTATATAAAATTAGCAACAGGGAAAAAAGAAGGTTGTTTTTTTTAATTATCATAATAAAGTCTCGAAAACGTGGCAACGATAATTATAAAACTGCCTTATCTTAACAAATGCTTGTCATTTCTACTTCAAACCTTTATTGTAAATCCTGGAATGACAGTTTACAAAAGAAGGGCTTTCTAGGTTTAAAAGCGTAATTTTTAATCGGCTTTTGATATTTTTTTTATCCGCTATGAGGGATGTAATAGAATAAAAAAAAAAAAAAAGTCAAAGAGAAAACGTCAGTTTTGCTCGTTCCAAAGGGCAGTAATCAAAACTGCCGAGTCGTGGACGAAGCCAATTTCACCTCGCATAGGGGGAAGGAAAAACAAAGGAAACTTGTTGTGTGAGTAGCAGGCCAGTTTCAACCGAGTTTCAAGTGAAATAAATCTCTATAGCGAGTTCAGTTTGCCCCTAGCACTTACAAACCCACTCTTTATTTTTCATTATTTTCTAATATAATGTAGTAAATGCTAAACTATTTTTTCAGCATAACAATAACACGTTTAATTTAAACATTTATTTTTAAATCTCTTGGCGAATATTATAAATGTTTTGTTATAATAACGTGTAGAGAAATACGCTTTTTAAGTATTTAGTATAAACTTTAAATTATTATAAAATTCATTTTCATTTATTATTATAAAAATAATAATAAATGAAATAAAATAAAAATTATAAAAAAAAAATAAATAAATAATTGATTTAATTGATACCTTTAAATGGTTGTGTTAATTAATATTTGTTTTGTTTGTTAATGATTATATGTTGAGTAATGCAGGAGTTTATTTTTTAAATATTTAAAATGTTTTTTTTTTAAGTTTTATGTTTAAATTTGTTTATAATATTTACTGGTATGTTATTATACAATTGAATGGCTCTATATGTCCAGTGTCTCTGAGCTGTAGAAGTTTTATAATTAGGAATGATGTAATGGCCTTTTTTCAGATATTCATGTTGGAATTTCGTGACAAATTGTTTTTAGATTGTGTTTACCAGAGCTAAGTTGGATTAGGCATTTATAGTCATATAATTGATAAATTGTCATAATGGAAAGCTGTTTAAAAAGAGGGGCCGAGTGTTCAGTTCGTTTTTTATTGAGTATTATTTTTACTATGGCTTTTTGTTTGAAAAAAAAACCAGATTCTTAGAGGGTATCAGTAGCTGCTCCCCACGAAAGAAGGCCGTATTGTATAATGGAGTCAACAACTCCATAATACAACACTCTTAGCTGTTGCACACTTAATAGTGGTTTTAGTTTTGAAAATACATAGATTAATGTTCTTAGTTTTTTGTTTAGATATTTTATATGATCTTTCCAGTTTATGCGATTGTCTATGAGTATTCCCAAATATTTGACTGAGGTGACCATTTCAATTGTAGAACACTGACAATTTGTAATTTCACAGTTGTTATGGTGTATTCTTATTGGTGGCAGTATTGGTATAGTAGATCTATTAAGAGTAAAAGCCATGGCACATGTTTTTTTGCTATTCATAGTCAATTCATGTTTATCAAGCCACATTTTCAGTTTATTTAAATCACTTTTAATAAGGCTAGATGTAAGTTTGAAATTATTAGATGAACAGAGAAGCACTAAATCATCTGCAAAGCCGATAAGAGATGAGTTTCCTACCACCTTAAATATTGAGTTTATAAATAATATAAATAATAATGGCCCTAACTGTACCTTGTGGTATGGAGTATGTAGATGTGAAATTATTGCCTACAGTATTGTTTACTTTTACCCTATATTTTCTATCTTTCAAATAGCTATTAAACCATTTCAGCATATTACCAGATATTCCTAGATTCCTTAGTACTGTTGTTAGTTTTCTATGTGATACGCTATCAAATGCTTTAGTCAAGTCAATAAAGACTGCCATTGGTTTCATACCTTGATCAAGATTTTCAGTAATGAATGAGGTTACGTTATTGATAGCATCTTGCGTGTTTAGGTTGTTTTGGAAGCCAAATTGATTTCCCGATATTATTTTGTATTTGTCTATGAATTTATTAAGGTGATGTTTTGCTATTTTTTCTAATATTTTAGCTATGTTTGATATTAGTGATATAGGACGGTAATTTGTTGGTTCATGCAATGGTCAATTTTTATGAATCGGGTGTATTATTGCAATTTTTAGCATATTAACCCTTAACTGCCCGAATTATTTTTTTGGGGGAATTTTTTGGGTTTTTCTTGAGATTTTGTCTCTTAAGGGGTCCCTTAATATGCAAAAAATGTTTAAAAAAAATTAAAAAATTTCCTTACCCCAAATTTGGGCTGTTGCCATATGGCAACGCTAGGATATTAGCCTTACAGTTTTTTTTCAGGAAATGTTTTTAAAATTTATTTACGTGTTGCACAAAACAAATAAATACAATGATGAAAAATTAATTTAGTCCTGCTTTTGACATAATATTAACATTTAAAATGTTTAATATTAACTCGGACCTCTCCAGACAATAATAAAGAAAGGGGGTTTTGCTGTTGCCACATGGCAAAGCTAGGTTATTAAGGGTTAGGAAATATACCTTGTGCAAAACTTATTTTTGCTATATGTAAGATAGGAGTCACCAGTGCTTCTATATTTTGTTTTATAATTGCTACAGTTATACCATCATGACCGGGAGAGGAACCACCTTTTAATTTATGTACAGCATCCCTGACGTCTTTATCGCTTAAATTATTTATAGAATTCGACTAGATGACTTACTGAATGACTTACTATCTACCCCGTTAACATTGTCTGTCTTCGACTAACATAGGTTAATATTAATAACTCAATATTATTCATTCACAGTGGTTGCCTACAAATTAACATAGGCTAAAAGTAATGACTTAATCTCTATTCCCCGACAATGATTGTCTTCAGCCAACACAGGTTATTCCAACTCCGCTTCAATTCATTAGCTTAACCCCTTAAATAGCTTCTCCATAACCACACCTAGACTACCAATATGACATTAGTCCGCTGCCTACCAACCTAGGAATGGACAATGAGAGGAGACAATAATTGTCTTTAATTTACTCACGAATATAGGACATCAAAATGAGTAAAGCACATAACCTTTCCTTTCCGGAAAGAGGATCAGGTAAAATGCACTGATATTGCACTGCTCCCTTTAGCTTTTACACTCATTTCTATTCATTTTAATAATTTATATACAAATATTTATATTTAGTTATTTTTATATTATTATAATTTATATAAAATATTATATTATTAAGACATACAACGAATAATAAGTGCAAAAAAGTCTCGCGAGTCAATTAGACAAAAGAAGGTGGCGGTCGCCACAAGACTTTCAATAGACTTAGTAAATAACTGATTACAGCACCAAAGACGTATAACTCGGTTCACAGACTAAACAAAGAAACTAACCACTGAAGACAAATCTCTTAATTATAACAATATATTGATCAGATATTATAAATGTCAGACCTATCTGGAATGCATTGTCAAAGAAAAATGATACTGGTTTCGTTGCCTTCGATATAAGAGGGAAACACGGCAATCAGCCAACTGTAGATCCTCAAATAAAAAAAAAGTGTCATGAGATTTATTTGCGCTATACTCCGAATACAAACTCAATTTTTGAGGGCTCAAACGAAACGAAAATATATTGGAGGCGGTAAACGTTTTGGCTCATCTGTATCGAGATTATAAAGAAGACTGTGAGAGGCAGGAGTTGCCATTTGCAAACACAGTTATGTTTAATCGCATATTTAGCGAGGAGTTAATCATCTCCTTATACATTACAAAGAAGGGGTCAGTGCGATCTGTGTGAATCGTACAAATGTGCAGACGACGAGGGAAAACAAATATGGTAGAAACTTATAATGATCACCTAAGAGGAAAGAATTATCCCGCAAAGAAAAGGCCTTTGACAAAAACCTTTCTAAATGGTACGTGCGTAGCTACAAACGACCTGCAAGCCGTGATTCCAGTACCAAAAGGGTTGGGTTCTTCCTTTCATTTCGTAAGTAAATTAAACTGTTTTAACCTTAGCATCAGTGATTTACATGACAAGAATGTAGAATGTTTTTTCTAGAATGAAACAGAAGGCAAACGGAGTGCTGTGGGAATTGGCAGCCGTGTTCTTACCTATATCGGAATGTTAGTAGAAAGTTAAGAAAAACAAATGTTGACATAATCTTTCATTCAGATAAATGTTATGGACACCAAAAAAAAAAAAAAAATATATTTACTTGGTGCATACGCACTACGTAGTATTGAGACATTATTACTCACTTGTGGGCACTCGCAAAATGAGGGTGATAATGTGAGTAGTCTCATAGAAAAACAGATAAATAGACATCCTAAATCCGGGCCCATATACTTGTACATACCTGACCAATATTTTGATAGTAAATGAAGCATTATCCTTACATCAGCCTTTATAAGAACTACTTGCTTATTAAAATATAAAAACATTATCAACTGTCAGAATTTGGCATAAGTATTTAAACGTTTTTTAATTTTTCATAACTAACAACGCAAAAAATAGCATCATTCATTATATACCCCAGGATTCCTTCGTGCTTCATTTCTCCGGCAACTTAATAAAAATGGTATCTCTTAATGTTTCCGTTTGCTGATATTTGACGTTCAATATCTGATTTTATTACCTTTTCCCTCAACTCAGCATTGGAAAATACTCTGTCTTCCTTTTTCTGTTCATAGCACATACCTTCTTAGACTTAAAATATACGTGACTTTATATACTTGTTTATTTGAAAAACTTTTAAAATGCTGATCATCTAAGCCTTCAATGTTAATTTCACCAAACTCCCATGTGTCCGGAGTTATTTCTCCCAATTCTTAGCCAAGTTTTAAGAGAGGAAAATCTTTATTGTTGTTAGAATCTTTTTCTTCACTGTTTATCCTTTTTCACACAACATCATTAACTTCTTTCTCTTCATTATTGTAAGATATTTGCGGGTCAGCAGTCACAAAATCGGTGAAAGAAAGTTCTGACACCCCTTGATTGACATCATCTACTGCTTGAGCCAGATTCTTCGCATATCAGAGTCTGATGATGAAATTGCTTTCTGGGGTTGGATTTTCTTTGTAGTCTTTCAATTTTCTTGAACCACTTCACTCAAAGCATGTTAAGCCTAGGATTTTCTTTGTGTGGTGTAGTCATTATCATGGTTGGATCCCATGGTGTTATTCAACATTTCTTGAAACCGTTTTTTATTATGCTAGGGTTGATTTCATCAAGAACTTTCTTGAGTAGGGATTAAACGTATATTCTCTTCGAAATAGGTTTTTCAATGTTACGAAATCTCTAGTCATGTACCTTATGTTTCCGCTTTCTCTTCAAAGATCTAAATACGGAGACATTGGCTGTATTAGATGAGTTGCATCTGCATGGTCGGATGTAGGTCAACTAGAATTATACCACTTTCATCACAGAATTTGCTAGTGTGAAGCGTTAAATGGAAAGTATGTAGAACAATAAATAAAATAATATGCAATGTGATATTATTTATTAGCAACCACGGATGAAATACTTTAGTTCATAGAATAATTCCTCGTTCATCCATACAGATTCTTATTTCCCAATACCCAGAAAGGAGGTACACTTTCAGCAATGCTAGATGGGATTCTTTCATATTTAAAAAAAACAAACGGGACTCTCGTTGAAATTATCGGGTCCCTTAGTAAAAATAATTAAAACCACGAACGCCTTGGTAGATTTTTTACGAAGCAGTTACCTCATTTGAGTTTTACCAAAAAATGCTGAACCTGTTGGAAAACTGGCCCTGGACAATGAAATAATCCATGATACTATCATTTTCCCATCATCCTTCTATGAAGTTAGGTAATTTTTCTTAAGGGTGAAGCCATTATATTAACTTAAAATCAGTCTTTATAGAAGTTAATAGAAACCAGTAAATAGTAAGTGACCAGTAGCGGACATGTCAATGACCTAGAAGCGGATGCCCCTGTCCTCCTTTAGATCTATTCTTCCAATGAGAATAACACTGATATCTGGGTCTTCTAAATTATCTAGAGCCAACGGTCTTTCCATAAAATAATCGAATTAAAAAAAGAGTTAATTGCATCAATATCGAACAGGGGTGTTCCACTACTGGTCAATAGATTGAGTGACCTAATAAGATGTTTAGCTCAAATATTAATAAAACTACTGAAACACCCAAAGAAAATATTACAGATTATAGAAAACCGTCATCATTATTAAACAAAATAATTTGTAAAAATAAAATGATAGAAGCTTAATACTAACCTTGTCATTCTTAATCGTGGCGATAAGAAACTACAAGGTGTCAAACACGGAAGTCAGGCAGCGACTGACCTTGAATGTTGCTGGGCTTCTTAGATTCGCAATGCTTTACAAATGCTTAAAGCTTTACAGATGCTTTACATTTGAGCCTCTAGCTAGAGTATTCCCAAATAGCCCTCAGCAAAATTTGAAGTCTCTCACTCATACTAATGTCTTATTATCTTGGTGACAAGTGTCCACTACTAATACAGTGCCTTTACCTTACCGTAGTTTTAAGTTTTAATATGTTCCTAGTTTTATATTAAAAAACATGTTATGTTATGTCTTATGTTCATGTTATGCTAGAATCTTGCATAGCATGTTATCTTTACTTGTTTATTTTTATTTATCTACTTTATATTATAAATTTAAATTTAAAACTTCCATAAACTTTCTGTGTTTAAACATCCTATGTAAAAACTTATTAACTGATTAGTGATATTATCAATTCAATGATTATGCAGTGGCTTATTTAACGAACACTTTATTGTATTTTTACACAACATACAAAGTTGAATTGATTTAATATTAATACAAAACTAAACATAGACTGTGATATTATATGTCAGCGTCAATCAACTTATAATAAATATACTTTGATTAGCAGCTACGCCAATAAAACTAAATATTAGAAACCGTCGCAACTATAAAAATACTCTAATTAATCACCAAAAACGTCACATCACATTGTTGGTTTAAAAACAAAATCAACATAACTATCGCAATTCAAAATACTTCAGTTTTCTGAGGGGTTAGAATAAAATATGTAACGTCAAAAGTCAAAAGGGTGCTTTTAAAAGGTTTAAAACTAAAATAACCAAAAATGACGTTATGGTAGTTAAAAATGACGTTATGGCATTGACCCTTCTAAAATATTCTATTAAGTTAAAACTAGTTTTTCCTTATTTCTGAGAAACTTAGTTTTTTCGAGTTGAGTCACATTTGTCGCAAGGCTGCGATATCTAAAGTAAATATTCAATAACTCCGGTTCTAATCAATAGTACTCAATACAAAATAAAATAATTTCGCTAAGTGAGTTTTCCTCCTATAAAGTCAGACGTGCGCAGAGGCCAGATAGAGAACCAAATAAAAGTTCTGTCTTGGTTTTCTTAATATATGAAAAAAACCATACAACATATATTTTGTAATTCTAATCCGAAGACGCCAATTGAAATCTGTATTAGATCCCCTGATTTGAGTGAGTGAAATAATTTTATAACTTATAAAGTTTTAAATGAAAATATCCACTTCATTCAAGGTAAATTCGGGTCTGAAAAAATGTTATTTAATTAATAGGGCATTAGAAGTGTTAGAAACTAAGCGGGGTTTTAATGATGATGGAGGAAGGTTAAACTTTGCAGTATAATGTAAGAAAATGGTTGCAGGTAGAGCTCTCTGTAAGATATGAGTGAAATTATTACCGACTCCGAGCTCCTGGGTTGCGAGCTTTAGGATCCCTTGAGTTAAAGGCTTATAAGTCCATATCACCTGTTGATTGTGCAGGCTTATATATCTTTAACCAGATTGTGGGTGGGAAGCAAGGCTACCACTAGGACCTAGGCACAGTTTCCATCCTGCTAACAAGCAAATTGCATGCCGTTTTATCGCCTTGTTCTCTTTCATCCTCTTGTTGCTTCTATATACCCTCTAATCCAATTAAACTAACATTTATCCTACAGCTAACTCTCTCCACTTCATATCTCTTTACATTTATCCTTCAGCCAACTCTCTCCGCCTCTTATCACTTTACATTTTTTCATAATAGCTTTATTCATAAAATTTTAAATAATTATAAAGATTCTATGAATAATATATGTATACCAACAGACTATATGTAGCAGAAAAAAAATAAATGTAAGTTTATTCCTTGTTACAACAATTGGAATTGTTTTGGCTTTTAAAGAAACCATAAACTAGTGATTGAGAATAGCTGGCACACATAAGGGAAGTTTTATGATGGACCACGGATTTATCCAACGGATTATGGGAAATACTCAGGCCCTACTAGTATGTTATTGGAGATATAACGATGAAGCTCATATCAACAGTTATCGGATCCGGCGTCTCCAGTTGTCACACAAGGACATATTTAAGTTTTACTGTCATTTTTCTTGTTGTGCTCCCAAGCTCCATTTATTTAAAATTCCTTTATTGATCTTTAATTTCTAAGTCAATGTATGCCAAATATAGCGAAGTATAAAGTTTAAAACTAGAAACTAATTAATTGTTTAGCAAACATCCTTGTTTATGAGAGCACAATCATGAGAATTACACCAACTAGAATATAAAAAATCGATCCGGCCAATATGAACAAAACTTTTTTTTTTATTTAGAATTACTGAATTTTAATCCCCTAAAATTTAATATAAGTTTATAGTTCAATTCGGTTTTTTTTTAGAAAAATCTATTTATAAAACCGTTTTGGAGAAATATTTTTTGAAAGGTGTTATTTTTCTGTACATGTAAGCCAAATTCCATTGCAATCGGCCTGGAAGATTAGGCTCCAGGCGTCTGCCTAGACTACAGATAACAGACAAAAGATTTTTTTTTTTATAATTCACTTTTTTTGACCTTAAAAAGTTTAAATCCATTAAAATAGAAGTTTCGTGACATCAGAATTCTTTCTCTCAATATAAAATAAGTAAATGAGAGAGTATAAATAGGGCAAGGTGAAAGTGATGAGAGGACATTTCTTTCAGACTATCCAAGGTTGAGCCAAGGGGTCCGTCTGAACCTTGGCTTCTGTGTCGGTCATGTTGAATCACGTCGGGGTCACCAATTTTCGGGCTTTAGAGTTTAAGGTATCTATAAGATGGGTCCAACTAAATTTTGCGAGTTCAAACTGATTTGGTTCAAGGGAGGTAGAAACAATGGGAATGTGATGTGTCTTTTAACCAGAATAATATTATTTTTTCATTTTGGGAGTACCTTTTTACGGAAGACAATGGTGCAACACCAACCGTATTTGACAAAGCGCTAACAACCGAGTTATCTTTCCAACGATATAGAATAATCCCCTCTTTTTTACTGATTATTGTCTCGAATTCTCCTCGATTTTTACTGTGGACGTTTGAATTTTTTATGGGGCAATCTTTTGGAATTAGACCTAATAGTACCAGTGCATCCAAAATTAGTATGCTTGAAAAACGTTAGCAGACTATAGCTGGTGAAAAGATTGTCAAATGTAAAATTAAATGGCAAATTTCAGGGGTCACTGGGAAAATTTTTAATCATTCCTACAAGTGGAGCAGCAGCTTTGCCAAAACATTTCTCGTCATCAGAATTAGCCGTCTCCGTTTACCTTGATATATCTGAAAATCAATAAGGTTGCCATCAGATGTGTTAAACGATCACTGACCACACCTTATAACCAAACCGGAATGGTTTTCCTCTGATGAAGTGTTTTAAACCATGACAACCATACTATTTGACCATACTTTTGTCGCATGGTAGCTCATGCTCAGATAAAATATTTTATAAATCTCTTTGCTAATTTTCATAGAGCGGACGAATTCTCTACTGCTTATATTTATTCGCAGGGTCAAACGATTGATTATCAACCAAATGTAAATATTTTTAAATTAACTCAAACCGATTTCTTCTCATTGCAACAGTCACCAAGGTAAAATTGCAGTCAGCGGCATTTTCTCAATACATTCTTGTTGATGGTTGTGAAACATAACCACTAAACATAAGAATGCCTAAAAAACATTTAATTTCATCGTTAGTGACAGATATAGTTGGAAAATTATTCAGATTTGAATAACTATACCTCTCTTATATTTATAATCTATCATCTCATCATCAAAAAATAACAAATAATTCAACTGGAGATTTGTTAGAATATCGAGCAAAATCTAAATCTCTTTGAATCCAACTTCATTTTTGTGCGTATTTAGGTTCTATCAACTCAACATTATCTAAATCCTTTCGAGGAACTAACTCAGCTTCAGCTAGAAGCGGTTGTTTATTTAAATTATCATTATCAGTGTTACCTCCGTGATTTTCATCTCCGGAATCTTTATCAGTAAGCATACCTGGATCAGGAGGTGCAAATAATAAAGTTTTTCTCATAATCCTCAGACTTCTCAAACAATATGTCTAAAGCTTCTTTTACCGTTAAGCCTGGCTCAAGTAGCGATGATAATGCGCTTAAAAGAAAAAAAGAAAAAAAAAAATTGTATACAATAATTTCGTCAATTAAGACAAAGATGCTTATATCCTTAAAATATATGTATAATGCTTTAAATTTAACATACTTGAGACTTTAAATTTACTAATTATAAGAGAAAAAACTATATTTCTGAAAAAACAGCATTTTGTTGTAAACTTACCAGTAAAAAATCTGGCAACTGAAAGAGCCCAGCGTACCATATATGGTACACTAAAAACAAGCTATCAAAAATGATAATATGTATGTCTACATTTTAGTCACATATTGCTTAAGTATAATTTAACATTATTTTTATCCTGCAGGTTTTTTATCTGCTACTGTAATGTCAATTTTCATTCATTTACTATAACATGTTATATATTAAATGATTTTACTATTCATTCATTTACTATAACATGTTATATATTAAATGATTTTACTATTCATTCATTTACTATAACATGTTATATATTAAATGATTTTACTATTCATAAAAAAATATCATCTTGAAAACTCTAGACCCTCTTGTAGATAGATTTTTTTTTACTAACTAGACTATGTAAGTATTGTTAATTTTTCGTCATGTTTTATTTTATTTATTTTAACAATTAAATTTACATGTCATTACAATTTAACAATAATTATTATTAAATAAAAGATAAGGAACTTAATTAAGATAAATATTATTGAGTATTTTCAATTAGGGTAACAAATGTTTGTAATAAATAAATCAGTATAATGACTGAAGATGGTTTTAGAAAAAGCCGAAAGGTATCAAACATGAATTAGTGTCCTATTGTTTTTATTTCTACACCTCATCCGGCATCAATAAGAAAATGTCTACTGTAATATTTTCAATGTGTAGCATGAACTAGAAAAATTTAACATTCTTTAATTTATTTATTATTTATTTATTTAGTAAAAATAACAAGAAATCATACATAAAAGAAAATTATAACACAAGGCATAATTTTGTCCAAGACGTTAGTTCCAGTTCGTTAACGGGATTGTAAAGGGGGTATTGGGAGGGAAAAAGATGATTATGGATAGTTGCCCCTTCCCCCCACTCCTTAAAAAGTACCTGTGATAAATTGCTGTTCATCAGTCAGCAAGTGATGACTGGCTTACCTATATTAGGCTCAAGATACTATTTGATAATAACCAGTTTCTAATTCACAAAGTAGTAGTAGTGGACCGTTATTAACACGAGGTCTGTATTCTCTCTATAATAATTTTGTAATCAGTAAATTACTTTTGTTAGGAGTACAAAAGGTGGTATGGAAGAATGTGCAAGGTCGGCAGAATACCGTGTGAAGTGGGCTGGCTAGTCTAGCCTAGCCTATGGGGCGGAGGGACCGGAAGACTAGTCAGATTAGCCCAGTTCTGGAGCCATGTTGACGCTATACTTGATCTCTGAGATTTGCATTTAAAAGTTCTACAACTATTATCTTATGCAAATTTTATTCTTTCCTACTAGTTTTCATGGAATTTGATTTTTAAAATTTTAAATGGCCGCCATTTTGAAATTTGATAAATTTGAAAACTATTATCTTTGGAAATTTTTGATATCGGAATAAGTAAAACATGTGCCATGTTTCATAAAAATATCTTGATAGGGTTTTGAAATATAATTTTTTTTCCTAAGAGATACATAATGGCGGATTACGGCTAAACTAATCCGAAATCGAAAAAAAAAAAAAAAAATACTGAACATTTTCGACTTATTCTCGCATTTAGAACAATGTTCTGAATTAAGCTATTTTGTGACACCCTGTTTATAGGAGTAGTAGCAAAGGAGCGGGGAGGCCAAGACTAACAACTAGACCGCATTCGCCCCCCCCCCCCCCCCGAACTCACACCCATCGAACTACCTTCTTCTCAGTCTTACCTTCAAATTTCCTTTTTTGGGTTAGAAAGGAGAGGTCTTTCCACTTTAATGTAATAATACAAGCTCCTCTTCCCTAATTTCCCCTTCTCCTAATACATGAAAGCGCAGTCTGCTATATCCTTCACATGCTCCCATAAAGTGCTAAGACGTCTCCTCTTCATCGGCGCACATTGGATAGGTAGGATCGTCTTCGATTTTCAATAATGCCAGATGTCTTCAAGTTGGCAGGGTCCAGTTGAGACCCCAACCATATTTATAAGGTTGGATCAACTCAGTCCCATAAGCCATCTGGTTTGCCTTGCGTCTAGGTCAGGTAGCAGCTTTTTTGACTGCTTGCAGCCCTCCGTTACTATCCATGCTCAAATTATTTTTTCCCAGATCCACGCCTTGATGGCTGTCCTCGCCTGTCCTCTTGACCAATCGATGGCGGGTTCCGGTCAACAGAATGGCATGGAATCTCCTATCTTCGCTACTTCATCTGATTTCTCATTCCCACGAATCCCTTTAAGCCCTGGGACCCAAAGCAGTGTGACCTCTTTCCTCTCTGCAAGCAGTTCTAATGCCTCTTGGCTCTTCTTAACTAGCGCTGACTCCATACTTGGGGTGCAAAGTGCTTGAAGTGCTGCCTGACTGAGCATATTGTTACCTTTTTGGATGTTGCATCCCTCACCTCTGGCCTTCTTGTCCCCTCAAGGATGGCGTAGATTTATGCCTGAAACACTGTGGTAAGTGTACCTAGTGGGAAGCTCTCTTTGGCGCCGGACCTTTCTAGGTACAGTCCTACTCCTGACATACTTTTATCATTCTTAGAGCCATTATTGTATGCCAATAGAGTGTCCTGGTCAATTATAATGTTCCTTAGTTCCCATCTGGCCCGATATGGACCGACAGAAAGACAGACAGACACGAGACCATAAATGTTCCCTGATGTCTGAAACGGATTTTTGTCATGGAATTTTTCAAATTGCAGATATAAAATTTTTGTCGTTCTCAAAAGTGAACACAATGCTTCCGTTACCTTCAGTAAGCTCGGAAGCAAAATAATAGATAATTAAATAATATACATATTTATTATCTCCTTATTAAAATTTAATTACATCTAATATTGATAGTCTTGAATGGTAGTGTTGGCTTCGAATTATTATGACCGCTGTTCAGGCACTTCCAGGGCTTTAATTAAAACCCAATTAAATTCTTACCTTAATGTCAGACTTCCAATTCGTAAGTCGGCCTAACCTGTTCGATGCAACCTTCCTCGCTTAGTCGAGTGTTTAGAAAGGGCATCACTCTACTTGTCCTTGTGCTGAATAACAAGCACAATTAATAAGCGATGGAATATACATATATCACATACTGAGCATCTCTTGGGGCAGACGATTTCCACCTCCAGGTCGTGGAGCTTACCGACACATGCGCGTGTCAACATTTTACAATGTTATATTATTAACTTTCAACATTTAACCTTTTTTGCAAAGTTAGGCTCAGGGCCTTCAGCAATATTTTAATTTCATGCATCTTTAATTCTCACCAAGTCCGGATCGAAGACGTCAGGAACGTACCCACTTGCCAAGCGGCATGCAGCCCATTTCCCAGGTCCTCGTCACACCGGCTAAGTCCATATAAATTTCAAATTTATTTATGAATTTGTCAAATTAAATTCTGTGTGAATGATTGTTTTAGTGTGGAACAATTTGTATAAACTTAACTTTAATTTGTATGAACTAACTTGGTAGTTTAATCATTTCGATTTATTGTCTGTATTTGCTTCGGTACAAATTACAGACAATTTATCTTTGATAATTTTATTTTATTTTACTATAACAATAACTGCTACTTACCAACGTAAACGTGACATGATGCAATATTTTTCTTTATTTAATATAAGCTTGTTCGTTAAACCTATTTTATATTGTTCGTTTTGATTTATTTTCCTTTTTTAAGGCGATCCTTTGGGTATATTATTCAGTCATATCACTTTAACTTAGGTACTCATGTAAGGTTCAAACCCTATTAGCCTAACATAATGGTCTAGCTTTGGGTCGGATATTACTATTATCTCAATTTAAATTACCTTCATTGCTATTCCCTGCCTACTGCTTTTGATAAGTTAATTTTACAATTTAATTTAAATTCTTTCTTTCATTACGATCATTTGGTAGCGTCTGTTTCTGTTTAACCTTAAAGCCTAGTTTACATTGGTCAAGTAAATGGTCTAGTGCACTAGCTTGCTTTTTAGCACAAGGGGCGGTCGAGTAAAATGGTGTGCTGTTTTTTGGTAGAGTGACTCTAAAGTCGTTCACACGTGCTTGGGATAGTAGCCTTAGTAAAGTGAGGTTATTACGTTTTTAGTTCCGAATAATCCCGCAATTAATATATAGAAGAGGTATTCAATGTTAGGACGGTTGGGTCTACTCGCCCTTCGGCGGGCGAGCTACTCTACCACCGCACTCGCTTGTTTACTCGACCAACTTTTATCCACTATCCTCGACCGTTTACTATCCGTATCGTTCACATTAGGCTAGTAGCTTGGTAGAGTGCTACTCGACCGTTTACTCGACCAATGAAGACTAGGCTTAAGTGTCCAATTAGTCGGTATTTTGACCTTGTTCCCATTGAAAAATGCACTTTGGTTTGTCACGTGAGTTTAATTAATTAATAATTCATTATTTTGTATTCCTGGTCATTATATTAGACATTTAATTCAATTTTACCTTTTTATTGGGCCTTTAATAATTTATATATATATATATATATATATATATATATATATATATATATATATATATATATATATATATATATATATATATATATATATATATATATATATATATATATATAAGGTGTTCTTTGGTTTTCTGTATACTGGTTTGTACTTATTTTGTAGTTTAATTTTGAGCTTACATGCTTGTATTTTTTTATGTGATCTGTTTTATTTGTCCCTTTTATATAGTATTTTTGAGGGTCGTTGAAGGGTTGAAAAAAATGTATTTGTACTTTCGTCATTTTTTTAAACTTGGCTATATTTCGCCTCTCTCCAAAGACGTGCCGAGATTTCGACGTTAATTTGCATATTTTTTTTTTAAATTAAAAAGTGTGTCAGATCCTCTAATTTGATTAGATTCGTCGAACTGAAAACTCTTCTACTGTTTTCCATACTGAATTTTCAAGTTAACTGTAATTGAAATAAAATAAATTAACAATCATGTTACAGATTATAAATTAAAAATCACCATATGACATCTGATTGCCTTTTTAATTTAAAAAATTGAAAATTAACGTCGTAATCCCGGCACGACTATGCTTCGGAGAGAGGCGAAATATAGCCAAATTTAAATAAAAAAAAGACGAAAGTATATACAATTATTTTTCAACCCTTCAAAGACCCTCACAAATACTACGACTTATATTTTTTGTTTCTTTAGCTTATCCTTTAATATTTTTCCATTTAGTGGGTCTTGGTGCTTCCAGAGTCAACATTTTATTTTACTTTTCTTATTATTTTAATGTAATGATAATAATTGAATAATTTAAGATAAATTAAACTACCTGCGTACATCCCGATCAACACATCATGAGGTTATTCGGCGCCTTTAATCATTTGATCGATGTGATCAATAGTGTGAAACGTGTCTCAAGCCGCTTTGAGGTACGAACTAACCAGATTTGTCGGTGCTTATACCTCTAGGTTTATGGCGGTTGCGAGTATGCTTAAAACTCGGCTATACCGGTCCCCTACAAACATACAATATACTTATATGAGTTAGTGAGTGTGAGATAACAAATGCAGGGCCCAAACTCTCATTTCCATCATTATGTCCTCAGTCTGTAATTTTTATGCCATAAACAATGTAAACATACTTATTATAATAGCATGCTTTACTTATTATTTGAGTCCATACCTCTCTCTCTCTATTTAATCTAATGGGTATCCTGAAAATATAAGATTGTAGATAAAGGAGGAGCCCCTAAATATTATGTGAATGACAAAAGTTTCTAGTTAATATTTTATAGATTGGTCATTCGCAATCTTAAGGCCCCCCTTAAGCAAACATTTTGACCGTGTATGTGGATGTTTGATGTTTCCGCAAACATATATTTGAGCAAAATGTTTGATCGTGTATGGGGGCCTTTCAATAGATGTCAGTAAATATCGTGGAATAAGTTTTTAGGATTCTACATTTTGTTGAAAAGCTAAACGTGGTGAAAAATACAATTAACAATAGATTTAAAATATAAACTTTTTGATTCTGTAGCCGAGGCCATAATTTGGTTAGCTGCACCGTTTTGGGCCGGTAAAGAATATGATACAATAGGAATATTGCAGTATTTTTTATTGAAAAAAAAGTTTGGCTCCCCAATTACACGCCTAAATATTTCCTTTCATTAGAAATAACGCAGGTATCCCCTTTCTATATAATATTTAAAACAACATCAAACTATGTTAAAAAAAATTGTGAATGACAGAAGAAAATCATCCTAATTATCTTACTAGGTCATACGTAAGGAGAAAATAAGTTCAGTCGAGGACTGGACTTGCAGTGCTAATAAGTTTAGGATTGTTTTTTGAGGTAAATCATGTTGAAAATTGGCGAACCCATAATCAACCGATGTAACAATGAACTTGTATTCAGCTAAAGTCAAGGAAGAGGTGAAGTATGTACTTATTCTAAAAGCATCTATGTAATACAACCACGAAACATACAATTATTGTAAACTATGAGATTTTTAAGACCTTAAAACTTGACATTTTTCGCTAATTTACAATTTTTTATTTAATAGCAGGCATGGATTAAGGAGGAAGACAATCAAACATATAAATTATGCGATCAGGGAGATTTAGAAACTGCAACATTTTGTAGCCACGTGATTAGCCCTGGATAAAAACAAGAAACAATTTTTGGGGACAGCGAAACAAAACAATGATATTTTTATTAAATATATATTAATGAGATGGAGTGGAATAGGAAAATATAAACTGAAAAATAGTATATTATGTTACCAGACTGTGAAGTGAGTTTTTTCTTTACCGCGGCAGTTATATTCACTTTCGAGCGAAGCGAGGCAGTAAATATTGCCAAGTATTAGTACATATTTAAAATTTGAGAAAAATAGGCCTAAAGGAGGTTGCACTATAAAAAAAAAGATAAAACGCTGTGACATCTAGTGGATTTGAATCGTACTAAGAAGCATGTATACTTGACTGCAGCACTAAAAACGGCACTTTTGATAACTACCCAAGTTTTTACTTTTTCTCCCTAGGCTGTAAAAACATTTTTCAATACAATTTAGGAGTAATGAAAATATTTTTTTAATCCACGTAACGAAAAAATGGATTTTAGCTATTTTTTAGGCTCTAAAGTTACTATTTCACAGCCTACCACGGAAAAAATATATTAATAATTTTATATAATTTATACATAATAAATTATATTCGTAAGTACATTTTATATACTTTATACAAAACATATTATATCTTTAGTAACATTTCTATAAAATAATTATATTGTTTAATTGATCAAATAACAAAGATTATCCTACATTTATTAATGTTTATTATTTAAGCCAAAGATTTTACAAAATTGTTTAAAGAAGTAGTTCCCTAATTTTGAAATTATTGACAATTATATTTCGATTATTGGACGGAAAATATTAAATCTAGATTATTATTGTTTGCACTGTATTACATTCATATGAATACTGTTTATTTTGATACTATGCAATTATGGTCAGGTTATTTATTTTATCATTTTTAATGATAGAGATGAAGGTATTATACTAACTCTAGCTGACGGCCTAGGCCAAGCTTAATAATGTTTAATTATGGTGAAATAATAATAATAATATCCTAAATCTGCCTTTTTATATATGTAATATGCATACTACTACTATATTATTTAGATAGATTTTTTTATTATATTTGGTTGCAATACTTCACTTTGCCTTATTGTTAAATCCATTAAACGTTGCTTCTTATTTTTTTCCTACATTGGATTTAATGGAATCTTGTTCATCTCCTTCCTGGCAGCCCAATACATTTCAACCTTGCTAAACCATCTGTCGTTGCAGCTATGGTGTCAGTAGTTTTTGGAGTCTTTGGCAATCTAAGAATATGAGTCCATTATTTCACTCTCACATAGTGGGCAGCTTCTCGTTTCTTTAATGCCTATTTGTAGAGGTGGCTTTGTTGATAATCATGGCTGGTGGCTATTCTAAAGAGTGTGGTTAACACTAACTTGTGCAGTGAAGCCGACGTTAAAAGGCATTTCCAAGTCTTTCCAGCTGTCTCCTCCACCAGTTGGGTTTTCACTGTCCGATCAACTTTGCAGCATATCTTGGCTTTGGCCTGGTAAAATACTATCAAAGAGGTCCCTTAATTAATTGTAATATGTATTAGTTAAACTCGACATTAGAGTGCTCAACATTTTGTTTCATCTTTACAAAAGAAATTTTTCAACAATAAGATTTTCCATGTTTAATAAGGTTTTAAGTTGTTTTAGAAAGCTGTAGAAAAGATCGAAATTACATTTTCTTTGGCACCAAAATTCGCCACCATCAAAAAAGATTCTGAACCGCTAAGAGCGTTAACTATTTTGTACTATTTTCATTGCATTTGTTTTGCTTTTTCGTTTGGAACGGTGCAGAAGTTTCTTTATACGTCAGCGGATAACAATAACAAGATATAATTTCGTTTGATACAATAATTAATTTTTGTCAAAGGGTCTGAGTTTTGTTTTTGATGTCGAAACCCAGTTATCGACCCACGGTTCTTATTGGTAAGCATTAAAAAGAAAAAAAAAATGAAGAAAAGACGAGTTAAAAAAAATGCGAATAAAAGCGAGAGTGTGTTTGGGTATCAAGGCGATTTTCGGTTTGATATTTTTTGTCGTGGTCTAAGAGAGAGGTGATTTCAAACGGGGTGAAGACGGTCGGCGTTAGAGGAGGAGGAACGTCTCAAAGGCTCCCAGATAAACCAATCAGGACTAGGCGTCCTTCACAGGGTCTGCCCTTTGAGTCGTCTTCCTAAGCAAGACGTCCTCACTAATAGAAACGCATTAAAAAATCCACCTCTTGATGTGACCCCCCTTTCCCTTGCTAAGGCCATAATTCACTTGGAGAGGACAGGTCATGCTCAATACTTGCCACCCTCACACATGCTTCAATCTACCAAGAGGAAGGTGTCAAATCCTTTGTTTCTGATGAAAACAATAACACACACACACCCATATATATATATATATATATATATATATATATATATATATATATATATATATATATATATATATATATATATGCACCTAGGGAGTAAAAGTAAGCCATTATTCCCTGAGCGAAAAAGTTGGTTCTTGAGGCGCAGCCGATGGAATAACTCTAATTAGCGTTACGTATTATCGCGAGGGGAATAATGGCACTTTACTCACGAGGTACATACAATATTTTATCTCCAGTAGGAAGAAAATACACATTTTCGTCCATTGAACAGATATTATTTATTATTTTAATAAATAACAATAATTATTAGCACTTTTAATAGCAGATATAAGAGATTCAATATTAAAAACAAATAAGAATTGGAATTAAACTCAAATAGAAGTTATTAACTACGGGAAACAGACAGAAAATACACTCCAGCGCTGGAGTGTATTTTTCTCTGTCTGTTTCCCGTAGTTAATAATAATTATAATTTGATTTAAATTAAAATTTAATCTTTCCGTAGTATGAATACTACCAAAATCGTAAAATATGAATCTCAAATAGAAGGTTATTTAGATGCAGGTTATAAACAAAGATAAGCATGGTCGAAAAAGCAGTGTCGCCAACCTGATATCACCAACTTCATTACATTAGCCATTCATTTTCTACTATTTATAAAATAATTAAGTTGCAATTTTTACTTTTTTGCCCTACTTTACTTTTTCGCCCTACTTTTACTTTTTTTGAGTTCAGGGATGAAATGACTTACTTTAGTCCCTCTAAACTAATTCAAAATCATAACTTTTTCTCCCTACTGGAGATAAAAAGATTTTTTTATATTGATTTCGAAGCTATTAAAAATGTAAAAAAATTATCGACAACCCTATACAAATTATTCGTCATTTTAAATAGTGCGTTAAATGGCAAATCAATTGTTATTTTTAATTTAAAACTTATCAAACCAAGATATGCTTGGTTAAAGTTGGCAAAATTTTAATATTTCAAATTTAATTGCATTTTTTTTTTCTTTTGGGTTTTAGTCCCGATCAACTGCCAGGGTTATTACAGGACGGGGGTTATCCGGCCACTTTACTCATCTAATCGATGAGATCATCAGTGTGAAACATGTCTTACCCCGCTGGGATTCGAACTCACAGCCGGGGTTTTGACCTTGGTTTTTAGAGTCGAGTGGGCTAACCCCTCGGCTACACCGGCTCCCTAAACATAAATTGATTGCCTTTTATTCGGAATCTAAAGGTGGTTGGGAAGAATGCATGCATAATGAATGCATTCAGATAGATAGTACCCCGGGCTGGGGGTTTCTATGTCTTTGTATTTTTGCCATGAAGAGAATTTAATGATCTTCAGCAGAGGTTCATCTTCATATTTTTTCTGTACTTGTTGTGTTTCATATTAAATATTGCATACGGTCCCTAGGGATAGTTTTAGAGGATAAGTAATTTTAGAGGTTAGTTTTTAAAATTCTTACTATTATAATTTGGGGGGGGGGGGGAAGCTTCCAAGGATATACACTCGGGAGTTTATAGGAAACCTAAGGATTAGTAGGATTGAGCTACAAACTTATATTTTGTTTATATTTTTTTTTATTTTGCAGAGTTTTATTTTAAATTTCAAATGTTCTGTTATTGTGTCAAAATGAAAATATTGGTAAAACAATTCTTTTAACCCCTAAAATATGAAAATATGCCCAAACTGTAGAAGAAACCATTTGGTCTACTCTTCAAGAGCATTCCGATGATATACCTGATTCTGGAGTAGTTGGGTCTATTAAGGAATGAAAAAGTTCACTTTTGCAATATTTCGACCCCTCCTTGGGTCATTCTCAAGCTGATTGACTAGAAGTTATCTTATATTATACTGGTTATATTCTTTCACACGTTTTACTCACTATGAGTCAGATGCTAGAGCTCAAGGACTCAGCTTCAGGCTGTTCTTATTACACGAAATTACATTATGATAAGGATTCTTAAATTCTGACTTATTACAATTTTAAAAATGGAACAGTATGACTAATCTATAAGGTTCGAGAATATCCCAAACAAGGGATGAAATACCACCTTTATAAAGAATAGTAAAATTGAATGATTTATTACCCCTGCAGACCCAGGGGTAATATTCTCTGCAGACTCTGGGGTAATACACAAATTCAAAGGGACAGCACAGAGAAAGGTCAAATTAATTACCCATTTATTACTTAGTCTTGATTGACCGAATATTTCCTTTTTTGACAGAATCCATTGTGTTACCACTAGCTGTAGTTACTTCATGTTCATCATTAAATTTATTTAAAAAGTCTAATAGATCAAGTTTGTTACTAACATGATGATTTGCAAAGTACCTAGGATATTACATATTAGTAGAGTTTCGGGTAGCGAATAATCTTGATTACCATTATGAGTGTCCATTAGAATCTAGATACACAAATAAGTCAACAAATTATTTATTTTAGATCATACGTTTTGTATTCTGTAGGACTATTATTCAGTCAACGTAGTTCAAGACACACTTTTCTTGCAGTTTAGAACCTCATAATTTTCTCATAAATTTGTAAATGATTATTTTCTATATTAAGCGCTAGCAGAGCTTCACTGTTTTCTTTCGAAAATTGTTTCTTCTCATATACAGGTCTTCTCATTATAGGTGCTTGAGAATGACTTAAAAGAGGTGTCGAAATATGGCATAATCATCTAGGAGAGATTGTTTACATTAATTGTCCCCACAAGAAACTACAATACTTATTATTGAGGCATTACCAATCATCAACGCTACCCCTATTTTTTTAATGAAACTCGATACTAACAGAACCTCGATATTCTAGGAACAAAGACATTTTTGATGACTCATGGTTACACGACTTTTAAAAAGCCAGTGGCGTAGCTAGGGCATTGGGGGCCCCCCGCAAGAACTTTTGGGGACCCATCGCCAAAAAAAATAATGGTATATAGACGTATGATTCCAAGTAGTTAGATTTTATTATGCTCTAAAATCTAAAGGGGCCCCCTGACGTCGGTGCTGTGCCTCAGTGCGGGCCCGCTCAAGCCCATAATTACGCCACTGTCAAAAGCACGGTGCTTTCGATTTTAAATATTTTCTGAAATACTGTAGTGTAGGTAGATATAATTGAAAGCTGATATTATTAATGTAGAAATTTAATATTTAGTTTGCTTGTTGTATATTAAAGAATTAAAAGTGCGCAAGGCGTTATGATTGAGGCTAAGGAACAATAGAACAAGTATTATAATTTTATTTTGAGTAGCCTTGTTTTTACCATCGGGCGAAAATAATAAAGGACTTTAAGAAAAAGAATCGCTGTATCAGAAGGGAGAAAGAAAAAGTTTGCTAACAATATCCAAAAAGTAATATTAGCGTTAAAAGCGGAGGCCACACTGCTCTTTCCCTCTCTCTTTCTCTTCATCTTTATCTCGCCTTCTTCTATTCTATTGTCGGTCTCTCGAAAAAAAAAAATATATATCCTAGTTTTTTCACATTTATTTTTTCTTTCTTTCCTCTTTACTTTTTGTACCGCTAAGGGGGGATTGTCTTCTTGGTTATAAAAAGGTTTGGGGAGGAAATGAATACTTGTTATCGTGACTACAGAATTGCGAGGGTTGACAACAAGCAGTTTTTATGCGGTTGGAAGAAGGAATCTGTTGACGAAACCTACTTCTAAGTGATTGATGCTCACGTGATTGGAAACATTAATCAAGCTGAAAGAGCAAGAGAAAGCGTCCGGCCATCCTAGGATGCTAATGGACAGAGACAAGCAAGCTTATTCCAGTGGTTAACGAGTCAGGATTCGTTACGGTCCACTGCTACCTCTCCATCTTATCCAATTAAAAGGCCCTTTTCACTGGCCTTTTGTCTTATTTACCGAATTTCTCTGATTTCTTCTGAGGCTTTAATCCCGTGATGTTGACGATAGTTCAGAACTGTTAAGGAGAATCTCCACGGAATTCCCTGCTCAACAATAATAAAATATTTTTAGCCAACAAATACAACAGAGACTTATAGCAAAAGAAACCTAATTTTACAGTGAATTTCATATTATACAGTGCAACTTTTTTATAACGAACACAAATTGGGCAATATGATTCTGTCTGCCATTCAGAAGTGAACTCTATTGAGATGTATAAATAATAATGGTATTAAACATGCAAACATAATTTATGATAAATGAGATTTTAATTATAATTATAATTATAATTATAAACATACCTAAATAATATCAATTGTTGTCATAATGTTAATTTCTAACCAATGTTATAATATAATTTAATTTGTTTTTGTTGAAAAGATTATTATTTATTTATTTATTTAATTTAATTTTTTGTTGATTAAAAAGAGGTAGATTAAATATTAGTTAAAATGCATGGCTAAAATTAACGGCCACCCCCAGGTTCCAGCAGCTGCTTTTTTGGGGGCGCTCACCCACTCCGTGTGAAAAAAAAAAAAAAAAAAAAAAATATATATATATATATATATACAGGGTGTCCCACATAAGGTGTAACACAGAAAAACCTGATGTTCTACATCCCATATCTGACAAAAAATGTTATATAACATAATGGTTGATCGACCTTCGTTTTCGAGATATATCGATTTTTCAATTATCTCATTTTCTGGTTACTTTTTCCTATTAATAACGTTATAGCGTACAATCTAAAAGGTATAAAGTCGGGGTTTTCACCATTCAAAAGGTGATGAAATTTGCTTTAAAAATGTCATGCTGCTTGCCCATAATACCCTTAATAAATTACACACCAAATTCCATTATTATTTGAAAACCAATATGATTTTTTCATTTTTTCAACGTTTAAGTGTAAATTTCTACCACTGCCACTAAACCAATTTTCCTGGCCAACAAATTCGGTGGTGTTTTAGTGTCAAATTTGGAATCTCACGTTCAAACCGTTCGAAAGTTATCGCGGGAAATGCGTGTGGATTGCTGGTTTGTAATCCTCCTCCAGCATCCCGTTCTGCCTCTACCGCACGTTTTTTCGCGTTCTAACTTGCATTTCTCTACCTTTTTGTAACGGAATCACGAAGTGGAGTATATCGTTGGAAAGCTTATTAAAAGAGAAAGTTTTGGTGAAATTTGCCAGGCTAAGGCTGAAGAATTGTTTTTGCTTCAAACACAAATAACATTTTCCGAATTTTAGAAACTTAATTTTTTCCCCAATTTCGATTGTATTGAAATGATTAGAAATGTTTTTAGAAACTTTTAAGGTTTGCATTCATATTGGAAATTTAATTAGCTTTTCAATGGTTGTTTCAAATTTGCTTTAGGACCAACAGTTTGGGAGATATGACCATTTTTATGAAGAAAACTCGTGTTTTTCAGAAAAATCAGAAAAACCGAAATAACTCCCTTATACTTGAGAATCGGACAGGGGTCAAGAGGAAATTTTTTGTTGCTTTTGGGGTGTAGAATCACCTCCCGAAGTTTGTAACACTTATCGTGAAACACCCTGTATATATATATATATATATTATAACTAAATATGTATCAAAGTGTAAAAAATTATTTTGTACTTCTATTAAGTGAGGAATAAAAAATGATTTGATTTGATTTGATTGAGAAGTTTTAATTTATTTATATATTTCTTATTTTGATCATTTATATACAGTAATACAGTAATGCCATCATTTATTTACAGTCATACAGTAATGCCTTGTCTTGCGAGAACTTAAGTTACCCGATTTTCGAATCTACACCAACCGATTTTTTTTTTTTTTTTTTTCATTTATAAAAATAAAGTTTGTGAACTTCTCCTGGTATTTTATAGTTATTTTCGTGTAGATGGATATTGTATGTGTGAATAAAATGATTTACAACATCCTAGTATCTGAGCTGTGGGTCTATCGGGATAAAATTAAAAAAAAAAAAAAAAAAAAAGAACACCTACCTCATTACTGATATATTTCGACCTTCTTCGATCATTCTCAATAAATAAATCAAAAAAAAATTCAATAGCATGACATATGTTAAAGTTTTGTCAGAAGGAGTAGCAAAAATATTCAAACAAATGGAGTGCAATATTTCTTTTGGTTTGAAACCTATCAATAAGGTGGAAGGAACAAGGCTAACGAAATCAAAAGACAATTTAAGCACCGAAGAAAAAATAAGTGTTGTATACGAGGTCCAATACTCGGGTTGTCCAGCGACATACATAGAAGAAACCAGACAAACATGGAAGAACAGGAGACAACAACTCGAAGCAAGATAGATTGAAAGATAATAAAACAGCACTCGCCGAGCACGCCATGAATTTGATTTCGACAACACCAAGATACTTATTAATAAAAGTAATAATAAAAAAAAAACTTATACTAAAAGCCATGCATATGGCCAAACAATTAAATAATATTAATTACAAAAAAGACTGCAGGGACTTAAATAAATTTGTGTAGGAATACTATATAACATTAGAATATGAAATCAGTAAAAAAGTAAACGCAATTTCATTAAGACAAACGAATCTGAGTTTATGTAAATTAGGGACATCTGCAATACAGATAATTACCATAGTTAAGTAACCTTGGGTGGGTAAAATAGTTATATATATATTTTTTTTTTTTAAAAAAAAAAAAGGTTTTTTTTGTCACCTTTCAGTTGCTAGGTCATATAAAGAATTAGATTGGATATACTGTGTTATTGTTAATTTTTAATGTTTTATAAATTTATATCTGGTTTTGACAAGGTTATATATATATATATATATATATATATATATATATATATATATATATATATATATATATATATATATATATATATATACATACATATATATACATATATATACATATATATATCCCTAGATAGACGACACTTAATTAGATTTTTTTGTAATTGTGACCTTTCTGGTGATAACCAGACACAGAATGAGTGTTGTTTTCAGGTAAGAAATGTTTTCCAAAACTTTTATTACTGATAAAATTATGTTCTAGTATAATATAATTTATAAGATGTTTGTTTTGTATTTAGTTGTTGTAGATATAAAAAGGTCAAAATATAGCAGTAATGAGATAGATGTTTTTTGTTTTTTTTAATTTTATCCCGGTAGACCCACAGCTCTGATATTAGGAAAAATATTTTAGGGATCACCTTCATCTAAGATTTACAACATGGTGTTAGAGACGTATCGACCCTAAGGTCATCTTCAGTCTATAATTAACCATAACAAACCAAAAAAAATTATCAGTTAACATTCACCTTAGTACATCTTTAAATTAAGTAGGCTATGGTTTAACGATGTTACTTCTATAATGTCATAGAGTAGTTTATTTGTTAATAACAATAATCTAAAATTAGTAAGCTTAACTAACACAACTAAATGTAAAATTTGTTTGTCAAATGACAAATATGAGAGGAGGGCTAATATTAGAAAAATATTGTTAACTATACACCCATTGTACTCTGTTATATTCTATATCGCACGATAAAATGTAATCAAAATGGAGTGTACAAAGTGGTTATAATTATATATAGTTATTTAATAATAATTTGTTAAATATGTGTATTAAGAGATACAGAAAAACAAAATATAAAAACCAGATGGTTTTATTATTTTGTTAAGTAAATTTACAGATAACCATACAAACAATCAAACATGTCATTAGTCTACTTGACAAGACTCTTAGAAAAACTGTTGTAACATAATTACTTTTAATAAACAAACTAACTTTTAGCTGTTCGTGTACAAATTGGTACCGGTTGGTTAAGACAATAATATATTCTTGTAGTAGTAGAATGTTTGTTATTATTCTTTTAGCAAACTAAAAAAATAATAATAGAGCTAAATAATAATAACTATATTGGTGTACGTTCACGTACACATTCAAGACATTTTAACCATAAACGTTATGGATCCGTGCTATATCTAAAACCTTGTTAACTCAATTTGCTGATATTCCATTAGTCCTTAAAGGTAAAAAACAAAAAATACTTTAACATGTAAATTTTAAATGTAAATTTTGTTTACCAACAGCCGTATTTGTTGACGAACTGTTTGAATGCAATGGCAGAGTTAGAATAAATAGCTTGGTCCGCGGGACTCGCTAAAGTGTGAACACAGTAGACAAACATTATACAAAATAGTTGCTGTTTCTTCTAATTTGTTAAAATATTTATACTTCAAGAAACATAAATAGTGCCCCATAGAACAACTGTAGGAATTACTTGTAGCTATTTTACTTAAGTTGTACACATTAACTTTTACAGAACATATTATAAGCACTAAAATATATTGTGTACACTAAGTTAATTATTAAGAAAAAATTAGTCAGATACACTTCTATTTCAAATATATTGTTATTGTAACCCTTAGATGTCTGGTAGAATAAATGAAACATATTATAGCATAGAAATTGAATAGATAAGAAAAAAAAATCAACACTTTATCATTATTATTTAGAATAAAAATTAACACCCGACATAAGTTGCACAGAACCATTGCAATCACGTAACGCAACCCTGTGTGTGGAATTATACCATACCATGATTTATACAATGTTCTAAATTAGTATAAGTGTTTTGGGGTTATAGTTAAAACAACATTTTACAACAATCTTTTATTTATTATGAATTGAGATACAATGATCTAGAAAAGTCGAAAGAAATCTTATAGCTTAAAAAATAACTCTAAGCATAAAATAATATTAAGTCAGACCCTTTAATACATGGCAGCAGAGCGTGGTTACGATCAAGGATTGAAAAGCGAATGCGACGAAAGAAGAGAGCAACTGACATCATCTTCAGCGAATATGTAATACCTTTCCTGTACTTCGCCCCCGGTTTCGAATTCAATTTGGAGGGCCCTAGGACTGGTCAAATATAGGTTGTTTAAGGTAACAGAAAATGTTAGAAAATAAGGAGCAGAGAGAATTGGTAAATAGGGGCAAAGGATTAGATCTCACCGGGAAGTTGGAGAAGTGTGGGGTTCTTCTAACTAGTATACTAACTTCTATGTTGTCTTAACTAGGAAACTATTTAGAACGTAAAACTCAATTCAAAATTTTAATATATGAAAATATTGACAACTTTGACAAAATAATAAAAATAATAAAATAAATAAATAAATAATATTACGTAGGGGCTAAGTCCCTACAGGACCCCCTCCCCAGCTGAAAGCGAACTTTTTTTGCTTTGTCTTTGCCTGCCACTGCCAACTTGGCAGGTTTAAGCCAATTTATTGACACGGCTTTTTGGGCACCATTTTGATTTATAATGAAGTTTTTTCTCGATTTTCTAATAACTTCAAATGGGCCTTCATATGGTGGGTTAAGCCCACCCTTGCATCTATCGACTCGTACAAAAACATGGTTACAATCATTGAGTGATTGGGGTACAAAAATTTGTTTTTGGGTTTACTCTTGTGGCTGGGGAATAAAGGGATCTGAAATTTTATCTTAATTTATCTACAAAGTTAGTGGGATCAGAAATATCAAAATTAGGTGAGGGTTCGAATAATTCTCCAGGCACCCGGAGGCATTCTCCACATAGCATCTCAGCGGGACTCATTTTAAGATCTGTTTTCACCGCAGTCCGGATTCCCAACAGTATGAGTGGAAGCTCATCAGACCAACAGGTTGGGTTGCCGGATGTTCGAATGGCTGATTTTAGTACCCTGTGAAACCTTTCCACCATACCGTTGGATTGCGGATGATAAGCTGTAGTTCGGATCCGCTGGGTTCCCAGTAATTTGGTAAGCTCGTCAAATAACCTGGATTCGAACTGGGAACCTTGGTCTGTTGTTATTTGTAGCGGAACTCCGAATCGGGATATATATTGCTTAACAAACGTATCTACCACTGTTTGTGCAGATAAATCCCTGATGGGGTATGCCTCAGGCCACCTCGAGAATCGATCTATTATGGTAAGGATGTAATGAAAATTATTTGACACTGGTAATGGTCCTACCAGGTCCATATGAATGTGTTGGAAGCGACCAAGAGGGATGGGGATTGATTGAGTTGGGGTTTTTATATGGCGATGGATCTTTTGGCGCTGGCATTCTAAGCAACTTCGACACCAATCATTGATATCTTTGTTCATGCCAGGCCAAAAATATTTGGCCCAAATTTTTGTACGAGTCGATTTTATGCCAGGATGAGATAAACCATGAAATTGGTTAAATATTTTGGGTCGCATATGTTTAGGGATAAATGGACGGTGTTTTCTTAATGAGGATTCACACCATACTTGTAGGGATAATTTTTATTATATCATTTATTTATTTATATTTTTATACTTGTTATAAATTGTATTGACTTTAAAATAAAACCATTCAGTCTTGTGTTGGACGCGAAAGTGAAGTGTTTATCTTTTATTAGGATAGATAGAATTACTGCGCTAACAGGGGTTATGGGCTTATGTAATGCAAGTAGTGACTGAATCTGAGAAGAAAGAAGTCTAAAATTAAAAAGGATTCTAATATAAAGAAAAAAAATTTTGACACAAAAAAAGTCAAAATTAAAAAATATAAGAAAACATTAAATTTTTTTAAGTTAAAAAAGGAAAAAATGAGCGGAGTTAAAATACCCTTATTTAATGGTAAGAATTTTGTGGTGTGGAGATTTAGATTTACATCAGTATTGGCGGCTAAAGGATTAAATGTTGTCATCAATAAAGATCGCCCAACAACGAGAAGCACCGATTATGAAGCGTGGAAAGCAAAAGATGCCGAAGCCATGTCTATAATATCATGTTCAATGGAAGATGCACAAGTAGGTTTAATATTAACGTGTAAGACATCCAAAGAAATAATGGAAGTTTTAGATAAGAGATTCAACGGAGACGTCAACAGAAGAAGGTCAGAAACAAAATATGATCTGGCAAGACTTAGCCTGAGTGAAGCTGAAAGTTGGGAGGAATATCTTGATAGGGCGGAAAGGCTGACAGAGCAAGCAAGAACTCTGGGGGCAAATGTTGATAACGATGAGGTAATCATAGGTGTGATTAGAGGACTGCCGCAAAAATATAACCACATCGCTATCCAATACGACAATATTCAAGATGCGTCGCTCACACAATTAAGAAGAAGTTTAAGGTTAGATGGTGAACGCAATAAGAACAAAAGTACAACATCTGAAACAAATGCAGATTCTAGTGCCTACAAAGCTGGACCTAGCCAAAATAAAAGGCTATGTTACATCTGTGCAAAAAGCTCCCATATAGCTAAAGACTGTTGGTACAATAGTTTCAACAAAAACAAAAATGATAAAAACACACGCCAGTGGAAGTGTAAGGCAAATAAACAAAATAATAAGGAAAAGAATCATGCTTAGACAACCGAAGACGATGTGAGTGATGATGAATCATGTGAAATAGCATGGACAGCCGGTCAAGAAAATGAGAAGATGAAGTGGGTTGTGGACAGTGGAGCCACAAGCCACATGACAAATGATGGATCAATGATAAAAAACATGAGAAAGGAAGTAAAGAAAATTCGGCTTGCTGATGACAGTATAATAAAATCTGAAGGAATCGGAGAGGTTATAATACAGTAAGAAGAAAGTAAATTCAAATTAGATGATGTTCTACTAGTACCGAAGCTAAAAGGAAATCTTCTGTCTGTTAGTAAGTTAACCTTGAATGATCTATGTGTGAAATTTTGGAGTGATCAAGGTGTTGTTGAGTGTCACAAAGTACTCCTTTTTCCTTCGTGATAGTTGGATTTTAACTCTATAATTAAATAACCAACTTTTCTTTTCTCTTTCAATTCTTGAAAACACTATATTATTTTATTAAATTTCATTTGACATTATAAAAAAATTAACTTTAAATTAAACAAGTCAAAACAAACAAAATAAAATAAAATAAAAAATAAACTAAATTTCTTGACTTATCGCACAATGTGCGACATTGAGAATAAGAATGGTAAAATTCTATTAAATGCAGAGCGAGTGAATAATGTTCATATAGTGAATGAATCTTGCGAACGCGTATGTGTGGTAAATGATTGTGATATGTGGCATAAGAAACTAGGTCATTTAAATGAAAGATACTTGCGATATTTAGTTAAAAATAGTATGTTGATAAATTTAGATTTAAAAACTAAAGATAAAACGAATACATGCATTTCATGTTTGTAATCAAAATACGCTCGTAGGGAGTTTAAAACAGTAGAAACTCGGCAATCAAAAAAACCATTAGAGCTTATTCATGTAGATTTAGTGGGGCCAATAGAAGAGCAATCTATTGGTGGGTCAAACTATATAATGACTATAGTCGATGATTTTTCACGGAAAATATTCACTTACTTTTTAAAGCGTAAATCCGAAACAGTAGAGAAATTAGAGGAGTTTATAGTTTGGACCGAGAATAGATACGACGCTAAAATAAAAAAGGTTAGAAGTGACAAAGGATCAGAATTTTTGAATAATGACATGACAAAATTAACTAAAAAATTTGGAATTGAGCAACAATTTACTAGTACCGTACTCTCCACAATCAAATGGTATTGCAGAGAGAGCAAGCCGTTCAATAGTGGAAAGTGCAAGAGCAATGTTAATTGAGGCTCAGTTACCAGTCAAATTTTGGGCAGAAGCTATTGGGACTGCAACGTTTTTAAAAAATAGGACACCGACCAAGACGAACGATCATGTGACGCCACAAGAAAAGTTTAGTAGTGGTGTGAAACCTAACGTAGGATTTTTAAAAATATTTGGGTGCATGTGTCAATTTTGGATAGAAAAATCTCAGAGAAAAAAGTTTGATCCGAAAACTAAAAGCGGAATTTTTATAGGTTATTCTAGGAATAGAAAAGCGTACAGAATTTTCGATACAAATAAAAATAAAATTGTAGAATCACGGGATGTTAAATTTTTTGAGGGAATAATGGGATATTATTTAATTGATAAATCATATAGAGGTTATGAAAACGATTGTACAATATATAAGTTTAAAGATGAGACAAGTAACAGCAACATAAATGTTAACCAAAGCGAGAACAGTAATCCAGAAGTATCGGAAACAGGCAGACCTATGAGAGCGGTAAGAAAGAAAATAATAAATTATAAGGAAACATCAGGAATGAGTGAGAGTATAGAACAAGGTGATACACTAGAGAAGAATGAAATTGAAGTCCCGAAGAATTATAAGGAAGCACTGAAAAACCCTGAATGGAGAGAGGCCATGGAAAAGGAACTGCAATCAATGAAATCACACAAGGTATGGGATTTGGTAGAGGTGGTTAGAGGTGGTTAGAGGTGGTTAGAGATGTAAAAAAATACATACACTACTACAATGTGTAAAGCTAGACTAGTGGCACAAGGGTTTACGCAACAGTATGGGATTAACTATTTTGAGACTTATTCACCGGTGGTAAAACCAACGAGTTTGAGAATATTGGTATCAATTGCAGCCAATAAAGGATGGGAAATACATCATTACGACGTGCAAACAGCGTACTTGTACGGGAAATTAGATGAGTCTATTAAAATTTATATGAAGCAACCGCCAGGTTTCGAACAAGGAAATGAGAATACTGTGTGTAAGTTGAGGCAGTCAATATATGGTCTAAAACAGAGTGGAAGAGTGTGGAATCAAACTTTTACTAAATACTTAACTGAAAACGGGTTTAAAAATTTAACATGTGATAAGTGTGTATTTGCTTATCGAAAGAATAAGTCAGTTGTTTACGTGGGATTACATACTGATGATTTGTTCGTTGTAAGCTCTGATGAAGAATCTATTCATTATCTATTGAAAGAATCTATTCAAAAAATTAGAGAAAAATTTATATTAAAAGAACAGAGTGACTGTGGGAATGTTTTGGGAATGGAAATTAACAAATTTGAAGATGGCATAGCAATAAACCAAAAACGATTTGCGGAGAAAGTCCTAAAGAGGTTTGGATTCGATGAGTGCAATCCAGCCAAGAGTCCTATGGCTGTAGGTCAAGACCTAGACGATGAAAAATCTGAGCCTGTTGATCAAAAATTATATCAAGAAATACTTGGATCAATCATGTATTTGTCAACCATGACCAGGCCAGACTTATCATACCCCATAAGCATACTGTCTAGATACTCTCAAGAACCTAAAAATATCCACTTAACTGCGTTAAAAAGAGTGCTTAGGTATATCAAGGGAACGAAAGAGTTAGGAATTAAATTTTTAAGAGGGGAAAATCGGGTAATAGAAGGTTACGCCGATGCAAGTTGACGATATGGGAAGGAAACCCAAAGATCAACATCAGGTCATCTTTATTGTTTAGGACAAGGCGTAGTATCCTGGGCGTCAAAATTACAAAACAATGTAGCGCTATCTACATGCGATGCGGAGTTAGCAGCCATGACCGAAGCTGTCAAGCACGGTATTTTTCTAAAAACTCTAATATCCGAATTATGGAGTCAAAACGTTTTAAATATACCGTTGAGGTGCGACAATCGAGCCGCAGTCTTGTTAGCCAAGGAGGGGACAGTGTCGTCAAAATCGGCTCACCTAGTTCGACAAGTAGGATTCTTGAATCAGGAGGTAACCAGTAAAAATTTTGACATTCAACAGGTTGGCACAGATGATCAAAGAGCAGACTTTTTGACAAAGCCTGTATCGGCTTGTCGGGCTCTATTTAACAGACTGTGGTATCAGAAGGGCCCGACTATTTTTGCGTGTTCAGACTGGGTTATAGGATTGGAAGTAAGGAGTGCCGAAGACACGCGTGGGGTGTTCCCAGCCCACGTGAGGGTTCAGCGAGAGGTAAGGAGTGCCGAAGACACGCGTGGGGTGTTCCCAGCCCACGTGAGGGTTCAGCGAGAGGTAAGGAGTGCCGAAGACACGCGTGGGGTGTTCCCAGCCCACGTGAGGGTTCAGCGAGAGGTAAGGAGTGCCGAAGACACGCGTGGGGTGTTCCCAGCCCACGTGAGGGTTCAGCGAAAGGAAGGAGTGCCGAAGACACGCGTGGGGTGTTCCCAGCCCACGTGAGGGTTCAGCGAGAGGTAAGGAATGCCGAAGACACGCGTGGGGTGTTCCCAGCCCACGTGAGGGTTCAGCAGGAGGTAAGGTTAGGTAGGTGAGAGGTAGGTAAGAAAAGAGTAAGTTAAGTGTAAGAGGAGAAGGAATAGAATGACTCTTCCCAGCCTGTGCACCGGTATATATAGCCCAGGGGGAGAAGAGGGGGCTGCCACCCTAACCCCCCTGGAGGGAGTGCGGCGCGCGCAAGTCGGGAGCCCCCACGGTGGGGGATCGAGGCAGACCGTCCCACTACCCCTGGGCTCTCGATGTTCCAGGCGGGAGAGTCATACGCTTGCTACATCCTCAGTTTATTAACATTAAATACAAATAATATAGTTAATACAAAAAAGGACTCGCGGGTCAATTAAGAACAATGAGGTGGCGGTCGCCACAGACCTCCTCCCAATTGACCCGTGAGGCGTAAGACGAGAGGCTGCAGAAGCGCAGAGACGAAAATCCTTCGAAGAGGCTGTGACAAGACGACGGTCGAAGAAGCTACAGCCGAGATGGTGCTTGAAGATCAAAGAGTGCGTGTACTAAAGCACTCGACAATGGGCGAGAAGCGAACCACGGGTTTGACGAGGCGACCTTTTCGGGTGCGGTATCCAGGTTTGTCCTTTGTGGGGGAAACCGGCTCTGATGTTCCAGAAGGTAATGTAGTAATCCCAGAATGGTCCTTTGAAGAGCAGGCTGGCTGAGAGTCCCCGGAAGTTAGTTGATGATTCGGTGGTGGTGTATCGGGTGAAGGAGCTGCCTGCGAGTCGTTGGATGACTCATGTTGCGCCGGTGCCGTCGTGTCTCCTAGAAGGTACGCCGGTTTCACCCTATCTAGGGTTACACGAGCCGTTCTTCCAGGAAGTTGTATGGTAATGGTTTTCTCGTCGCGTTTTATGACGAGATGGGGCCCAGTGTAGGGAGGTTGTAATGACCTACGCACAATGTCAGCGCGTAGAAATACGTGGCTGCAAGTGGAGAGGTCATTGCTTACATAGGATCTACGAGAAGTATAGGTGCCAGCCATATCTTGTTTCAGCGGAGTCAGCTCTGAGTTTGTCGTTTGAAAGGTTGAAGGTGGAAAATAGTCACCGGGCAAGCGGAGGGGTTGTCCATACAGAGACTCTGCTGTACTGAGGCCATCGTCGAGCCGAATCGCTGCTCGTAGGCCCAGTAGTGCGGTGGGCAGAACACGAGTCCAACGAGGCTCCTCTAGATGTGTCATGAGTGTAGCCTTAAAAGAGCGGTGCCACCGCTCGATGCATCCGTTGCTTTGTGGGTGGTATGCGGTTGTCCGAATCCTGTGGATGCCGAGGAGAGCAGTCAACTGTGTGAAAAGGTCTGATTCGAACTGACGCCCTTGATCTGTGGTGAGGCGGAGCGGAACGCCAAATCGTGCCACCCAGTGGGTGTGGAACGCCTTGGCCACAGTGGAAGCTTCCATGTTGGAAAGAGGTATCGCTTCGGGCCAGCGAGTGGCGCGGTCTATCATGGTTAGACAGTAGAGCTTGCCCTCAGACGGCGGCAGTGGTCCGACTAGATCCAAGTGGACATGCTCCATCTTCTGCGCGGGTTGAAAGGTGCCCAGTGGAGTGACGGTGTGGCGATGTACCTTCGCTGTCTGGCAAGCAACGCAGCATTTGGCCCAATTCCCCACATCTTGGTTCATATTTGGCCAAAAGAAGCGTTGAGCAATGAGGCACCTGGTTGCTCGGACTCCCGGGTGACTCAACCCGTGAAGTTTATCGAAGATGACCTTACGGAAGCTGGGCGGAAGGTAAGGGCGTGCATTTCCAGAGTCTATTTCACATAATAAGGAAATATCACTCCCGGGGATCTTGACGTTCTCCAGCTTATGTGTTCTGCGTTGAACCATTTGTTGAGCTTCTGGGTCGTTAAGCTGAGCGTCAGCGAGGGCTTGGTAGTTGTCTGGAATGCAGACTTCTTCGATGCGTGAGAGAGCGTCAGCCACAGTGTTGCTCTCACCAGTCCTGTATTGAATGTCGGTGGAGAACTGTGATATGAAGTTAAGCTGCCTGATGCGACGTGGACAAGCCGTTGAGGACATCTGTTTCATGGCGTGAATCAGCGGCTTGTGGTCCGTGAGGATCGTAAAAGCAAGGCCTTCGATAAGAGGTCTGAAATGGCGAACAGCTTCGAAGACCGCCAACAGTTCTCTATCATAGGTACTATAGTTGGCTTGAGTCTTTGATAGGGCACGAGAGAAGAAACCGAGTGGTTCAAACTCGGAGCCGCGCTGCTGCTGGAGAACTGCACCTATGCCCGTATCGCTGGCGTCACAGGCTAGAAAGAGAGGCACTCCACTTGAAGGATGAGCCAAACGCGTAGCGTTGGCCAGGGCTTGTCTCGTAGCATCGAACGATGATAGGGCTTCAGGGGTCCAGTCGATGGGAGTGCGGTCGTTCTTCTTGGTTTTGTGTAAGTACCCGTTGAGGGCCTTCTGCGTGGAGGCGGCGTGTGGAAGACAGCGCCGATAGAAGTTGACCATCCCTAGGAAACGGCGTAGATCCCTGATGGTAGTCGGCTTGGGGTAGTCAAGAATAGCTTGTACCCGGTCTTTTCTTGGCTCAATACCTTCGTACGATACTCGGTAGCCGAGAAAATCTACTGAAGGTTGGCCGAGGACGCACTTGTGGAGATTCAGAGTAAGCCCTTTGCTGTCTAGCTTCTGGAACACTGTTCGGAGGTGAAGTTCATGCGTCTCAGCGTCAGGTGAGGCTATAAGGATGTCGTCGAGGTAGACGAACACAAAGGGTAGATCTCTGAAGATCCTGTCCATAAAGCGTTGAAACGTCTGCGCTGCGTTACGAAGTCCAAATGTCATTCTTACGAACTCGAATAACCCAAACGGCGTAATGATAGCTGTCTTGGGTATATCCTCTTCGGCGACTGGAATATGGTAGTAAGCGCGATTGATGTCCAGGGTTGAAAAAATAGTAGTACCGTCCAAGTGGTTGGTAAAATCCAGCAAGTTTGGGACGCCATACTTGTCTGGAACGGTGCGAGTGTTGAGAAGTCTGTAGTCTCCACAGGGACGCAGAGAGCCATCCTTCTTGTAGACGACATGGAGTGGACTGGCCCAAGGACTGTTAGAGGGGCGGCATATTCCCTCGTCGCACATGCGGTTAAACTCTGCCTTAGCTGCGATGAATTTGTCTGGGGGTAGACGACGGGCGCGACAGGTCACCGGCCGCCCATGCGTCTCGATGTAGTGCTTCACATCAGTAACTACGTTGTCCTTCATCCTCGATGGCTTAGTGAGGTCGGGGAAATCTTTGAGTAGGTGTGAGTACATTCCATCGCCAGGGAAGGTTGAAAAAGCTTCGGCGTGGATCATACATGCACGCCCCGGAACTTTCTCGCCCGAGGAGGATTGGACGAGCCTCCTGTTGTGAAGGTCTACTATCAGATTGTAGGTAGTAAGGAAGTCGGCACCCAGAATAGGTTGAGTGACGTCGGCCACAATGAAGGTCCAGGGCAACCGTTGGCGAAGCCCAAAGTCTAGCTGGCGATACTGTTCGCCATAAGTAGCGATAGAGGTACCGTTAGCTGCGTAGAGTCGGTATTGGGCTGGTTGCTGCGATCCTTTCCGTCGGGGTGGTAAAATGGACAAGGATGCCCCGGTGTCTACCAGGAAGTGCTCCCGTGTCTGGCGATCCGTGATGAACAGCCGACGGAACGCTAAGTTGGTAACGGATGCCGTCTCTCCCGTTACCCGGATTCGTTTCCCTGTCCCTGGGTTTCCTTACTCCAGGTGCAAGGTTGGCGGCACGTTGCGGCGTCTCCTGCGAAGGTCCGATGGTACCAGCAGAACTGTGAGCGAGTAGTAGGGCTGCTCCTTCTCCATGGGCTGTCGACTCGGCGGCCCGCCGGGCTGAGACGGGTTCGAGAGCGAGGCCGTCCCCTCTGCGAAAGCAGCCGGTCGAATTCCTTCCGCAAGTTGTTCACCTCTGCGCGTACGATCTCAGCCACTTCAAGGTGCGACAATGGGGTGGCTGTAGCGGCGCTAATCTGTGGCGTGGAGTCTACTTCGAGGATCTTATCGGCCACAGCAGCCAATTTGTCGAGGTCCTCTTGCTCGAGTGCAGCGAGAACGCTCTGGACCCGGGTGGGCAGAGCACGGAGCCAGATGGTGCGGAGGAGTTGTGCAGTCGCGGCAGCACCGGCAAGCGCCTCCATCTGCCGAAGAAGCTGCGAAGGTTTCTGGTCCCCGAGCTGTGTTTCCTCTAGGAGCCGTTGTATGCGTCTCTCCTGGCTCTGGCTGTAGATGACTGTAAGGCGCTGCTTCATCTGTGTGTAAGGCGCCTCACCCGGAGTTCGCACGATGTCCAGCACTTGCACCAGGACCTTGTAGGGAAGGCGGGCGACGACCATCTGGAAGCGACGCTCTTGAGCGATGATGCGGCCTACGCTGAACATTGCCTCGGCCTGGACGAACCACAGTAGCGGGTCCTCCTCCCAGAAGGGTGGGAGGTTGACCATGGCGTTGACAGCCTGGGTGTCAGCGGCGGCGGTTGAAACTGCGGTGGCTGGGCTGACTGAGTCCTGCTGAGAGTCACCAGGTTGAGCGAGGTGGTCCGGCTGGACCTTAGATTCTGCGTCGGTCATGTTAGACTATGTTAGGTTAGATCTCGTCTAGCAAGAGATCACGTCGGGGTCACCACTTGTCGGGCTCTATTTAACAGACTGTGGTATCAGAAGGGCCCGACTATTTTTGCGTGTTCAGACTGGGTTATAGGATTGGAAGTAAGGAGTGCCGAAGACACGCGTGGGGTGTTCCCAGCCCACGTGAGGGTTCAGCGAGAGGTAAGGAGTGCCGAAGACACGCGTGGGGTGTTCCCAGCCCACGTGAGGGTTCAGCGAGAGGTAAGGAGTGCCGAAGACACGCGTGGGGTGTTCCCAGCCCACGTGAGGGTTCAGCGAGAGGTAAGGAGTGCCGAAGACACGCGTGGGGTGTTCCCAGCCCACGTGAGGGTTCAGCGAAAGGAAGGAGTGCCGAAGACACGCGTGGGGTGTTCCCAGCCCACGTGAGGGTTCAGCGAGAGGTAAGGAATGCCGAAGACACGCGTGGGGTGTTCCCAGCCCACGTGAGGGTTCAGCAGGAGGTAAGGTTAGGTAGGTGAGAGGTAGGTAAGAAAAGAGTAAGTTAAGTGTAAGAGGAGAAGGAATAGAATGACTCTTCCCAGCCTGTGCACCGGTATATATAGCCCAGGGGGAGAAGAGGGGGCTGCCACCCTAACCCCCCTGGAGGGAGTGCGGCGCGCGCAAGTCGGGAGCCCCCACGGTGGGGGATCGAGGCAGACCGTCCCACTACCCCTGGGCTCTCGATGTTCCAGGCGGGAGAGTCATACGCTTGCTACATCCTCAGTTTATTAACATTAAATACAAATAATATAGTTAATACAAAAAAGGACTCGCGGGTCAATTAAGAACAATGAGGTGGCGGTCGCCACAGGCTTAGAAATTAAGTAGAGTTATGGAGGCGTTACATTTAAAGTGAATTTGAGTGCATAATGGATATGAATGATCTGAAGTATTGTCTGTTTAATTTTGTGTTGCTTGTGTATGTTGATATTTACTGATATGTATTTATATTTCCTGTTTGGCAGATCATTCAATGGTTAATAAGAATAAAAGTTATAGGGGGGATTTGTAGGGATAATTTTTATTATATAATTTATTTATTTATATTTTTATACTTGTTATAAATTGTATTGACTTTAAAATAAAACCATTCAGTCTTGTGTTGGACGCGAAAGTGAAGTATTTATCTTTTATTAGGATAGATAGAATTACTGCGCTAACAGTAATCCCTTCTGCTGAAACTTCATGGCTTAAAAATTCTAATTTTGTTACTCCAAAAATACATTTAGACGCTTTAATTTTGAGACCGTATTCATCCAATCGTTGAAAAAGTAATCGAAAGTAGTAGCAGGAATTTTTACTTTCTCCAGTTTAAAATGAGAATTTTCCTGTCTACTGGTTAAAAGTTCTTTTAATTCAGAATCATCCACCTGAAGCTTCACGAGAACCTCCCAGTCTGGTGTCATATCTATTGCTTCTATTTTAGATAATGCATCTGCCACTATGTTTTCAGCTCCTGTAATATATCTTATATCCGATGTAAACTGTGAAATGTAGTCTAGATGTCTAGCTTGCCTTGGTGATCTTTCTGTTTTTGTGAACATGGCTGTAGTTAAAAGTTTATGATCTATCATGACAAAGAACTCCCGACCTTCGACCATATATCTAAAAAAATTTATGGCTAAATATATTGCGAGAAGTTCTCTATCAAAAACAGAATATCTTGATTGTGTTGGGGTTAATTTCCTGCTGAAAAAACCTAGAGGTTCCCAACCTTTATTTGTTTGCTGTTGCAATACAGCACCAACTGCTGTATTAGATGCGTCTGATACTATGCTAAGTGTAGAGTTGTCTTTTGCAAATGCTAAGAGGGTTGCGCTGGCTAAAGCTTGTTTTACCTCTTGGAATGCATGTTTACATTGATCTGGCCAAATGCATATGTTTTTTGTTTCTTTTTGTTGAAGTGCCAGGTGGGAATGAAGTGGTGCAATTTTATGCGCTAAACCTGGTAAAAATCTATGGTAATATTGTACCATACCTATAAATCTCTGTATTTGTTTAATAGACTGAGGTTCGGGAAATTCGGTGATGACAGTTACTCTCTTTTTAGCTGGACAAATCCCTTCTGCTGAAACTTCATGGCTTAAAAATTCTAATTTTTTTACTCCAAAAATACATTTAGACGCTTTAATTTTGAGACCGTATTCATCCAATCGTTGAAAAAGTAATCGTAAGTGTTCTTTATGTTCATTTTCGGATTTGCTGTATATAAGGATGTCATCAAGGTAAACAAAAACAAAGTCCAGACCTCTCAGAACTTGGTGCATGAATCTTTGAAATGATTGGGCAGCATCCCGTAATCCGAATGGCATGCGTGTGAATTCAAACAACCCAAAAGGTGTTATCACATCTGTCTTGTAAATATCTTCCGGGGCTATGGGGATGTTATGATATGCCCGAACTAAGTCCAATTTTGAAAATATTGTACATCCAGAGAGATTTGCGGAAAAATATTGTATATGAGGTATAGGATACCTGTCAGGCACTGTAATAGAATTTAGCCTCCTATAGTCCCCACACGGACGCCAGTCGGTCGTGTCTTTCTTTGGGACCATATGGAGTGGTGAGGAACAATGTGATGCTGATGGTCTGCATATTCCAATCTGACACATGTATTCAAATTCTTCTTTGGCTGCTTTAAGTTTTGCTGGATCTAGCCTCCTAGCACGAGAAACGGGTAGCGAACCTTTTGTAATAATTCTATGGACCACAGTATGCTTTACTGGAGCAGCAAAATCAGGTTCTTTGACAATGTTTGGAAATTCATGTAAAATAGAAGCATTTTCATTTTTGCTAACCTCAAAAAATTTTGGAGATGTTGTAATCCATTATTTTATAACTCCTTTAGCTCTAAGTCCAGTTTGAGGATCAGTAAGGACACGATTTTTTATGTCAATTACTAGTTCAAACCTTTCCAAAAAGTCTGCTCCTATTATAGGTGTGCTTACGCTAGCAACCAAAAATGAATGTCTGAAGTCTTTTCTAAGGCCTAAATTTACATTAATTAATTTAGAACCAAAAACTTCAATTTTTGAACCGTTTGCTGCTGAAAGTGAATAAAGAGGAAATTTATTGTTTATTTTTGTTTGTGATACTGGAATGACTGCAACATCTGCTCCGCTGTCAATGAGGATGAGGAAGCTCCTTCCTGTATTAGCATCTTTGATGAATAGGCGACTGGTGTGCGTTGCTCCGTTACCGGTCGCTACGGCAACGGGCTTTACTGGTTTTCCGGCATTTTAAATATGCAAGGCTTGGTACATTTGTAAGATTGTGCACCAAATTTACTGTGGTACCAGCACATTCCTGTTTCTCTTGAGTTAGAGCGCCCACTTTGTCTACTTCTTGATCTATTACGCTGATTTCTTTGATAATGATTATTGTAAGCTCTATTGTTAGTGTTTAAGTTAGCTAATAAGCGTTTAATTTCTGATATTTCATTTTGAAGCTTTAAATTTTGTTGCGAAAGTTCTTGAATGGCTCTATCAGTGAGAGAGGAAATTTGTGGTGGAGTAATTGCACTTGATGTTGAAGCAATCGAAAGAACTGATGACGTTTGCCTATTGCAAACCTCCTGCACGCTGTCAGCAATAGCAATCAAATCTTCAGCTGCAGTTTTCCCACTAGCTGTCACTGCGGATTGGACCATGGTAGGTAATTTTCTGAGCCAAAGTTTGGTGATAAGGTCATCTGTTACTAAAGTGGATGAACCAGCTAATAGTTTTAAAGATCGATAAAAAGCAGATGGTTTTTTATCACCCATATTCTGTCCTGACAGTAATTCTTCAATACGTCGGCTTTCACTGACAGAATGCCGCTCTATAAGTGCATTTTTTAGTGTAGTGTAAGGGTTAGTAGCTGGCGGATTTTGAATGATATCGTAAACTGTGACCGCTACTTCCTGCGGCAATGAAGCTACTACATGGTCGTATTTCGTTCTTTCTATTCTTATATTTCTTGTATTGAACTGGGCTTCCACCGTTAAAACCCAAATAGCTGGACTTGTTGTCCAAAAGGGTGGTAGTTTTACACTAACCATATTAACTTCCAAATTATTTTCTTCTAAATTTAATAATTCCATTTGTTTTAATTTCGATTTTTTTAATTTTGACTTTTGACAGCGAAAAAAAATTTTGAACTTACTACGTGATCTTTTTCCAGAGAGGGTCACCAATTGTGGGGTTCTTCTAACTCGTATACTAACTTCTATGTTATACTAGGAAACTATTTAGAACGTAAAACTCAATTCAAAATTTTAATATATGAAAATATTGACAACTTTGACAAAATACTAAAAAAATAAATAAATAATATTACGTAGGGGCTAAGTCCCTACAAGAAGTATTCAAATAGATTTAAAGAGATGATTAGGCAAATAAAAGAGGCGTCAAAACCAGAACAGGATTTAGGTATATATAACAGGATATTGAGGTGTGGACAGAAATTGCTTTATTACTGGTATTTCAGCTTTAAAAGTATTCCAAATTAGTTTGAAATTCGATTCAGGCAAATAATTATTTTTGAAGTTCTCTGGGGGGCAATCATATAAATTAAAGATAAGGTAGTGCATTCTTTCTATGTATACTGGTGAGCACACACACACACCACTACACTGCATTCAGGTCTGTACCTCAGCCATAGATGAGATACAGACTGAACAGAAGGAAATCCATGAGCCCACTTTATTGACAATTTTGAATGGTAGTGATTCAGGTGGTGGGAATAAGGCCAACTGTATGCATTGTTATTTTTTATTAATTATAATGCAAATAATCTATAGGTCTGTTATATTTATGTCTTAAAAGAAATAATAAAGAGTTCAATATAGATATAGTATTGGTAATGGACAAATGACACACAACAAAATAAAATTAATGGCACGATTGAAGTGATATGAAATTCCTCATCCTTATATACAAGATAGATGTTACACTGTACTCATTTGTGGGAAGGGTGTTTTTAAACTTGTGCCTACAATCCTCAAATCCCTGCTAAACATTACTCTAATCGGAACTCTATGGAGAAAGGGCAAGATACTCATACACGGGGCCCCACCCGAAGGGATAAGTTATCTCCGGTTGCCTATGCCTTCACCTGCCATGGTTTAAGGGAAGTCCCTTGTTTGACTCGGAAGTGACGACTTTTAAATCGTTCATTAACCATGAATCCGTGAATGCCATTTGGCTTTTATATCCAACTTTCCGTGTTTACCTCTTACTTATTTCTTTACCTTGACAGGAAATTCTATCAGATGTACAGTCCATTATATTCCAGAGGATTAAACACTGTAACAAATTAATTTTTCCAATAATTAACACTTTCCCTCACAGGTTGTAATCGGCCGCTACTTATACAAGGATTAAAATCCAAGAACTTTCATCAAAACAATATAAAAATATTCAAGAGGCATTATTCTTACAAAAATGGAGGTACCAGGTTAATTGTTGAAGGTGTAATTGTGATGAAGGTTATTATGCTGATAATTATTCATTTTGGATAATAATTAATAATAAGTACCCCATACTTAGTAGATCTCTGGGTCACTGCCTCCTCAGGTGGGTGCCTCCGAGGTGGGTTACCAGGGATAGATTGAGAAGACAGGAGTTCTACTAATGGATTGGGGTGAGGAGTGGGTGGTTTATCTCGAGGAATTTCTGGTATCTTGATGTAAGAGATAGATTTCTCGCGGAAAAATGGAATATTAGGATCATTGTGAAAGGTGAGGTTAGATAATTGAAAGAAGCATCGGTGATTTTTCGAAGGATTTTTTATTGAAAAGTTTGTTGTCAACGGCAGTTGGAAGGATTGGTGTTACGCCAAAATCCCCAAACGGTAGGTCCAAGCCGGTTTTAATACTGTGTTATAATTGAGGAGTTGATTTCTCAGAGTAATTTTGGATCTACGATCCAAACAACGATGCTGCAACTTGTAACGTCTGCGTCTTGAGATGTCCGTACATTAGTCTTAGTGTGATGTTCCAGGTGAATTGTAATGTTCTAGGAATAATTTTTAATAATCCTATTTTTCTTAATTTTACTCGAAATATATGTAAAACCATTCAAACTTTTCTGATTGGCCTCTATAAGGTCCACCCAATATAAACAATATTATAAAAATAAATCGGTTGAAACTAGATCCAAAAATGGAGCAATACGCGCGCCAAGCGCACTTTTCTATCTTAATCCGTTGCCGAAATATGCTTTTATCTAAATTCAATAAAGAATCTTATATTTAAGAAAGCAGTTTTATTGCAATTTTTAAAAATGGTAAAAACACAATTAACTAAAATTATTTGACGTGTTTAAAAACATTAAATACAGTACATAAGTTAAGGCGGCTATGTTTATACCAGTTTAATGCAATACTACAGTCCGCGGCGGACAGATTGTTTTCCACTAAAATATAAGATAAATTAGAGAGCCGATGTGGACCCGACCAGAGACAAGGCAAGACTTCTATTGTTTCATTAATAATTATGGGTTCACTGGTGACGTTTTTAAGCGAATAGTAGTATTAGAAGTGAATAATATTTTAATACATATAATAATTACATATTTATTTTCTTATAAAATAAAATAAAATTTACCCCATTGTAAAACAGTGCGTTGCGAAACACGGATATCCAGCTAAGTCTAATATATTTTGAGGGTGTGTAACAATTATGTGGTTGAGGATAGGTGAATGTGGTTAATCAAGAGACTCTCAAAGTAACTGGGAACCTTTGTGTTGTCGAGGTCTTACTTGCAGGCTTCCTTTACCGCACTTAATCTTGATAATGTTCTCACCCTAAACTATTTCCTAAAATTATGTATTTTGTAACAACCTCTAATTTGAATTATGTAGAGAAATTCTGGCGACCAGATTTGTTGAATGGTTATAGCGTGAGGGAATTTCACGGATTAAACATGGTTGCACATTGTAAATCGGCTTGTCACTTTAAGTCCGTACAATTCACAGTTTCTTCGTTTCACCCATTTCCATTTAATGATGAAACGCTAAATATTCGTCTAAATCCATTACTATTAAGTAACAGTTCACAACATAATTTTAAAATTATTTTTAAACTCGGTACGATATTATCAATATACATCAGTAACAATTACAGTTAAAATATATTAATAAATGATCAATATTACAATTGTTGAACCGATTTAATTGAAATGCCTTATTTTATGTTAGTAACAGGAAACGTTAATTTTGTGAAAACGGTAGTTTACAACATCAGGCAATTATGTGGTTAGATCAAGGATCAGAGTTAATAATCATTGTTTTATTTTATAGATACCCATAAAAAAAAAAAAAATGAAGATTATGATTATTATCATTTGATACCGATACCGGTATACAACAAATCAATTAATGCTTATAAATCCATAATTGTAGTGATTACATTTTGTTAAATGATAAATATTTTTCTTTAACTAATTTAGCATGTAAGAAACTTATTGATAAGATCTATGTATGTAAAAATGTAATAATGTTAAATTTAAATAAAATACATCTAGATGTGAAACAAACTTATTACTACATAAAGATATAAATAACCTATGTCATGTAACACGAGTTAACATTTCTAATGCTTATGTCCATACAATTGATTCAAATAAATAGATGATTTCATCTCCGAAAAAGTTAATTACTAAAGTATTTTAACTTAAATTCTGAAAGATATTATCTTGAAGGTACTAACACAATTGAACTTAGAAATCAATGTAAAATATCACAATTCTTGGCATATCAAGTATTAATGACTTATCATTTAATAATCTCACAATTCAATTCAAATAAATTGAATTCACTTAAAGCCTGTAGATTTACAAATTGAAAACTTTGCCCATGGAATAAATCAGTGTAAAGAAATGTTATCTCCACTAACAAAATTGGTAGATTTCAAACATAATTTATTTAATAAATCAGTGTAATGAAATGTTTTTCTTACTGACAAAATTTATTGATTAAAATAGGACTTATGTTTATAATGTTTCAATTTTCATTTTAATTATTGTAATAGTGTACATATACTATTTTAGAAAAATGTATAATAATAAAAGGGGTCTTCTACGTAAGGAAGAACTGATTAACGAAATTCAAGATTTTGGTCATCCAGCCCTAGTCATGATGTAGTACTCAGTGGTAAACATCTTCTCCTACGTTTAAATCAACCGACTCGCACCGTCTGGAGTTACTTGACGTATTACTCCATGGTGGAGTGATAACATGTTATCTAGACTGCTGGAAAGCGACACCATGTCGGCTGTCGAAACCGTGTTCTTACTGGATAAGATTCAACAAATTAAATTAGCGCAGGATCTGATTGTCCGGTTGAAGAGAGAACAGAACTCTAACTGCCACGACCCCCTAAGATGATTTTTATCTTGATGAGCTACTTAAATTTAGTGATAAAGGGAGCGGTCTTCAGCCATTTACCAGCAGCCATAAAAGAGATAGAAAAAATACGTCGTGACAATGGCTGCCAGAAGTTTCTAATGGAATGTCCAATCCTCGAATTGGACAATCCTCGGATACAGTAGTTTGAGTTCATTGCTTCTTCCTTCATGTTTCTCAAAACGTGTGCAACTGTATGAATGAAACATATTCATCATTACCCCAATATATCACTATACCGCTTGTGTATGGAACGAAAAATACATCATTATGTCTTTGTGGAAAAACCTAAATGAATCATTCGACTTTAAGCGAGGCATTCAGCTTAAACACCGAGTTCAAATCTTATTTTATCCAGTCCTTTCAACTAGTGACCAACGCTACACATGGAACTAGTCTCGTTCCAACTCTTACCCTGCAACAACATTATGACGATGAAGAGGCACGAATAGAACAACTAGAGGACAATCCTAAAATTGATCATACATACTAAAAAATTGCCAATTAACGTATTGCCAGTGCCCACAGATTGAGGGAGTACCTGCATTTAAATATTTGAGTCACTATCAATAAATAATAAGTGAAAAATATAAAATTACGCGTATAAATATTTATTTTTATGAAACTAAAAATGTATCTATGCTTTTCACAGCTGAGAGTCTTATATTATGGAGTTGATGACTTCATAATACAGTAGGGACTACTCTCATGGAGATCAGCTTGTGGCACTATCATAGAAGCAATATTATAAAGCAAAAAGCTTTTTTAAGAACAATATGAAATAAGACTGATGGAATATTCATAAGCATTATTTAAGCAGCTCTCGATACATACTCTTTAACAATTGTAATATAAATGTTTAACCCAACTTCAGAAAGAAAACATAAATTAAAAAGAAAAGACCATGCTATAATTACTAGAGGTCTATTCAGAGGTCACTACGTAGTGCCAACTTTCAGAACCTCTATGGCCAAAAGACACTGGTCTTATTGTGCATTATTATTATTTAATAAATTATCAAATGAACTTAAGCAGATAAAAAAAAAAGCTTAAGCCGAGTAATAAAATGTAAACTGATAAATCAGGAAAAAGAAATCAGCCAGATATAATTGCTGCAAGGTCACTGAGAAACAAGGAACTTGATGTAGAACAGGTTAACTTCTGAACACAAGTTTCCAGAAATATTGGTTGACTAGTGACAAAGTGGAGCTATATAACTTCGATGAATATCAAATGGCAAATGTCTTCTGTAAAAATGTAGAAGTTAGTGATGTATTCATAAGGTGTAATTCTATTCATAAGAAATGGGCTGGATTTAAAAAAAGAGAAGAATTATGCTCTATGTCATGATAATTAGAATTTGAAGTATGTGCTGTTGAACTGCTAGATTTCAACTCTATTACATCTTCTTCCTACAGAACTCCAAATTCCTACGTTGAGATTTCTTGATTTATTTGGAATCTTTTTTGGATAAAATTACATCTGATTCGTCCAAACAAGTCATACTTGGTGGTGATTTTAACTTAGATTTCCTCAATGACAAAGAGAGTGATTTTTGTGAGCACCTTATACAAAGCTATGGACTGGAAATGTCAGTCAGAGAGGTTACTACACCTTCCAGGAAAAAGTGCCTTGATAATGTAATATCTAATCAGTACATTTGCAGTCAAGTTCATCCAACTTAGTTTTCAGACAATAGGAGCATTAGTGACGTTACTCTGTAGCATAGAAACAGGTCTCCTCCCTCTATAAATAGATCAAGGTCGAGGCAGCTGGGCCCAGATTACCTTACTGAACTTAGACTAAGCAAAGCCAATTGAGACTGAATTTACCATGGTTTTGGTAACGCTCACTTTGGTAATCATCACTTTTTAACAACTTTTGGAATACATTTTTATTCTGCTCGGTCATATCTTGTCCATAAGCTGTTAGTAAAAATAAAAAAAAAAACATCAATAAAAAAAAGATTGATGATGATGAAACTTTAAAGATGCGTGAAGAACTAATCACATTGTCAGACATCCAAAGAAACTAGACTCAAATCTACTTAAAACGAAATTTAAATAAAAAGGAAAGAATTTCGCACCCACCTAAGGTCAACTAAATCAAAAATGTTCTTTGATAAAATTGAGCAAAGTGACCATAAACAAAAAACACTACGGGTTAAGTCAGGAAAGAAACTGGTAAAAATAAAATCTCAAAATGGCCTGCTGATGATTTTAATGTCAAAGCAATTATCATTGACACTTCGTACTTTTTGCCTACATTTAAAAAAACTGATCAAAGTGTGTAACCTCTAAATATATATTATTCAATCTTCTTGAAATTTGGCAAATATATCTTTTAGCAATTACATCACAAAAACTCGGAGCGTAAGCTAAGTCAGCAAAAATTTTGCATTTTATATTTTGCCCGATGCTAGATATACCCAAAAAGATTCATCCGATTTTAATAAAATATAATTATTGTAAAATTTGATTAATTACAAGTTCTATAAGTTAGTATTCACATAAAGTTTTTGTTAAAATGTTTGCATATACAAACGTTCGTCTAAAAAAGCTAATTCTACAATGAATCCCCCCCCCCATCACCCCCTAACTCGGCACACGTCTACGCGATAATCAAATTTCTTACAAACTCGTTGAACATGTCTTTAGTAATCAAGTTGATGGCGTTTCAAATGCGAAACAAACTGAAAAAAACAACTTTTATATCCATAATAATTGAATTAAAATTATTATTATAGCAACAATATGTAATATTAAGACAGAAATATAGTTGTTTTATACACTCATTCCCCCCTTCCTGAAAAATGCTATACATAACCTAATTTTAAAAGAAATTAAATTTGTACATATTAAAATGATATGTAGCTTAATTACGAAATTGATGAAAAAAAAAATGTTAGTTAATAGATAAAATTATATATATATATATATATATATATATATATATATATATATATATATATATATATATATATATATATATATATATATATATATATATATATATATTGAAGACATTTTTGGGGAAGCTGATTATGAATTTGACGTTAAAGCTTTTATTTTATAAGAAAGACGTAAAAGTATTCAAACATAAATAACTACCTATAAAATAAGTTGTTTTTTGCGTTATGTGTTGTAAAAGTAATTATATTTGAAGCTCAAAATTAAAATGCACTAATGAAATAGAATGAAATGAAGAAATGAAAGTGGTTTCTAAAAATATCCAAAGAGAAAATGAATTGCTATTGCAGAGGATTTCCTAAAAGTCGGAACAAAATATACGACTTTATACTAAAAAGGTAATAACAATAGGTATTACTATTAAATAGTTTTTTTTATACCTACATTTGAGAGAAAGGGTTGTTAGACTTACAAAAAGCATCCATATTATTCAAATTAATTATATGTAGCTATAATTCGTAATCACCGGCCCAAATAAAACCTTTGAATCGTGTATAGTTTTTAATTTATGTATATTGACGACTCTAATTTCAATTAGAATTCAAGTTATTTCTCGCTTAAATCAGCCATTTTGTTTGATTTTTTGTTTACATTAAATCCTAAAAATCCTATAATCCCATATATTTTTATATTGTAAATAAACAAAGGTTATATCTAAAAAATAGTCTGCCAATTTGTGTTGCATGATGTATTCAAATGATGTGCTTTTGCAAACCATTATTATCTAATTTATTGAATTAGGGTTTCGAGGTCATCCTAGAAACCCTTATACTTTTGGTAGTTCATCCGTGCGTATTTTTTTGTAATATTAGAGTGTGGTACCATTTTAAAGATTTTGAAATTTATATCACAAATATATAATGCGTTTCTAAAATGACGGCCATTATACCACCAAAAGAACTAAATAAGATCAAACCTAAGGTGCTAAAAGATAATAATATATGCACACCTTCATCCTCCAAAGTGCAACTTTTTATACATATTTCGGTAAAACCAAAATTTAAAATAAATAATATAGGATATACGAATTTTTTACGACCGAAGAAACCCGTTTAGTAGTAGCTTGCTGGCAAGTACTTGACGGGATTTTTTATTCCTACCTTTGATTTTAAATCTGTCAAATTGTTTTGTTGTTTATATGATTACAAGTATCAATATAGTATAATGTATGCCTAGACGGTTGAAATTAATATGGCACCGTCTGCAAGCTGCGTTCGACTTTAAATTCTTAGTTTTAAATATATTGGTGTAAATAAGTGTATGTTTGTACGGATGTGAAAAAGAAATCAATGGGCGCAGAAGATTACAACTTACATAATTTTATTCATTTTTTAAATACCTTTATTGAATAAAACATATTAATACATAAATAACATTTAGCACATCAATTTATCTAATTCTATGAGTAGTGCATGAGACCAACAATGGGCTAATTATGACCTCTACCATCCAAATTTCTTTAAATCAGACAAATTGTTTTCAAGGTATGTTGGTTCTCAAATATTGAGCGACAGACAAACACGGGTCCGAAAAAGTTCTCTGATGTTTTAAACGAATTTTAGTCTTGGAATTTTTAAAATCGGAGATTTAGAAACTTCTTATTCTTTAGAACGATCACATATCTTCTATTACCTTCGGTAAGCATGGCAGCAATAGGTTATATAATTAAAATAATTCTGTAAATAATCCCCAATTTTCCTGATTTTTAGCACATTATTTTTTACACATTTTCAAATGATCGTCGCTATTTTACTTATTTGATTGATCTCAAGCTTTTCAAAAATATTTTTTGCACCAGGGGTTAGGGTTAGGAGCATATTATTTTTAAACATTATGTTTTTAACCTTTGATTAAGGCCGACTCTAATACATACCTGTATATGTAATATATATCGTATTTTCTATTTACTATTGTAACTCGTATATTTTTTACAGTACATTTTCCTTAACCCAAGAGGGGTCAAGGAAATTGTTACATTAAAACAAAAATAATAACTTACTAAAATACTTTATAATTAACACTTGAAAACTAAGCTTAATTATTTAGGATTTTGACTGAAAATAAGTGTGGCCTCAAGCCTAGGAGTTGGATTATGGGAAAGGCTTCATTTTAGGACATAATTAGCAAACACTCTTAGCCATTTTATTCTTTTCAGTTCTTGTAAAGTAAATAGCCTTTAACTATCATTCAAACTTGGGCAATTATAAGTTGTTGTTTTATATGAGACATTATAAGAGATCACTAATAATTATGTGTTCTAAATGTTTTTTTTTTTTTTTATGTGACAGTCAATGTTCTATCTAGATGCACTTTAATTAAGTAAGTTATGTCTAAAACAATTGTTTTGTTATTAGTTTGAAAAGGATTTGACGGCAGCCATACAATATTGTCATAAAAAAATGGAGGTCTCCATTGAAAATGATTGTTTTCACTGGGCTTTTAAATGCTAGATATAGGTGTATATATATATATATATATATATATATATATATATATATATATATATATATATATATATATATATATATATATATATATATATATATATATATATATATATATATATATATATATATATATATATATATATATATATATATATATATATATATATATATACATATATATATGTATATATGTGTGTGTGTGTGTGTATAATATATATATATTATATATGTGAGTGAGTGAGGTTTGTCGATCATTGGGTTGTATTAGTGTTTAAAGAAGCGTATGTTATCTATAGATATATATTGTATAAGAGCTATAAGTCTGGTGCTATATAAGAAGGTATACTAAAGGATATTGGCATTATTTGAAAAGGCCAAACAATTTATTGGCGATGCCTCATGAGAGCGGTCTCAGGACGAATGAGTTGCAATTATATCCTCATAAGACTTGTTTCCCTCCCCCTATATATCTTGAAAAGAAAAAAAAACTCGTCCTTTGGTCACAAAGTAATAGGCGGCGAAACAATATAACGGGACAACTTTCAACCTTCTGCCGACGTAACTTTTATAACATTATATTGTCTTGGATATTGGGCTTGTACTGTTCCATTAAAGATGAGGGGGTAGACCCATCTGTAAATTGAAACTAGAGCACGTGGTCGGCAATCTCAGAACTATATTTGACGTGACATAACTACGCTAGCTAGCGGTGGTAACACGCAAAAACACTAGTAATCCTTAGTTTTTGTCTGACCTATAATATTCTATGATTCATCTAAATAAAAATTTTACTCATGAGTTACAGTTATCAACTTACAATCCTTACAAGTAAACTCGGTATCTTAAAATTATGAAGTGTGCTTTGAAAAACTCTAAAACTGTCTTGAACAATGTCAGCTACTTACAGTAAAAAGCAATAAAACAAATCTGATATTTGTCGTGGCGATATCTCCGAAACCGATTACAATTGATCCTTGGAATTTATACGTTAGCTTCATACTATCGGCAGTCGAGGTAGGGAAGGCAACTTTGGTCGAGGTAGGGGCTTTGGCAACTTAATCTTCTCTTAAAAAACTATTAAGAAATCTGGTTCGCGCACTCTTTAAATCAAATTATATATTTACTTTTATAACAAAAACCCAACTGACATCAACTTGACAGTTTTCAAGAAACAATTCATTTTAAAAATAAAAAATAAAAATAATCCTAATGTTGCTTAGGCAACATACTTTGTAAAGGGTTTATAATCTGTCACTACTTGGAGGCTTCCCCTTTTCAGGTAGTTCTTTGTCAAAGTATTTCCATAAGGAGACAAACACAACACAACAATTCATTTCAAGGCGTCCATTGTAAGTGTTTTTCGATAATTCTTTTGCTTTCTGCTTAGCGCGGGTGTTAAGGAGAGGTTTCTTGGTTCGGGTAATGGTAGGACTATCCAGACTGTTAAAAGTCAGTGACTTATTCTCGATTTCGACGGCTTCCCCTATTATTCTGCTATGGTACCTTGAGGTAGATGCTAGAAGAGATCGACTACAGATCACCTCTAGATAAGTTTTTATCACCACGAGTTCTTATTCAAGCTTGAGTTTCATCAAGCTATACCTGACCTCTCCATCTATTCATGATCAAGGTTTACATCGCGCGATAATTCAAAAAGTATGAACTCGATCACGGATTCGTGAACCAGCTCCAGGACACCCATGCTACTGTCATTGGCGTTTCAGTGACAATGATCAAAAATGCGTTAACTCGTGTTCTCACTCATCCAGTCGGTTCGATTCGGACAATTCCTCTCAGGGGACTTACAGTGACATCCTACTGACTACCCCGAGATATTTCGACCGGGGAGAACTCAAACGGAAACCAGAGTATCACCGGTATTCGCTAAAGCTAGGAGGCTACCACCCGACAAGCTGAAGTAAACACAACTCGAAGTTCAAACTATGTGCAAGCAAGGGATAATAAGTCATCCGTCAAAAAGTTCATGGGCTTCACCCCTCCACCTGGAAGGAAGAAAGAAAGCACCTGGCGCTTATGTGGAGACTACAAAGGCTTGAATAAGGCTACGATGCCAGATCGCTACTCTTTACCGCGGATTTCAAAAGTGGCCTTTACGGACGTTTAATTAAAAAAAAAAAAAAAAAAAAAAAAAAAAAAAAAGTCGTAAAGATAAACTACTCATTCCAATGAAAGAAAATGACATACTGAAAACAGCTGTAACTACACCATTTGGTTTCTTTGAGTTCCCCCGGGGTGCCCTTTGGGCTAAGCAACGCAGCTTAAAACTTAGCAAAGGCTCATGAAGGTACTTCGTGACCTTCCATTTGCGTTTTCATACCTTCACGACATGTTGGTAGTCTCGAAGAATGAAGAACAACACCGGGAGTACCATCTTCAGGGTACTTAACTATTTTTGCCTTACTGTCAATGTGAGTAAATCTGTTTTAGGAGAGGTAAAAATCGACTTCTTGGTTCACGGTGTCTTTGGCCGTCATCCAACCACAGGAAGATCAACTGAAATTCTTCGTAGAGTATCTACAACTTTATTATGTACATGAGCTCCACAGATCCCTAGGCATTATTAACTTCTACCGGTGTTGCCTTTCGCTAAAAGCAGAGAAATGAAATATTTTATTCGTTTTGATCTCAGAACAATAAAGAAAGCAACTAAAGAAAGATCATCGAATAGTAGCGTTGAACGGAAGTGGTTTTCAACACATTCAATCAGTTAAAGATAGACCTTAGCTTAGGAACACTTCTCGCCCATCGAAACGCCTTGGGACCAATTTGTCATACTGTCGACACATCTGAGAAAGCCATCTGCGCCACACTACAACAGTAGTTCTTCTCTAAGGGTCTTACCAACGCTCAGGAACTATACTCCACACACTCACAAAGCACTCCAAGGGATTTACTCTTGTTGAATCAGCTGTTTTGTACTGAACGTACTTCACCACGACAGCGCAGATATCTGGACTACATAGGCCGGTATATCCGTTACCTTCCTGTTGATCAGAACACACAATAGGAGCAGTCTTCAACATCTCTATCACAGATACAGGGGAAATACTCATTGGTTTCAGCTAGGCCACTAGCTGAGTCTAGAGTTATAAATAGGGTAATGAACATTTTGGACGAGGAAATAGTAGTTTACAAAGGATCAAACTTAGGTACTTTCTGAGAAATCGGGGATCAAGGAAGTTATAAGCAAGTCATGCAAACAGGCAATTACAATGAGGGGGGTGTATTTAAGCTGTTTAATTTAGGGGATTGTGACATAGGGGACAAAGAAAGAGAGGTCGTAGCTTGCATGCTAAGGAAATTTCCTGTTTTTATTTCGTTTGGATCGAAAGATATCGTAAGAACGGGCATGGAAAAGCATTCCATAGCGACACTCTAGAAGGATTCCATTACACCTACAAGGGGGAGTATGGCAGATAGTAAAAGATATGGAGGATAGTAAGATGATCCAGGAATCGTCATCACCTTGGAGCAGTCCGGCTGTCCTGGAGCGAAAGAAAGATGGCTCTCTAAACTCCTGTATTGCTTACAGAAAACTTGGAATGGGTGCACAGTGAATGACGCGTTCCCATTGCCACGCATAGATGACACTTTAAGAGGAAGCGAGTGGTTTAGTAGCATAGATCTGGCAAGTGCGTACTACCAGGTTGAAGTGGAGGATGTAGACATGCCCAAAACTGCTTTTTCCACCCTAACAGATCATTACGAATTCAATGTTTTACCTTTCGGGTTATGCAACCCGCATTTCAGAGGTTGATGTCTAGAGTGTTGGCCGGTTTACAATGGCATACAACATTGGTCTACCTAGAAGACATAATTGTATGGGGACGTGAATTTAACCAGCACCTGGAAGGGCTGAGGGAAGTATTTAAAAGACCAAGAAGGCAGGGTTAAAATTAAAACCTGCTAAGTGTAAGCTATTTAGTAGGGAAGTAGGATTATTGGGGAACATAGTAACTTAGGGTGGTATTTGTACATTGTCAAGCAAAGTCAAAGCTATCGTCAAGTGGAAGGTACCGGAAAATGTCGAGGAGTTGAGAGCTTTCCTGGAGACCGCAGGGTATTACAGGAAGTGTATTAAAAACTTTGCTGACATTGTGCAACTGTTAATTAAATTAACTCTGAAGGGCTCACTGTTCTTGTTTGGCCAATTGTGTAGGGATGATTTTGATAAGCTTAAAGGTAAATTAATCAATGCACCAAGCTTATCGTATCCACAAATTGAAGGAAAATTTGTGTTGACACTTTCAATTCAAATAGCCCAGGACTAGAAGCAGTTTTAAGCCAATTCCAAGATGGAAAAGAAAAAGTAATTGGCTATGCCATCAGAACTCTATCTAAGGCGGAGCGCAGGTACTGCGTGACACTAAGAGAGATATTACCGTTGGTTTATGAAACATAGAGTGTTAATATTATACATAATATCTTAAAATATACTATTGTTTAATTAATCGTAACAAGTACATATATTTTTCCCCCTTTCATTTCCAAATCGAGAACGGTAGCACAGACACGTACACTAGACTAAAAATATGTAGTTTGCTTTACATTAAAAACGCCATCATTGTTGATTACTTATACTACTCTGGTTCAGTAATAAATATTTTTAGCGTATCTCAGTTAATAAATCTATTCGCTAGTATGGCTTTATTGACAAACCCAATTCAGCTTTGAATGGCATTTGTTGAGTCAATGGTTAGTTTTAATAATAGAACTCTATCTAAGGCGGAGCGCAGGTACTGCGTGACACTAAGAGAGATATTACCGTTGGTTTATGAAACATAGAGTGTTAATATTATACATAATATCTTAAAATATACTATTGTTTAATTAATCGTAACAAGTACATATATTTTTCCCCCTTTCATTTCCAAATCGAGAACGGTAGCACAGACACGTACACTAGACTAAAAATATGTAGTTAGATCCTTTTATGGATTACCAGCAACGTGTATATTTAAAAAAAAATTAAATAAAGATTTTATCTGGTATTTATACTATCTCAAATCGAAATAAAACGTCTTGAAATGTCTAAAGGACATAGATGATCGACAAAGCCGTTGATTTCAGCTTGAATGATTAAATATTACTGAATCGAGATCGTTACAAATTCTGTCTAAAAATAATCCTCGCTAAGCTGGAAGCTTATGTTCCATCAGAAACCTTACCACAGTTTGAAATAAATAACCTAAATTCATATATTATTGTAACGGGCCGATGATGGTGATAGGTTGTTTTATAAAATGAAACACGTAATTAACTTGGTATACTAAGAATATTTAAACTATACACTAGGAGGGCCGGACACAGAGAAAGCTTTTGTAATCAAGCTATAAGATGCGTTAAAGTGCTGCAATGCACACTAATTGTATAATGCGACCTGAGGATGAACCAAAATATGTTTTATGCAATAGTAACGGGCCAATGATTCGTGATAGGTTAATTAATAAAATTGAATACATGAATAACTTGGTACTACTAAATATATTTGAACCCTAAGAGTGTCGGACACAAGTGAACCCTGGTTGGCTCCATGACCAATATACCCGGTGGGGGCTATGAACCCCCGCGTCAGCACTTCCGCCTAGACCGGTAAATTATTATTTTTTAAATTTGTAAAAAACCAATTCTATTTAGGCATCGTGTGGCTCTAACATTGAACTAGACTACTATAGTAGTCTACTATATACCATGGATCATGGACTAAAGTACAATAAAGCATAGATGGGATTTTATAATACATAAGCATTTACGATATGATACATAGAAGCTATGACAACAAATCATATGACAGCTGCCAACCATCATAAGACATTAGTCGGTGATTCATATGAGTAAGCTGATGTTGAAATTACAGTTAACTGTGACAAATATGGGGATTCATATGATGACTAGGTATATACATATGTTTACACAGATGATTGACTATGTAACATACGCGTGTGCTTATGCATGCATACTACGCAAACTATATATTTCATTTTTTCCCTTTTTTCCCTCCTTAAGCAACATATGCAACAGAGTACATTTCATGTTACATAGTTCAGCTTGAACTATGTATCATAGAACTACATATAATGTAAGAATCATAGTTTAAGCGAACTGTGTCACATAGAATTTAGCATTTATTAACAAAAAAAAGTCTATTATCCATGAGTCATAGCCATCTACGTATGATTAGTACGATAATTTTTTTCAGTGTAAAACAAATAATATTAAGGAACATAAGCGTTGATGGAGGTAATGTTAATGAATTCAAATATAATAGCAAATAACGCTGACCAAAGAAGCTTAAGCATAAATAATAGGAATATGTATATAGACAAAAACAAATACTACATATTCGTTAAAAGGTGCTACTTTAGATTGTTACACCCCTGTTTATTTTTAGAATATTAATGACTGACTAAATAACTATTAAGACAAAGGTTTGTTCAGTCCAATGTTTGGGGCAAAGGAATATCACACTTCTGTTTTTATAAGGGGAGTACCAGTCGAAAGAATTAACATTCTGTACACCTTCTTTAGATTGTTACTCCCTCTGTTTTTTGTTTATATTGGAAGTAACAATTTAAAGAAGTGCCTGTTAAAATTGCACTCGTATAGGCTGTCATCGTTTAGATTGTTCCATTTGATATGGTACGTCCTCTCGTGCTCATTCGAGAAAGATAGAATCAAGTAAAAATCAATTTTACCTTTTGGCTGTGTGAAAAATAAAAATAAATTTAACATGGCACTAAAGTGTAATCTAACAAAGAATATTAGTCAAAGCGGCGAAACACCCTTCTAATCTAATTAATTGTTTTAATTTAGAAAAATTATGTAAAATAAAACTTTTAAAGTGACCTTGTTTTTACTATTATATACGGCTGCCGATAATTAGAATGAGTAAATGAGGGTGAAACGGATTAGGTAGTAGTGTAAGTGAAGCGATGTTTAAGCCGCTAGTGTTAATGACATGTAAACAAGGTGTAGTTTATATAAAATAATGCCATGTTTTTATCTAAATAACGATAGAGGGCTTGCTAGTAGATTAAGCTAACAAGCAAGGGCCTAGATTTGCATAATTGAAGGAGGCCCACTTCCTTTCCCCAGTTTTTATTCAACAGCCGGAGGACAAGGGGGAGGGGTTGGACTAAGTTCCGTCACGTTCTATTTATTACCCCCTACCCCACTCAACTGGAATTGTCAACGATATATATATATATATATATATATATATATATATATATATATATCGCATTCACTATCTTTTTGTTTGCGATTCCGAGTATATATATATATATATATATATATATATATATATATATATATATATATATATATATATATATATATATACTCGGAATCGCAAACAAAAAGATAGTGAATGCGATAACATCAAGATTGCTTTACATTAAAAACGCCATCATTGTTGATTACTTATACTACTCTGGTTCAGTAATAAATATTTTTAGCGTATCTCAGTTAATAAATCTATTCGCTAGTATGGCTTTATTGACAAACCCAATTCAGCTTTGAATGGCATTTGTTGAGTCAATGGTTAGTTTTAATAAGTAAAATGACTCCTAGTCCTTTGGGTAAAGATGAACAAATTATTTTATCTACTATTGATACGAAATATAAACATTTTATCTCCGTTTAGATGCGTAGAAAGTGATTCTTTTCGTAGTTGTATTAATTGCGCATGGGCATTTCATAATTCTTCACCTTATAGCACGATTAGCGTGTTTGTTTACATTTAACCAAACTAATTTGCTGTTTGTTTAATTGAAGTAACTGTTGTTTTTTCTGTATTTATTATTAAAATCCAACAATCGTGGATAAAGTACGGTATGCAACTCGTGCGAAAACTGCATTTTGCTTCTTTTTTTTATATTAAATACCTTTATTGATAATAATATAATATACAATACAACATAATATAATATTACAAAATATAATGTGGCTTTCCAGAAACCTGAACAAGGTTATCTCTTCACCAATAGAACTAGAGTTCTGCGTTGTGAAGAGAGAGTTTACTAAAAATTTACTTTGCCTAGTATTACATATTTTTTTTTTTTTAAATTATTATTATTAAATTATTATATTCATTAGAATAAGAAACAAAAAATATTAATTATACAAATTAATAATGAGTAAAAGAATAAATGAATTAAATATAACTATTAAAATTTAACTACTAATACTAATTAAAATGTTTTGCACAAATGCTTGCTTTTGTGGTTTTACTAACGTCGCTATCGCTCAGTTGCAAACTCCACACTCGCATGCAAAATGCTACTTTCCGCACCAGACGCGTAATGTACTATTGTATGAGCAATGGGTAAGTTCTTAATAGTTCGATATATCGATTTTTCCATTTTATTTTATTTTATTTATTTTTATTTTTTTTATTTATTTATTTTATTTTTTATTTATTTTTTTATTTTTTTGCAATAAAATGGTCTATTACTCGAAAACTAAGAAATATGTAGAAATGTAATTTTCACCATTTAAAAAGGGCATTAAATTCTCTTTAATACTATCTGCATTATATCCATATTAAATTATAAAAACGTTACGTGAAATTTAAATACAAATATATGCCTTCATTACTTGCATAGTCATTATACAGGTCTTAAATGCTTTAAAACTGACCTATTTCATAACCTTAAAAATAATATACTCTTAGAATTTAAAAAACATATGCTTAATATACTAAGGTCGCTTATAACTCTTATTAGCTGATTTTTCAATCAAGGTAATAACAAGAAATTAGTTTATATAATATATATATAGGGGAAAGCTGTCCAAAATGGGGACGCTAGTGTATTTCTAATTATATATAAGGAACTAATTGTTACACTATTTTATATTACCGTTTAAAAGTCCAAGTAAATCAATTACAATAAAAAAATAAGTTCAGTTTGGCTAAAAAGTCGATTTTTCTTGAAAATTAATGAAATTAATTAAAAAAGATATAAGTCCACGTTTTAGACAACCGGTCGGGTAAAACGGGGCTCCCATAAGAAGGAATTCATAATATTGTGTCTTAATTTTTTTTATGGGTTTAATTAAATCAATAAACATATATAAACTCTGAAACAAGTAGGTATATTCGAATTTTACAAAGGTCTACATGAAGTGCTACATGTTCATGTCCTCTTTCAACGACGAATGGTGAATCTTGCAAAAATCGCATTCAAAAGAGTCGTCTTCTTCTTCGGCATTTGAACATCCTTCGTGGGCCCACCCTGAGCACCCTAAACACTGAATCCACCCTTATTTTTGTTTAGAATCCGTGTACAGTTCATTGCAAAAAAATACAGGCCTCATCGGTTTCCTCTTCTTCTTCAGACGAAGACGACTCTTCTTTTTTCTCACGTTTAACCAGTCTTCCTTTAAAAGGTTCACTGTTTTTGTTGGTGTTCTTCTTCCTTGACGGATATTTAAATAATTTCTTTTTTGGGGCTTTCTTTTTGTTTCTTTCTTCTTCTTCAAATTCTAGCTCTTTTTTGTAAGGAGACGATGTAAGAATTGCAGTTTTGCCACGTCTTTTGTCATTTCTGGTTTTTTGGATTCTTTCCTTTTCTTGTGGTCATAAGCATGATTGGTGAAACTATAAAGGATGTTGAAGGTTTGCCAATAGAAGGCCCAGGCATTGAGGTTGCTTGTTGAAGCATAGGCAATGAATGTCGGTCATTAATAGCCCCAGGGCTAGAGACTACTTGTAGAGGAATAGGCACTGAAGTTGAGTTACTAATAGAACCAGAGGTTGGCACTAAATGTTGAGGCGAAAGAACTGGGGTCTGGACACTAGTATACCTTGATGTTAAGGCTGCCTGTTGAAGCTTAGAAACAGTTGGTTGGTTACTAATAGGTTCTGATGTTGAGGTTCCTTGTTGATGCGCTGTTAGAACTAGTGGTCTCTCTGTGGTCTCAGATGGTGCGAATAAGTCATCAGGGAATATATGGCGGTTAAAAGGGCAAATTCCAGTTTTTTCAAATCCTTTAACGCCAGTTTGAACAGAAGCTGCTCTCTGAAACGCAGCATTGTACAGTTTTCCTACTTGTCCAATGGTTACTACACGACCCGGATGGTTAATTGACCACCTCCTTACTTCTTGTTCATAGTATGTACTGAGTGGAGCCATGAAACTGACATCAAGTGGCTGAAGTCTATGGGTAGTATGAGGAGGAAAGCAAAGCAAAATTAGATTTTTCTCTCTTGCATAATTAATTAATTGTATGCTTTTTGAATGTGATCTATGCTCATCTAAGAGCAGAAGCACAGGTTTCTCAGGCGTTGGATTGGAAAACTCTACAAAGTGTTTGAACCAAAACAAGAAGCTCTCTGTTGTAATCCATCCACTTTCGTGATAGTATGCGAAAGATCCAGGAGGAGTGTCATCCATTAAGGCAGGATTTTCCCTTTTTCTCGGGAAGACGAACATAGTAGGCATGAAGTTCCCAACAGCACTCATACACGTTTCTGCTGTTACTATCGTTCCTCTTTCTGCTGAACTTAAAGAGCCAACTTGCTTCTTACCCCGAAGCGCGAGAACTTTAGACTGCTTGTTGGGAACAGTCATGATACCTGTCTCGTCGACGTTATAAATATCATTGGGAGAGAATTGGTGTTTCTCCATAGTTAATTGTAACAGATCAAAAAATTTGTTAACAGCATCACGATTGAAACCCTTTGCTCGAGCCATTGATGTTTTCTCCGGATTGCGTAAAGAAACAGTAGGGTTTCTTTTAAGGAAAGCGTATAGCCAATCCTTTCCGGCAATTTTCTTGTCTCTATTGAAACCATGATCAATACCATTTGCTTCGGCCAATTCAAATGCTAGGTATCGTAAATCAGTCAATGTCATGCCAAACAGTCTTTCTTCCATTTGACATATGTGCTGAACTAGTTCTTGTTCCTGGTCATTTGAAAAAATACTTTTATATCTTCCAAGCCCTTTTTCAGCAGCATCTTTAGATGACAAGCCTTTTTCACGTGCTTTTTTCACACGCCTTTCAAGCGTTGTTTGAGGTACGTTGAAATTAGTAGAGGCTCTTCTATACCCCATTTCTCCATCAAGAACCGACTGAACAGCTCCAGCCATACTTTCTTCAGACCAGTTCTGCCTGTCCGTTTTCCTTTTGTAGCGCCCCATAGCTGAAAAAAAGGTTATTGTTTATTTATTCCAGCAGAAAAATAAAACTAAAAACGTTATAACACGACTAAGAAAGACTTATTGTAAAGCTTGAAACAATATTAATTACACAAAAATTAATAAAAAAGAAACATTTGACGTTGGTATTAACGTAGACAGTAAAATCGAGGCAGATGTCCACAAAAGGTTAAGAACTTCAGCCTACTTGTGTTTGAGTTTATTAATGTATCAATTTTAATTTTCAATTTTATACCAATTTTTATCGTAGGCCTAAAGAAATTAGTTTATAATTACTAAAGAGTTATTATTCTTATTTCAAGCTTTTTAGTAGATATTGCGTAGTAAATTTGTTATTTTAAATAAATTGTATAATATAGCTATATTTAATATCATAGGCTATAAGAAACTTTTACACTACATTTAAACGGACTTTTATACTACTACTTTTATACGGACAACCGAAACTTTTATGTCGTTCAAAATGGGGACGTCCCCATTTTGAGCTACCTACAATGTCCCCGTCTTGGCCGACAGTGCAACTTGGTGAACACATGGCTTTAAACAGATTTGAGGCTGCATGAGCATGCAAATAAATTTATAAAAATAACGCTTAATAAGTAATAAATGCGGTAGAGTAGTTACCAAATTCACTATTAACGCCAATTTCGCACCAGATGATGTTGAATATCAATAAAAAGTTCAAAAATATTTAAACAAAAACTTTGAAAATTCTTCACTCGGCTCTATTTGTCCGCACCGTCACGTAAACAAACTCAGAATGCCCTAATGCCGGCCTAGTTCATTAGTACCAATCGCCGCCGCTGTAGACTTCGCCCTTCCGTTAGAAACACTATGTCCCCGTTTGACCCGACGTCCCCGTTTTAGACAACTTTCCTCTATATATATATAGATATATATATATATATATATATATATATATATATATATATATATATATAATTTTTTTTTTTTTTTTTTTTTTTTTTTTTTTTTTAATTTTTTTTAAGCATATTAAAAAAAGTAAATAAAATAATAATTTATCATGAAGGAAATTAAGGACTTACATTTCTCACCTCCCTTATCCTTTCCTCTAGTACGAAACAGTTATGTAACGGGGAAGCTAAGTCAAGAATATTTTAGGAAAGCAGTGTACACCTTAGGCTAGCAAAGGCTCGAATTCTGTGTGTAACAAAGCTTTCTGGTTTCTTTAAGTGACATAAAAAAGTAAAATTTATTGAAGGTTTCAAATCTTCCTCCTCTAACAGCAATACATTGCCTACATCGTTTAACTATTGATCCTGTAGCTCTTGGGATTTGTGCTCTTATTGTCGTTATAAACGTCCAAATTCGGTCTCTTAATATTTTAAAGACTAAGGGGCATGTCAGTTCACTTTTAATTTGACCCAAAGACAAAAGTTCAAATCTTCAACTCCCCCCCCCCCCCCCCTCATTTTCTTTTGTACGAAATAACTATAAAATTTCAATGTTCACTAATTCAGTCTATTTGCACATTATAAATAATATTAACTATTTTTATTTTAAAATAAACAAATATGACAATTAGGGATTATTTTGTACATTGTAAAAATGATTAACAAAGCAATATCTATACTCAAAATAAAGGTATACTCTACACATATTCGGGTATACTCAATCTATACGAAAAACAACTGTATAGGCAACTAAGAAAATTCTCAAAGCTTTCTGATGTCTTACAAATTAAAAATGGCATAAAAAGTGTCGGACTCTGTAAGCAGACTGTGATATCAGAAGGGTCCGACTATATTGCGTGTTCAACGTAAAAGGATTTGAGGTAAGGTTAGAAAGGAAGGTGCTGTGGAAAGTCAGCGGCACCGGGCAGAGGATCGCCTTATCACCAGACAAGCGCTAACTGTCGGTGGGAGAAGCTGACAAGTACCCCCGATGGGTAAAGCAAGGAGGGAAGGTTGGAAAGGTGTGATGGGAATAAGAAGGCAGAGTAAGATAATTAGGTAAGGAGGAAGATTGAATGACTCTTCCCAGCCTGTACACCGGTATTTATAGCCCAGGGGGAGAAGAAGGGGCTGCCACCCTAACCCCCCTGGAGGGAGGGCGGCGCGCGCAAGTCGGGAGCCTCCATGATAGGGGGTCGAGGCAGACCGTCTCACTACCCCTGGGCCCTCGATGTTCCAGGCGGGAGAACCAGACATTCGCTACAACCTCAGTATATTAACATTAAGTTAATACAAAAAAATACTCGCGGGTCAATTAAGAACAATGAGGTGGCGGTCGGCACAAAAGTAAACATTTACCAAAGAGATTCAATTCTTCTTCCTCTAATAGCAACACATTGCCTCTATATTTTAACTACTGATCCTATAAAGGCTGTAGATCTGAAGATTTCGACTTTTTACTCTTGGTCACATTAAGAAGGAGTGACTAGACATGCCCTTCAGTCTTTAGAAGATTTTCTTACTTACTTAGTCGGTGGCCTTTCTAGTCTTTTTAATTCGTTAGTCTAGGACATTTAGTTAGTCCTTTTCTCCAAAGTATGTTTTGGAAATCGGATATCGTCTAAACATATCACAATTCCGAACAACTTTAGCTGGGTATTGTTGACCCAATCCATCAAGGGTGTCACATTAAGTGAGTCCCGAAAGGTTTTGTTTCGCACTCTGTCCTCCCTTGTCTTCCCTGCCACCCACCGTAGGTATCTCATGTCTTGCACCTGAATCTTTCTTACATGTTAGGAGGTGACTGCCCAGGACTCGCAGCAATTAAGCAATCTGGTTAAGATAGGTCTGTAGATGGATTTGCACTCTTTCATCTTGGTTTTCTCTGATATTTCACGTTTGTTAATACCAGCTTCACGCTGAGGAAGCTAGTAATTACAGAGTGAAATATTCTACCTGGTGCTGCTGTGTGAGAGCTGACCTTCCTGTCTTGTTATGTTGATCCACAGGTATTCGAAAACCCCGACCTGCTCCAGATGTTCACCTTTCTAGCAAAATTCTTAGGGGATTATTCTTTCTTGAAACCACAATTGTCATGGGTTTGTGGAGCTACTGACATGTCCTTTGCTTGAAGGTGTCGTATTAAGCAGTTTAGGTTGTACTGTAGCTTCTCATTACAGTCGGCCAGCAACACTAAATCGTCAGGCGAATGCCAACGAGTTGATGTTCACCAACTTTATCCTCCAGTGCCCTAGTAAGTACCTTTGGAATCCCGTACAGCTCCTCAGAATGTCATCTATCAATATATTAAACTAGATGGTTATAATAAAAAGGGGGCCTATAATATCCCCTTGTCTTCACCCTGCGGTTGTATTGAATTCTAGGTATACGATACAGTTATGTAGCTCTCTTATAGCTCGCTAATCTGCCAAAGGGTAAAAATTAGGTCCTGTGTGCCCCTTGGCGGATTTCAGGCTTTCTTTGATAATTTTTGAGTTGTTAATATCTTGAGAATCACTTGATCCCTGAAAATACCTTGACATTTGAAAATAAGTCACTTTATATGATACAAAAAAATGTTTATGATACACAAATTTCCGATAAAAGTTTTTTAAAGTGCTGAATAAATTCAAGATTGTGGACATATATATAATATGTCCCATGATATAAAAGTTTGCAGTCGTGTGGAGTCTAAACTAAAACTAAAAAAAAAAAAAAAAAAAAAAAAAAAAAAAAAAAAAAAACATAAAGAAAACAATAATTACTCGAAAACGGTCGAAATCGTTTTTTGATTTAAAAAAAATCTGAAATGTAGTCCTTTCATATACGAATCTAATCGTATTATAAGTCGTTTTCCCGAGAAAAATATAAATACTGAGAAAATAATTGTAATAATTCTAGCTATTATAATCAAGGCAAAATCCCAGAAGTAATTATTCGCAGCAACATAGCTGCGAATAATCTATTTGAGTAAGATTCTCCTTGATTCGGATTGATTTTGATTCATGAAGATTCTTTCAGTGTGAAAGGGGCCTTAGCAGTTGGCTCAAAGAAATTAGTAATGTTGTGTAAAGTCTGTATCTTTGTGTCGGACTATATGTTAGGTTAGCGTCTTATCTTAGGGAAACAAGTTAAAAGTATCTACTTTATCTTGGCTAATCACAACATGGGCTTTACTTCCTACACAGAAATTACCTGATTAAATCTTCTGACCGATTTCAGATAATAAGCCTTGGAAATACCCGCCTTAATCGACAAGTATGTAACAGGCTTATAAACTTTTTCCATCTTATGTACTTGTTATTATCTTTAATCTTAAATCAGCTTTTATTATCTCTAGCCAAACTCTCTCGATGTTCAATAACTGCTGTTATTTATTTACTTTAAATGTTAGAGTATATAGGTACATGTAAACCTGCTCGGCAATGAACGTCAGATGTGAGATGGTATCCGTCCTCACCTTGTCTGTTCAAGGCGATAGCTTTACCGCAGTGAATAGCAAATATAAGTGTTTAGTTTTGATAAAATTGTTTGCCTTTATTTAGATAAGTTATTATATTTATTTGAAGACCTACAAATCAAAACAAACTTTTATTTTTATTGGAATAAATGTGGTTGTCTTGGCCATGATTTATAAACCAACTATTTAGTCATACTTTAGAATCCTATATACATATAGTTCTAGTTTTAATTTAAAAGAGTTGATTTTAGAATATCTATGTAATTAATCATCAACCACAATCCAGATCTGGTATTCTAGGAAGTTTCCCCCTTTTTTTTATTCTAACATCTTTTTAGAAAGCTTCACCGACCTTATGTATCTTCTAAATTAAATGTTTAGGGCCCCACCTTTCTATGTATAACTTTACCTTTTATTTTATCTATTAAAATCATTTATCATCTAAATATTTACACCAAGAAAGTTTATTTTAAGAAACTATAACTAACAATATCTGACTTAATTGACGTAATTATTTCATTTAGTATTACTTATCCATTATTATTTGAAACAGTCAGACAAGTTAGGATCACGGATTATTCTTATAACTATAACTTACCTTCCTTTTCCTAATTATGTTTTATTGAAACATTTATCTTTGTTACCTTTATTTATCTTTTGATGTTTTCTTTACCGTTTACAATAGCTGTCGTATTAAGGAGTTTTCGGTCAGAAGGCAATTTATGTTCTCATTTTATGATGTGTAATATTATTAGTGATATATATATTATTAGATGTGTTATTTTAGTTTATCAACACCTTGTTTATAAATATATTTATTGATATAAAGTTAATTTAGCGTTCGAGGTTTCAATTTTTTCTATTAAGTTATATGATAGTTTGATTTAACCTCACTGATCTTCCTTCTGACTCCCATCAAGACTTCTACCATTAAAAGTGATCATCCTACTGATTTGCTATCTCCCGAACTTTTAGCAGAGATTCCTGAAATTCACATGCTACACTATTCTACGTCAACATAACTTTTCTTCTACAGGTACCTTCAATTCCAACCTTCCCTTAATTCTAAATTCTTGTCATTATTTTAAACCAACATTATTTATTTATTATAATATGATATTTTGTGAAACCCTGTTATTCTTTTTATTCTCCCTTTAAGTACAGTCCACTTATAGTTTAATTTTCTTTTTTTTTTATATAGTTATCAGGTCTTATCCTTTTAATTATTTAGGAAGTGGAAAGATCGGGCTATGCAATTAAGCAACCATTGTTTTGAGAACCAAATTGAGAAGATGGATTTGGGTAAGAGATTGCTGAGGCTAGGGTGAAAAAGGCAAGAGTTTCAGTTATAAATTACCTGTATAAATTTAAATAAAGTTTACGCTTTATAAGTGATTGGGACCTGTTTATTAGGCTGACAATGGAAATGATGCCCTAGTAGTAAGAGCAAACAATATACTATAATATACTTGTATATTGTTTTTATAATAATCTTTTTTGGTATCCGTGTAAGTACATGTGATATATACCAAGTGTGTTGTGCAGTCCTTGGTAGGAATTTGCTGACTTGTGTACGAATGTGTTGGGTCTAGATTGCCTGTGTCAGATGTTATATTCTTGTTTATTAAGATAACTTTGTGTGAATGTTAACGTGATGTACCTGTATCTAGCAATAATTTAACTGATTGTCCATTGATAGTAGCTGGCAAAAGTAAACTGGTATCGTGATGACTGAAACTTCTAGTATGAGTCTTATTAGAGTTTATTTGCGTTTTGCATCAATAAATTGGTGTGCTGTGGGGTTAACTCGTGAATCGATTGTTGTGTGTCTTGAAATAACTTAATGAACTTAGTGAATTAAATTTGGTGTTGTATGCTTGGTCTGTGCTTCCTTACTAGTGTTCTCTGTTTCCTTGTTATCTGGTTAATTATCTTTATTTGCCAGTAACTCTGGCCAATTAATTGTTGCACCTCTGTAGGTGTATGTTCTGATGTGATATTTATCTGTGGCCGTGTTTCCGTTCATTTCTCGTGTACTATATTTATATAACTCATTGATATGGGCGTGCCATGTAATGCCCTGTGTTGGTGTTACTTGTGGTTGTTCTTGTGAATCTACGTATGTTCATAGGTGCCATGTTACATGTTTGTGTGAATTTCACTTGGATATACACCCTTGGATCCTTGAAATAAATGAGTGCTGTGTTGTGCGAAAGTGTCCTCTGTATCCTTAACCGTCAGATTCCGTGAACAATTTGTCTTATGATTAAAAAATAATTTTAAGTTCATGTTCGGCCTATTGCTACCGTATTGGGCCACTTCGGAGATGGCCTCTGTGATTTTTTTTTATTGAGATCTGAAATATATGATGCTAAAGATACTAGTTATCACTTTTCCTTCTACGAACCCTAATTATCCTTGCCACAGTCAAGCTGTTGAAAGAAGCATTAAACTAATGACGGAGGCTTCATCATAACATGATAAACAAATTAAAAAGTAGGCCCAAATTTGCTAAATTTAAGTGAAAAAATTATTTTACCCTTCGATTATATCATCAGGGTGAAGCTCATGCAGACACCTCCACGTGGTAGGTTATGGTAATTATTTTTGACTTGTTTTTTAATAAATTGTCTAGAATAATCTGAGTAGCTGCAGGAACTTAACTTAGTTATATTTAAAAAAAATAAAAATATATATATAAAAACTATGTACGTCTAATTATAGCTAACAGATTATCAACATTTGGTTATTTCTATATTGAATAGTTATGCTTTAATGGTCGACATATATAGAAAATAACAAAATGTTTAAACTTTGGGGCCCCCGCGCCCGACCTAAATGGGGTCCAAGTTTTCTACCCATTTGAATAATTTTTATCACATTGACTTGCTTGATTTCCCAAACTTTGTTTTATTGACCCACCTTACTCCTCTCTATAGTCGAAACTTGTGCTCAGTAACAAACAAGAGAATGGTTTGAGAAATATTATTTTATTTGTACAATAATTATCGTATATGCACTAAGCACACTTCTGCGTCTTCATTTGATTTTCTTTAGGTCTATCAAATTTAAATGGTTACTCCTTCCTTAAATGAACTTGTTCGATTTCCCAAACTTTGTTTTTTCGAACCACCCTAGGGAGGAGGTGTATGTAAAGTATGTACATTAGGCCGACCTAATTAAATATAGCAAAGAAGACTCATTTAGACTTAAAGCTTAGAATCGGGGGCTATTTTTAGTTAGAAGAGAAATTAAAGTGAAATTTATCTAATGGTGAAAATGACTGTAGTGGACCTTTTCACCTATATGAAAGCTATTGAAACAAACTGAGATGCCAACCCTGCATTCACGAGTTGGCAGCAAGGCGATTATAGTCGAGGCAAACATACTGCAGCTGAGATAACGCGGTAATGCATAGCAAGTACCCTATTATAGCCCTACTTATTCTTGTCGATGAACCGCAGTTCCTATTCTCCTTACAACAGCTACTTACAACAACGGTTGCACATTATTAATCCCGTTGTACATGTCCAATCCCCTCAGTTTGATTAGGGTCGCCTACCGCTATAAATTTTTATCCGAAATCTTCTTTGCTTACCTCGCAGTCTTATGAAATCCTGAGCAAGCATCCCCTAATAGAATTTCCTGATAATATATCTGCATACTTTAAAGCCACATGGCTAACTGACTGACATTATTGTTTACCCATAAATAAATGTTAGGATTGCTAGAAACTTGAAATTTGGTACACTTGGAGATTTTGCCGTGTAACCGTCGGAATAATTCCAAAAGTTTACATTTTCATTTTTACTCCCCTAAAAAAATAAAAATAGTGGACTTGATTTTTAAGCTGCTTTGGGGGCTTATTTGGGCTAAATGGTAAGTCGTACTGAAAAACAGATAAACAGAAAGAAGAAAAGATAGGGGGGGGGGGGGGGGGCACCAAACTGAAAGAGGCGGCCCCGTACGCCTATTTCAGTTTGGTACCCCCCGTTATATATAATGGTATTATATATAAATAAAATATTTACAACCTTCATAGGGGAATGTTCAAAAGCAGTGGGGCTTTTGTGTGGGCTTGAGAAAGGGGAAAGAAAAAATAAAAGATAGGGGGGGTACCAAACTGAAAGAGGCGGCCCCGTACGCCTATTTCAGTTTGGTACCCCCCGTAGGGAAAAGGAATAATCTATTAGGGGGATACCATCATATTCTAGCTAAGTACAAAGCATCTTGTATAAGCGACTCTTTTAGAATTTACTTTTTTTTAATAAGGAAATACTTTATTCTTGGGAATTAATGTATTAAATAGAGGCGTCCATAGGAAAAGTGGTACATTTAAAATTAAATAAACATAATGGAAAAATAATTATGTAGATTATTGGTATAGAGTAGGGCGAGTGTTTTGTCAAATCCGTAATATATTTTCAGTTTTTTTTTCCACCCCCCCCCCCTTATTTAACTTGTTTTTTCCAAGATTTTATTTTTTAAATTTGACAGGAAAATTGTCAATTAAATATCTTTCACTTGCATTTTATACGAATGACAAGACATTTTGTTTACAATAAAAAAATTAAAAAATTTCTTCAAAACTTTCAAAATCAAAAGGAACCTTTTGAAGAAACTTTATTAATAGAAGAACCTTTTGAAGACAATCTTTTGAAGGAACCTTTTGAAGTTTATTAACGTCTTTTGAAGAAACTTTATTAAGTATGGATGGCCTAAGAGGTATGACTTTCCGGAATGTCATACAACTTATAGATCGACTTGATGAGTGGGAGTTTTTTAAATGGCTGCAAGGTAAGTTATACTTAATAATATTATTAAGTGAATTACCTGTTTTATGAAGTAGATAAATATTTTATTTTAAACATATTAAAATGCACGAACTTTATGATATTTTATACTGATGATAGTTTCAATTGTTACTAGGGATAGTGATGGTGGAAGCTAAAGAATGTCCAGAATGTCAAAGAAAGATGACGCTCAGAGCTCCTCTCAAGGATAGAAAGTATGGAAACTGGAGGTGTACGCGAAAGAACTGCCGGAAGACGGTGGGAGCTCTGAGTGGCACTTTCTTTGACAAGGCACATCTTTCACTGCGAGAGGTATTTTGCCGTACATGTGGAGCAGAGGGAGCTACAAGCACGCCGACATAATGCATGAACTAAGAAGAGACGATGGTAGCACTCTTTCGAGTGGTACCATAGTCGACTGGTTCAACTTCTTTAGGTAAAACCTAGAGGATTTTATTTAATTCAAGTATATTGTATATATAACGATTATTTTTAAGGATTATTGAGTTAATAACTTATTATTTTATAGGGACGTCTGCACACGTCACTTTCTGGACAATCCTATTCTTATTGGCGGGGCGGGTAATGTGGTTGAAATCGATGAAACCGTAATTACCTGCCGGAAGTACAATCATGGAAGAATTGAAAGTTGCATACAAATTGACTTAAATTGTTAGCATATAATATCTTTTAAATTATATATATATATATATATATATATATATATATATATATATATATATATATATATATATATATATATATAATACAATTTTTTTTTTAATATGAAATGGATTAATGGATTGCAACTTTCATTAATGTTACAGGTCAATGAACAATGGTATTTTGGCGGTGTAAAAGAGGCAGTGGGCGCTGTTTCATAGCTCCTGTCGCCCAAAGAAATGCCGACACCCTGCTGGGTGTCTTATCCAAGCATGTTTTGCCAGGTACCACAATTATCTCTGACGAGTGGGCAGCCTACGGTGGGATCGAGGAATTACCAGGTAAAACTTAATCACACCTTGTAAATAATCATCTGCCTCAAATAATTTTAAATCTTGCTAAAAGTGTGATATTCCTTTGTCCCCATGTTCAATCGACTAAATATATTTAGACAGAGTTGGTCGGATACACCATAAATACATTTTATTTTCATTATTGTCTTACTCATAAAAATGGTTATAATTTTATTTTACAGAAGGTTACCAACATTACGTTGTTAACCATTCTGCAAATTTCGTCGATCCTTCCTCAGGCGCCCATACAAATACCATCGAGGGTACCTGGCAAAAATTCAAACATCGGCTCAAGAAGGACTATGGAACAGCGCGGTCACTCTTCTCTTCCTACATCGCCGTTTTTTTGTGGCGGAAGGAGTACCCAGAGGACAGGCTCTTTCACTTGTGGTGAGGGATAGCCAATTGGGTACAGAAGGATAACCAATAAAAATATATTAATATGTATGTAAGTGTAAATATTTATTTGATATATAAAGCTCTCTAGATTTGCAATTATTATCTGTTTCCCCCTCACATCAGAACATGTCAAATTTGAACTTTAATTGGGGGGTACCAGTCTTATCTCTCCCATTTCGGAGAAAGAAAAGATTATCATAAACAATGTATTTTTTGTAAAAGTATGTAAAATCCACTCATTATTACATCAATACTTACTGACCCCTTTCATTGGAACTTAATGATAACCTGGGTGTTTAAATTTGTTGGACATAGTACTAACTGCCCAACTAGGCAAGTCATTACTATTTTCGCTCATTTACCCACCCAGGTCTTCTAAAAATTGCAATGAAGTAGGGGGGTACCAAACTGAAGAAGTACCACTCCTCCTTCCCCACTTTAAATCGAAAAAAAACTGTTTCCGGCATCCTGGAGACTAGCACAACGTAAAGCCGTGGTAATCAAAAGAAGAGTTTGCTTTGTATGTTTAAGAGGCAGACACACAGCGAGGTTTTGCCGAGCAGCAGTTAAATGTGTAGTTTGTGGGAGGCGACATTATCCTCTGTTATGCGAGGCTCTGGTTTCTTGTGGAGTAAAGAACGAAAAGGTTAAAAAAATACCTCTCTTTACTAAGTTTGCTTAATAGAACGACTGTTGTTCTCCAAACTCATATGATTAAGCTAATCAATGCTGATAAAGATGTAAGTGCACGGGCACTAATTGACCTAATTGACTTTTGACAGGTTCTAGAAGATCGTACATCTTAAAAAGTTCAGCGGAAAAGTTAGGGTTATCATCTATCAGAAGAAATAATTTAATGCACAGTGTTTTTGTTGGTTCTGAAAAGATGAAACAACACAACTTATACAGACTTCTCACCGCGAGATTAGATGGAGAATATCGGTGCAATTTTGAGGTATTTGATGAAAATGTTGACGGTAGTGAAGTACCTTCTATTCCAGCTGGACCATGGATTGACGAATTAGCTAATAAAGGTGTTCTGATAACAGATTGCCAGAAAGGAATCAGGCCAATAGAAGTGCTAATTGGAGCAGATATCAAAGGTAAACTTCTTACTGGAGAAATACATGAGCTGGATGGAGGTTTGGTACAGTAGAAACCAGGTTGGGTTGGACAATGTTGGGTAAGGTGCCAGGTAAAGGGAGGAGTGAGGACGTTGTAGTGGCAGCATTGATTTCTCAGACTATATCAGATACTGATGTATCAACATTGTGGCGATTAGATGTTTTGGGTATAGACGATCCGATCGGAAGAAACTTAAAAGATGAACCCGACCGAGCTACGATGAAGCATTTCGAGGACTCTGTAACGTTTACCGAGGGAAAAAGATATGAGATCCACTTACCTTGGAGAGAGGATCATCCACCACTTGGGAGTCAGCGAGAGGGAGCTCTTAGGAGACTTCATATAGCAACTAAAAAGCTTAAGGAGGAAGGACTATATGATGGTTATGATCAGGGTTTTAATGAGTGGCTAGAGGAAGATATTATTGAGAAGGTACCAGAGGAAGACTAGAACAATTTCGAGCACTACTTAGGACATGTATTAAAGGAAAGCAATTTTGTAGGCCTCAGAAATGCGTTGTCGAGAGTCAAGTGGGAGCAGATTGATGGATTCTGCAAAACTGGACGAGTAAAATGGAAATTTAGTCCTCCTAGCGGAGGATGGTGGAAGCGGCTAATTAAAAATCTGCTGCGGCGAGTGCTGGGGCGAGCAGTGCTTGATTACGAAGAACTCTTACGTGATGTCGAGTGAGTTATTAATAAATGTCCCTACACTTATCTATCCGAAAAGGTGGAAGACTTAGCACCATTATTACCTTCTAGTTTTTTGCAAGATTTCTGGGAAAGTGGTGTGCCTGATCTGTACCACATTGAACGGGTGGATCTAGGACGACGATTCAAATATTGTGTCCGGCTACTGGAAGATTTAAGGAAAGGGACTGAGTATTTGGGACAGCTCAGAGAGCGAAAAGCTAGACCGGATACTCCCCCCATCCAAGTTGGGGACATGGTCCTTCTAGGGGATGACAATACTAACAGGAGCAACTGGCCTTTAGCAAGAGTTACAGAGAAGTTGCCAGGGCGTGATGGCCGAGTACGAGTAGTTAAACTGATAATGACAACTGGGAAGCTTATACGACCAGTAAGGAGGCTTGTGAAGCTCGAGGTCGACGGAGAGGAGCAGGGAATCCTTAGATAGAAATCAGGTACCGTCATGTCATAGTCTCCACCGGAGACCAGATTTCGCCTGGCGGAGGATGTTGTGGAGGCAGTGACAGAACCTGGATATAATAATATTTAGGTTTATGCTTTCGTTATCAATTCAAAAAGTTGAGTTGATTACAATAATTGGATTGTACAAAATATAGTTTTTCATGATATGTTCTCTACAAGTGTTTGAGTTTTAGCGAAAGAGTTTTTAGCCTTCTAGGAAACATTAATCACTCGTCAAATTCAATTTTTCTGACTAGTTACATTAATAACTATTCTTTTTTTCTTCTTCTTCCTCCAACACTTGAGTTTTTGTGACAAGTTGTCTTCTAGTTAGGTGTAAATATTAAAATTATTAATTACTTATAAATAATGTAATGCTTAACATAAACTTAGTATTTTTTTATATTTGAATTTTATTTTTTTAAAGTAATTTATTTTATTTCCATCAAAATAAAACAAAATTTAATGTTTACTCGTATTTTACCATTTGTTCTGAACCTTTTGTAAATCAAATTTTTAAATACCATAAATAATAACGGTAGTTTGCTAAGAGTAATTTTTTGAAATTTGCAATAAACTGAACACCCTAAAATAAGAAAAAAAAATGTTTTTATAGGTTTCAGAACAAGCAGGAGTTTATTTTAAAGAATGACTTTTTTGAAAACTTAAGTTTAAGAAACATTTTCCTTTTGGATTGTCTATCTTGGGGCACGCTGTAAAAGAAAATTCTTAAAGCATAGATTAAGAATATGTATATTGTAAACATTTATGCGTACAATAGATTAAGAATATGTATATTTTAAACATATTTATACGTACAATAAATTAAGAATATGTATATTTTAAACATATGATCTTTGTGAGATTTAATTCAAACTCGATTAAAAAATTATTTATTTTCTTACATAATAATTAAATAAAAATTACTGATTCCTAGCCTTAGTCCCGTGTGGAGCGTGGGTAAAGGCCAGTATAATGTAACTTTATATGTATTTGATGGTATATATATATATATATATATATATATATATATATATATATATATATATATATATATATATATATATATATATATATATATATATACCATCAAATACATATAAAGTTACATTATACTGGCCTTTACCCACGCTCCACACGGGACTAAGGCTAGGAATCAGTAATTTTTATTTAATTATTATGTAAGAAAATAAATAATTTTTTAATCGAGTTTGAATTAAATCTCACAAAGATCATATGTTTAAAATATACATATTCTTAATCTATTGTACGTATAAATATGTTTAAAATATACATATTCTTAATCTATTGTACGCATAAATGTTTACAATATACATATTCTTAATCTATGCTTTAAGAATTTTCTTTTACAGCGTGCCCCTATATATATATATATATATATATATATATATATATATATATATATAAAAATATGTGTGTGTGTGTGTGTGTGTGTTTGTATATATATTTACATATACATATACATACATATAATAATTCAATCAACAGAATAGGAAAAAGACTTGTCAGAAGTATAAGTTCTCAAGGAAAGGAATCTAATTTGAATTCGCCGTCATGCCTTCAAGATTACGATTTGGTATACACAAAATACGATAAGTATGCAACAACATTGTCGTACATATTCCAAGCACCATGCCACTCCGCAGGCACCCTTATCAAATACGCAAACACCCTTTAGCCTTCTAATGATATTCAGTGTGCAATATATTGGTCTGCTCATTTCTACACCAAACGTATAAAATAACCGTTTTACAATTGTGTCAAGTATGTACAAACGTGTAAACAATGTTGGTAGTTTAAAAATAAACAAGTATCCTGTTGTTTGGCAGATAATATTTCTTACGTATCAGGCTTATTATTTTTCATTTCTTTAGGTAGATACAAGTGGGAGTTGACTTAAGGCCGTGTCACGGGTAGCAACGCCTCCAGCAACACTTATTATTGTGCGCTCGAAAACAGTTTTTAATAAAGAACCATCTCCAAAGTGTCTTCCATAAGATAGAATACTGATTCGGTTTGGTCTTCACATAAAAATGTACTCGTGATAACAGAGTACACTATCAAAAATACCTTTTTTTGCACTAGAGGGCTCTGGAGAGGTCGGATCCAAAATAAAACAATTTACCCTATCTCCGTCACTTCAAGATAGACTAGTTAGTTGTTTTTAAGAATTACATTAAGTCAGAAATACGCCTGGCACAAAAATCCTGTAGTGAAATCGATAGTTTTCATATTTCATATGAACACAAAAAAGATTAACTCCCCTTATCTCAACAACAACTAATTTACATTAGGAGATTCGGCTACATACTGTAAAAGGTTGTGAGATAAAATTGATCTGAGAACTAGTTTGATATGTGTATCTAGAATATTATAAGCTTTAATTTATATTTTATTTTATTTATCGACATTAGAAAGGGATTGAAAGGTGTAGGGTCTGTTACAAGGTCCACTGAGGCCTGACGATACAGAGGAATCCTTGGAACGCTGTAAAACAGACGTAGAATAAAAGCGTAGCAAGTGATGTGGTATAGAACGGGAAGCTGTACCATTCCCTTCATGTGGCTTGCAATCATGGTAACAAGCGCATTAAAGGAATACCTGTGGCTCCTTTACATCTTAGCCCTCATAGCCCTACCGTAAATATTCATATTCTGCATCCCCGAACCAGTAGGTGTTAGTTCATATACATATATATATATATATATATATATATATATATATATATATATATATATATTCGCTGGTCCGGAAAAAGACTGACATAACTCAAAAAATGTCGAAAATGAGTTTTTGAAATGGTCTAACTCAAAATTTCCCGCTGATTCTGATGGTATAATCGTCACATTTCTATCTTTATTAAAAACCGGTAGAGAGCATAGTGTTATACTGTCTTATCTCACAAGTAGCTGGGTTTGGGTTACAAGACTGACGTATTGTCTGTTTATATCAAGACACTGGACAAGAAGCGTGTTTCTTTCTGTACAAAACTGTATTAACTCAAAAAAAAAAAAAACATTCTAGGTATAGGTTAGAACTCTTTTTGTTATTTTTTATAAACAATAGTGCATTATTTTAAAATAAGACTGTATTGATTTGATTATTCTTAAAACAGAAATAGACTTTTTTGATTTTAAACTGTCTCGTTTCAAAATAATTCAGTTTGAACCTTAAGACGAGAATTTCGTTGTCTTAGTTTCGATTCAATAACGTCGTACTTTTTGAAATAACCCTCTCTTGAATTTAACAATATCAAATAAACATTTTTTATTACAATTGTAATAAGGCATTATTTTGAGTTAAGGCTCTTTTGTTTTTGAAATCATAGTGGTTAAAATTAGTTTTATCTATAAAATGTCTCTTTTCAAAAAAATATTTGGAGGTAAGACACTCTTGTACTTGATAATTTACCCGTAATGGTGTATTTTTCTATAATGTGTCAGTTATGCATAAACATTTGTTTTAGTTGTGACAGTCTTGTTATTAATATCTTAGAACTTATTCGTCATAAATATGTATATGTGGCACTCTTGTTTCTGAAATCATACTTTTTTTAAAAATTTGATTTGTCAGTTTTAAAGTAAAAATGTTTGTATATTTAATAATTAGTGTTTTTTTTTTTTTTTTGCTTATTAATTTTTTTGTGTGTTCGCATAAAGTCCGTTTCCTTAGGAATATTATTTTTAATAATATTAGAAACAGTTGAACTGTAAAATACTAGCTTGCCATTTTTTGGAGTAAATTTAAAAGTTGAAGTTTTGATATGATTTATTTTATTTAGTTCTTACCAGTAGGGGTAGGTTTATAGTAGAGTTGGCTAGAATTAAGGTTAATAAAAATTTAGAAAAAATAAGATGTCTTGATTTTGAAAATATAAATGAACAAAACAACAAATTAATGAATATAATTAACGACAAAATAAATACAAATAACAAAGAAAAAGTTGAAAATTATAAAGATCTAAATAGGAATATTATGTTTAAATACTTCACCTACTACCATTTCTCTACAAGGTAATAAAATAAATACATTTTTAAAACTTTAGCATAATTAAAAACTATTTGTACCTCCATTGTAACTATTAATAAGTTATGACTCCATACTATATTAATTATTAAGAAAGAAAGACGTGTGACTTTTGCCAAGCATTATATAGCTTTAAAGAAGAGCAGAAGCCTATGCTTTGAGAAGAACACAACCAGCATTTGCTATGAAATGAATTAGCCAGAGGTGAGAAAATAAAGGATAAAGATTCTTAGGAAAATTGTTGCCGCTGTTTTTTTATTTACAACCTGCTCTTTCCCCATCTTCTTTTTAATATGTATCAAAGTTAAATCTTTACAACTTCACAATTTATTAAATATAAAGAAACGATACGTTCTGCTGTACATGGCATGAGGGCGATACTCATAGGTGATCAAATAAGATATTATGGACATGTCTTTGGAATTATCTAGACCAGCTAAATAAGAAACTCCCTGCTTCGAAAAATATAATTTTCTACTCAGATAATTGTGTCGGTCTGAATAAAATTAAATATATACTTGAATTATTTATGTATGCAGTATTTTTTTTTTTTATTTATTTATTTATTTTAAATATTCAGAGTATTTCTCATAAGTTTCTTGTGACTGGTCACACCCAAAATCATGGTGATTCTGTGTACTTCGATAGAACGGCAAATCGATGCTTTTAAAAAATCTTCACCTATTTGCAATCCGTCAAGAAAGAGTGTATGGGGTTCAAGAGGAAAGAACGGCAGGATTATAATCTTACAAGATCATCCTGTCGCGCCATCCTCTCCATTCTTGTCAACCGATAGTTTCATGTGGATGGGATAGAGATAACTGTAGAGATCCACTGTCGTTCTTTCCTTAAGGAAAGCCGATTCCGTTAAGAAAGAGTGTTAGTGTATGGGGTTCAAGAGGAAAGAACGGCAGGATTATAATCTTACAAGATGATCCTGTCGTGCCATCCTCTCCATTCTTGTCAACCGATAAATTTCATGTGGATGCGATAGAGATAAGTGTAGAGATCCACTGTAGTTCTTTCATTAAGGAAAGCCGATTCCGTCAAGAAATCTTGCAAGATTATCCCAGTTAGGAAGGGGCCTGGGTGGCTCGGAGGCTAGAGCGCTTGCCGTGCGATAACGCAAGTTAAGCAGCATCGAGCCGGGTCAGAAGGTGACCGCAGCTCTGGGTTCGATTCCCGGACCAGGCCCCCCGCTCAATGTCCACCCAGCATTGTTTAAATAAATGGGAAGCTCCTCGACAGAGTGGCGCCACCAGGTTTCGGCCTGGAAACCATGATGATGACACTCCTGGTTGTATACAACCAGGAGGGGAGTCATGGTTAACGACCATATCTTCACACGAGTGTGAAGATTTCGGTCCCTAACCCGGGTTTGTTCAATGGGCCCACCTAAGTGGCCTGCGTCTTCGGGCGTAAAAGCCCCCCGGAATAAAAAAAAAAAAAAAAAAAAAAAAAAAAAAAAAAAAAAAAAAAAAATCCCAGTTAGGCAACGAATCCCAAAGGTTTGTATGCCATGACACGCTTTCCCTCGACGAGACAACATTCCCTTGGAAAGTGAGAGGAAAGAGACCACCCACACGCGTTCTTTCCTTCTGGCCTCACAAAATTTAAAAACAAACAGGATTATGCTATTTCATGTGGATGGGCAACGAAGGGATTGTAGACACACGACAAGCCTGCAGGATGGAATGAGCTGATTGTCTCACAGGAAAGAGTGCAGGAAAGTGGTTGTGTGGATGGTAGTAGTAGTAGTCTAGTACAGTGGTTCTTAACCGGGGGGCCGCGACCCCCCAGGGGGCCTCGAAAGTTAGTTAGGTACTAGGTATATTATATTTGGAGATTTTAAGGGGGCCGTGGTTACCAAAAGGTTAAGAACCACTGGTCTAGTACTTTCTACTAGGACGGGTAGGACGAACCACTTGTTCGAACCTTGCAATTAGGCCATCATTCAGGCCCTTTTTACGCCCCGCGGTAGAGAGTTCCAGCCACTTCACACATCATACATGTGTGGATGGTAATGAACATGATTATAAATCATGCCGTGCTCTCCTTCGCGATTAAGAAAAAGGAAAGTCTGTCGGGAAAGAATTAACAACAGTGGATGGGGCGCTAATATATCAAACTTCTTCCTTCGACTAGACTTGTTTATATATGACTTATTTCGTGCAAGTGATCTTTTTTTCAATACAAGACAGTCTTAACTCAAATTTTCATAAACAAAAACATTTTTATATGCCCCCCTACCAAAATAAATAAATTTTGTTTAATTGGAATGCAGTGTTACTATTTCTACTATAAATAAAAAAAAATATTAATCCTATTTATTCTTTTTACGACTTTTATTAAGCTTTTAGCAATTTACCAAAATGTTAAAATCTTTAATTGCGTTTCCTGAAAGTCATTTTTTAGTTATGTCAGCCTTTTTCCGGACCAGCGACATATAGGGTACATACATATAGGGTATATGTAAATTACACAATTTTTTTAGCATAAATAAAAAAGAATGTTTTACGAAGTAAGAAAAATAGTGTAAATTGCACCACTGCCTTCCAGAACGCGGTAGGTCAAACTATGTAGATTGCACCAATTCCTTTCAAACTCTTTTCAATGGTTTCATAGCGTAAGTAAAATTATACAAATATACATCTACATTGGGACAAAGGAATATCTCACTTCTGTACTTAAAAGTAACAATATCTGTTAGCCTAACAATCAAATAAGTATCAAAGTGTAACAAAATCCATTAGTCCAATCATTAAGTTAGACAAAGGGACATTTATTGGTGCAATTTACACTTTTTCACTTACTTTGTTTCAAGGTAATGGTGCAATTTACAGTTCCTATATATAGCAGAATATATATATATATATATATATATATATATATATATATATATATATATATATATATATATATATTAAATTGGTCATGACCTTTGTGCTATTATGTTTCTTATCATCATATTCGGTAAGCAGATAAAATCAGTCAGATGTTATCGCTCGCTGACGCACCATCTAATTTCATTTGCCGCTCTGACTTTCATCATACCGCTCTTATTCTTAGTACAGCGTGTCCCGATTTTCCCTGTTTACTTTTTCTATCCTCTTTAACCTCACTACATACCAACCACGCTTCTTTACATCTGCTGCTAAAATAGATAAGGCATTTATTAATATTTCCATCCTTTAAAAAATGAGATAGTTTAACTGCACCAAAGTCCTATCTTCCTCTGATCCTTTGGTACTGATTCCCACGCGTTGATGAATTCACTGTAACATGCTGGTAATGTATTTAATACCCGATTTAGAAATAATGACTCAGGAAGTTTTATTCGATCCTCTTTCCAAGTTTCGTCCTGTAACTCACACCTCAATTTCTCTAATTTCGCAATATGATTAGCAATACTGTCATCAGGATCTTTTTCCTTCACACCAAAAAAGAGTTTGAACAGTCTGTCTTGTCTCTGTTCAGTTCTCTGTTCATAAACTCCGTGGAGTTTATCCCACATTTCCTTAGAAGTGTTACACATGATCACTAATTGTCTCACTTCTTTACTGAGACTAGAGACAATTAAATTTTGGGCCATATATTCAGTTCTAAGGATGTGAGCTCTTGTCTTTTCACAGTTAAGTTTATCTTCAGTTGTTGCATAATTTGCTGCAGGGTCAGGGTAAGTGAGAGTACCTTGCACTGCTGAAATTGCTCCATGTGCTTGTAGCTGAATTCGAATTTGAAATTTCCAGTCACACTAGTTAGAAGCCCCTTCTAACTTATCTATTGTAACAATCTTAAAGTTTTCCATTTTTTTTTTTTTCTTTTAATTTTTTTTATTTTATAAAATATAATGACAATGACAATGACACAGCAAAATTTTTTTTTTTTTTTTAAATATATGAAAGATAAATTTCACTTAACTTGAAGTATTCTAGCTCTTCTTGAAATTTTTCTTCTTCAAACACCTTATACACATCCTGGACCCATAACCAGATGGAAGGGTCACTAATTCCCACGTCCCGTTCTCATGAAGAGAAGCCATTTCGTCATCCATGGCCTCTTTCCATTTACTAGCGTTCACTGAACCTAACGCTTCTTTTACAGTGGACGGTTCACCCCCATTAGCGAGCATTGCAGTTGCAATAAGCATAAGCCTATCAGGTTTCTTTAGAGTTGCACGGTCTCTTAAGTTATACCTAGCTTCAGGTTCAATACCTCCTAACCTATCTCCCAGATTGTCTGCTCTCACTTCTCCCCCACAATCTGCGAGATTAGGAAGATCTGATGAGTGACCTTCCTGTAGTTCATCAGGCAAATTGGGTGCTTCTACACTAACATCCTGTGTTTCCGACTCAGAAGGCAAGAGTTCAAAGGCTTTATTACTGTTTTGATCTTCATTGGATATTATAGATTCAGAATATATAACCTCATTTTTGAACACAACATCCCTACTAAACATAATTCTATTTTCAGATGGAATCCAAATTCTATAACCATCTTTTTCCCCACAGTATCCTACAAAATTACCTTGTATACTTTTCTTTTGAAACTTGGTTCTATTATGCTTAGGGATGTGCACGAAACATTCGGTTCCAAAAACTTTTAAGTGGTCTACCTTATTAGATTTACTTAACCATAATTCTAAAGGGGTTTTACCATCCACTACTGTTGGACCTGTCCTGTTCAGTACATATGCTGCCGTGTTCACAGCTTCAGCCCACAGATGTTCTGGAAGATTCTTAGAGTGAAGCATCGTCCTTGCTGCTTCCACAAGTGTACGATTTTCCCGTTCACTGCCTCCGTTCTGTTCCGGTGTATACGGCATGGAGAGTCTGTGATTCAAGGCCCCTACAGTCCATTAGTTAACAAATCCTCCATCTTTAGTTGGTATTTTTATGTCCGCATACAGTTGAGTTACTTCCAGCCATTGCGTGGTAGACAACCTATCTTCAACAAGAAGTACTGTGTCTTCAACTTTAAGGTTTGTAAGAGTTATCTGATGTAAAGTGTGTAAGTCTTCACAACTCCATCTTCGCCAAAAGTCTTGTGACTCTTTTTGAAGATGTAGCCAAATATTTAGCCTATTCATCTTGACCTCCACTAGGTCACGTTCGGGTATGGCAGTTAGAGCTTATCTGATTAAAAAATGACCTGGAGTAAGTACATCTCATTCCTAAGGGTCAGATGAAAGAGAACATAACGGTCTTGAATTTAAGATGGCATCTACTTTCAAAAATAGAACTGTCATTTCCTAGAACGTGAGAACTTGATCTCCTACTGATATTTTAAAGTATTGTTTTTTTTTAGGGTCAATGAAGGGTTTATGAGCTCGGACGGCTGATTAACAGGCTTTCCCACTGGAGTGTAAACGTAAATCTTTATCAAAATAAACATCTTGTACTTTACGAATAAATAGTAATGAAGCATCCTACATCTCTGTAAAAGTTACAGAACCAAGAGTTTTATTTTCAGCAGCTAATTTATATTCTATAAAGAAACGGAAACACTAAGCTGTTAATGTTAGATTAATAATATAATATAGATAATGTTTCTAAAATTTCCTCAACACGAATTCCTACGAAAGTTTTTAACAAGTTTGTTTAAAGTTTTGGTGATGTTCTTAACCAAGGAAGTGCGGCAGTAGAATCCAAGAAAATATAAACATTCTTGACAGATATGACGTCAGTTAAAGAGGACAAAATATACTTTATACGACGTTTACACATAATTCAAAACGTGGAACTGATAGAGGTTTCAAAGGTGTAACTTTTGTTTTAGCCTTAATAATATCATTAGTGAAACAATGTTAGTTTGCTACATGTAGGTTAACAACTCGTTTGTACCCACACCCACACTCCGAAGCATCCCAAAATCCTAAAAAGTAAGCATATATAGAAGTATTCTTATTTAAGATATATCAGAAAACAGGTTATCAAATGCTGTCCATTACTCCTCTAAATATCAAGGAGCCTTGTCGTCCTTGTGTTTGGTTTTCAAAACCATTGAACACAACCAACGAAGAAGGTCATATATTCCAGCTATATATGACAAAATATACCTTTTTGTAGAAACCAAATTAATAGAACAAATTTTTACAGAAAAATAATCAGTTTTAGCGTCCCACTGTAAACTTAAAATATTCCCTTTGGAAGGACTCTGGGAATCAAATGATAAAGAAGAGTGTGGGTCAGAACCTGGAAGACATACTAAAACTGAAGGTTCATTGCTACTCCACAGATGTAGCTCGAACTCCTCGACTAACAGATTAATAAGTATATTCTTCAACTGAAGAAGTTCATTCTTAGAGGATGTAGCACATACTATGTTGTCAACATATGTGTCATAAAGAAGAGACTAAGATGCCATTAGTACAGTTGTCGTTCACCAACTGACGTACAGAACGAGGAGCTAAATAATGCGTGGGCGCAGTACCGTAAGTAACGGATTTCAATTTGAAGTTCCTCAGAAGGAGAGGATCTCCGTAAGATATTTAAATAAACTCTGCCTTTAAGGTGAATTAATATTTGGCGAAGCATTTTACACATCTGCGACCAAAGCATAAAGTTTATAACGAAACCGTGAAACATCTATTATACAAATGTCCAATTGTAACTTGGGGCCAGTTAGAAGTAATTAATTTAAAGAAATTTGGTTTTGAAGTTTAGCCGTAACATTAAAGACTACACGTACTTGAGTAGAAGTAATATTCACTTTTATAACTTATGATTACGGGTCGAAACGTCTCTTAATCAATATGGATTAATGTTTTAATTTGCACACCTAAAGATCCATTAACTATATTTATATTTTATAACAGGGTGGTGTGGAATAAAATATTTGCCACATGAAGGAGTGGTCTTAACTTACTCCATATGGTTTAGATTTTCATATTTATTCATGAAATCACTGTAAGCCTCGGGGGGTCGAGTGAGTCGACGTTCACAAGTACGAAGACGGTTAAGAGCCAAATGATAAGAAGAAGACGGAGAAGGAAGTTAAGGTTAATTGTCCTTAAATGGTGTTGAGTCTTTAGGGCTGCCATATGTTGGCCCCTGTTAACTGTTCGTGGGTGCCCTCCCCACTCCTAGGGCTGGAAATTCAATATTGTTTAGTCGCGTTCAATTAACCATAATACAGTATACTTAATAAACCCTTTAGCCAAAACAAATGGCAAAGGTAAAGCTTAACGACCAGTAGAGCCGCTTTAATGTAAAGAAGATAACAACTCTTCACATCTAACATCCTTAGGAGTTTGAGGGACAGAATGAAGAGGTTCCTCACATTCCCAACATTTTTTTAATAACTCGTTCACAGGAGGACCCAAAGTAGAAAGAAGAGAAGTAAAGTAAACAAAGGAAGACGTTTCTATCTTTCTGTCTCTTGGCCCAACCAAATATACTGTGTAAAGCCGAAGAACCGATAATTGATGTCGAAGAAAGATGTTAACCATCTTAGATCTGGGGAAACAGATCTGCTGCCACAAGAAAATCAATCGGAGATGGTCAATCGAAATTAGGATCGGCTAAGAATAAGTGTTTAAATCGTTGACAAACAGAAGTCGGAACTTTAACACGGCATGTCGGAAGTTATTCTAGACAATATGATAGCAACTGTATTAACTGAGGCAAATTACTGTCATTTTGGTTTCAGAACAAAAGAATTGATTCTCTTTACTTGAACGTGATTTCTACTAACCCCTGTTAAGTAGATAGAATACTGTCTAACCATTAACGCTGAGCACAGAATGAAGTTATTATAGAAGTCTGGGCACCAGAATCAATTAAGATCCGCACAGGTTGGAACTTTCCTTGATAATCTCTAATATAAACAACGGCCGTACCTAATAAAACAGTAGAATGACGTAGTAGAATGAAGTAGTTCTATTATAGTATTATTAATACTAGCTGAAGTACCCGGCGAAGCCCGGGTTGTATACAAAAATCAAGACCTAAGTGACTAAAATAACAATATAGAAGTAGATAATTATATAAATGTGTATTATGAAAGTATCAGAACATTGTAAAATAAATATGTATAAACAATTGTTATGTTGAGAGAAAATTATGTTACAACCCTTATTAACCTTATTTTTTTAACTGAACCATGTTATACCTCTAATCTTCAACAAATCTCTCAATTTTTGGTTAAAACTTGAGGTCAATTTTTGGCTAAAGGACAAAGGTCAATTCCCTCTATCGCATAAATGAAAATATGACCAAAGTGTTCATAACAACAATTACTACATTCTTTAAGAACATATCTGACTTAGACTTTTGTACCCCGTACACCTGTGTACAAAAATATAATTTCAGAATCACATGTATTTTCAGTGACAAGCAAGTAACTGTCTACATGAAATTTCTAAATATAAATTTTTGTACAGAGGGGTACTGGGTACAAATGTTAAAGTACCGAATACCCTTCTTGATGCATATCGTTGAAATGCTCTTTAAGAGTACAGTAATTTAAGATTAAGATTCGTCCAAAAGAAATACTCTCATACAGACATGAGGGTCCAAAATTATACAGGGGGGTCCAAAAGTCTCCCCCCTCTTGTCTTTATTACTGATAAAAAACATTGTGACCCCCCGGGGGATCGAACCCGGGACCCTTAAGACAAAAGAATCATAATTACATAACGGGTATGCTTACTCATCTACAAAACCCTAAAAATTACTTGGACGCAAGTACTTCCCTGTGATTTTTTACTATTTCGGAAGGGTTATTTTGCTATCTTTGCCCCTCCGTAGGGGGCAAAATATTGGAGATAGAAAAAATAGTTTCAAGTAAAAGTTTATTATTTTTCTCCGTAGAATCCAAATATGCTATCAAAAATATACACTCCAATTTGAAATTATGAAGATGGGTGGCCTGGGGGCAAAGTGGGTGGTTGCCCCTAGTGGGTGATTGCATGAAAACAAACTTCCCTTTGCATGGAAGAGATCCCCCAAGTTTCATTAATTTATCTCAAACCGTTCAAAAGTTAAGAGAGGGGGGGGGGGAGACTTTTGGACCACCCTGTATAATGTATAGAGATATTTTTCCTGTATTTTCCCCTCTCCTATAAAAAAATATGACAAAAATGTACATATCGCTAGTATACCTGCAAAACCTCGTAAGTCCGATTTTTGGGATTTTTATTTTTTTTCATATTTCGATAGATTTAGGTCGACTGCGTCTCCGTGTGAAATATTGTAAGTTTTTGTCGACTACAACGCCTTTAAATGGCGATTGAAAAAACTCGTAAGTCGAGATGGTAGCATGAAAGGTAATAAATCCTCGTATGTCCGTAGAAAAGCACGCCGCTCGCAGGCTACAGCAAAGTGCCAGTTTTAAAATAAGTTAAATGACTTATATTGACAAATTTTTATTTAAAATTGTTATATTATTTTAAGGTACACTTGCGTTTTTATTAATTACTACATCTATTTATCACTAATTTTAAGGGGGACTTGTAGTTCAGGAGACTTACATGGTTTTATACAATGCATTGTTAGAAGGAAATTCAACTTGCGTGGTTTTGTACCATATGTATAAACTTACAAGGTATTATACCTACTTTTAAATAACCTTACGAGTTTTTATCTGGACATTTTCTTTGTAAAACCTCGTAACTCAATAAAAGTTCTTGACTAAATCCACGTAAGTACAAAATTAGTCCACAAAATTGTAATTTAATTATAATTTTAATTATGAGTGTATATAAAACCTCCAATGGTAGTAAAACATCATATAAATGGGCAATGTGTAATAGAAATAAAAGATTAGCCTATTATTCAGTTTTTTTGCTCTCCTGTAAAATTTTGGATTTGGTACATACGAGGTTTTGCAGGTATACTAGCGATATCAACTATTACTGTACTCATAATGAGCTTTTCAACGAATAGCATCATGAAGGGTTTTCATTACTTTGACATTTGTACCCTGTACGGCTATGTACCAAAATTTAAATTTCGAAATCTTATGTAGACAGTGACCTTCCTCTTGCTTTGAAGGTCAAGTGTGAAAATTTTTATCGAGATCGCAATAAAACTATGGATTTGTATAAAGGACATACATGCTGCATATACACAGACACTCTTCCTTATAAATACAGATTCATGACAACCAGACTGGGACAAAGTACAATCAAGTGATTGACCAACAGGTTGGTTGACCACAATGACACTCTGACTTAGATGCACACTCGTTTAACATGTGTGATCCTTTTAAACAATTAAAATAGAATCTAAGATTTCTCATTTTAGCTTTTCGCTGCACAGGAGACATCTCGAGAAACTTAGAACACTTTTGTACGCCATAATTTAATTTTAAAATGCGACATTGACTAGACTTATCCGAAGAAGAAAAATATGAATTTCTAATACAAGACTTCAAATAAGGTTTAGACTGGGAAACTTTAGACTCTTTTCCTGAAGAATTAGGTTTATCAGATTTTATTTCAAGAGATTTAGTTAAACAGGATAACCTATAACACTGTTTCGGCCCATAGGAGGCGAAATCGTATATGGGTACCGAAGAGAACAAACACTCTAGCGGAGAGAATCCCTAAAGTAAGCAAAGCCGGGAGATAATAAGGATATTAAATTTAAATAATAAATAAATAAATTATTTAACACGATGCGATAGAATAATTATATTAAAGCAACAGCAAGCAAATGTTAACAAGCATAAGAAATATTATAAATAATATATTAGCTAACAATAGAGGAAATAATAAATAATAATATAAATAAAATAAATATTGGTACTACATATTATAACACGCGTTAGTTTGCAGGACATGGAGACAAAGTGGGTTAGTATGCAGTAAGACAAAAGGGTAGTTAGTCACGTTTTATAGAAAAGGGCTTACCTGAGCTGGCTGGAACAAGGACATGACAAATACTTACCAGTTACAGATGATAAAAGATATTAAATTTTATCAATAGCAGTTCATCGGGACTAAAACCCAAAAGAAAAAAAAAGAATAAAATCAATATCACTAATTCCGTTGTTGTCGTGAATCAAAGACTTAAACTTTTCATAAAACGATGGCCAATAATAAAATACAATAAAAATCTTATTAAAGAAATCATGATGGTAAAAGGAATAATTGTTCTTTACTTTTATATAGATAGAAATATATTTAAAGTAAAAAAATATTAGAATTAGATATATATTAGATTATATATAATAAGGAACAGATACTAGTTTCTTAATCTAATAGATATGAGATGAGAAATAACAAATCGATATAATATAGCATACAGATTTCATCAACATTAACAATGAAAAAATAAACTAGATAATATAAGCTACGCTCTGCAAAAATAATTAACACTGATTTTTAAAGAAAATAAATTCAATAATTTTTAATAAAAGATAAAAAGGGGAAATTAAATAAAGGAAAAGTAAATGAGCCATTAGAAAAAAATGGAAACAGATTCTTTTTAATAAACTATATAAAAAAGAAGGTCGAAAAAGACCTAAATGGATCCGGCACCAATTAGGACCAAAATGTGGGCTCCAGAGCTAAAAGGGGGAAAAAAGAGAAATGAAGTTCCTTTTTTCAAATGGATGGAGGAACCGAAAATATATAAAAAAGATATAAAATTACATATCACGACTTAATTCTGAATTTGGCCATTAACTGTGTAGAAAGTCCAGGCTACGCCTACAAATATCTTCCAGGTAGCAGCACTGAACCGACGGAATACATATTAACATCACATGTGAGTGAGTAACGGTACCCTCTCCTTGACACGACTTCAGCGATAGATGCTGAGCGATAGTCGCTGAGTTTCAGCTGCTGGCTGAAAATTATAAAGGTGTTTACAGCGACTATGAAACACATCAGAATGTTACTAAAGGTAGACATGACTGCTTTGTAGTTTCATGAATTAATGATGAGTTCCAAGAACAAATTTTGATTTTTAAGCGAGGGTACAGACCTTCTTCTTCCACTTCTATAAAGAGGGGATTTCTTCCATTTGAAGAAACCGGTGGGAAATAAAGAGCGGGAATCAATGAAATCAAAAGCTCTTTGGCGCGGGTTTCTTTACGAATATATCTCTCACTTCGAGCAACCAGCGGCGAAATGATTGACCACTATAACATTACACATGGTTCTAAACGGCACGAAGCAATTATCACTACTCATGGTTTTGTTAAATTTTATAATCCTGCTGGATTAGTATTCATATCGAATAAACTTTTAATATTGAATAAAGGCAAATGAAGTATCTTTTCAAATGCTACAAGAAATGTCCCGTGTTTTTTGTCGTATTTAATAATAATATGATTAATATAAATAATTATTTTTTCTTGATGGATATATTTTATGTGTTATTAAATTAAATTAAAACAGGTTGTTTCAACGTAATTGAAGATTGAGAAAAAGGAAGATCAGTTCCTTCGCTTCCATATTATCATTTATGATTTATCAACTTCTAAAACTTTTGTTAGTGATAAAACTGCAAGAGATTATTTTATTATTAGATGCCAGAGTTTAGAAGATACTAAATGTTTATTTTACCAGACCCTTGACTCAATAAATGATGTCAAGCTAACAATAAAGAAGGATGCTTCACCTGATTTCCAATCGTTAAATAGCTTAGACGAAATGCCTCATTTTAATTTGAAAAGAAAGCATTCCAATCAGTAACAGTGCCCACAATTAAATTACCTCTATTTCTGTTACCATAATTTCCTAGTAATCCTAGTGAATTGAATATTTTCTATCAGATTTTCAAAGCATCAATAAGCAACAATCAATTACTCACAGATGCCGAAAGAATTTGGTACTTGAAAAGACGTGTAACTAGCAAAGCTCTGTAGTGACACAATGTCACTTTGACAAGTAAATAAAAACAATTGTAAATATTGAGATAAAAATATAGTTTAGTTGCTCTTGCATCTTTGGTACGTTGCGTAATAATTATTTGTAGGCTAAGAAACCTTACAACTGGTGACACCCCGACGTGATCAAATATGCAAGACACAACTAGTGAGGAACAAAAGGACCTAGCTCAGTTCGCGTCCGTTACTCATCCCGACATCGCGCGAATCGGAGTTAAATTACCGCCGTTCATTCGGGCCAACCCCCACCTTTGGTTCACGCAAGCAGAATCGTCCTTTGCCATCGCAGGAATAACAGCGGACCTGACGAAGTTCCATTACGTTGTCTCTACGCTTGACGGCGACGTTCTCCAGCAGGTAAGCGAGGTAGTGACCGACCCACCGGGTAAAAATAAATACGAAGCTCTGAAAAAGGGTTTAATTTTAGCCTTCGCCGACAGCGAGGATAAAAGATTACGCCAGCTGTTAACAGGCGTTCAGCTTGGTGATAAGAAACCGAGCCATCTTTTAAGAGAAATGAAAAGTCTAGCCGGCCTTCACGTTCCAGAAGATTTAGTCAAGTCCCTGTGGATCCAGCGGCTACCACAGCAGGTCCAGGCTATTTTATCGGTCAGCTGCGACAGACTTCAGCAATTGGCGACAATGGCAGATAAAATACTTGAAGTCCAGCAAACCGCGGTATGTACTATAGCCAGTACTAGCACAGCAAACTCGCAGAGCGGATCGTCTAGCAAAGTGGAAACTGTCATTGAAAAACTTACAAGACAGGTAAGCGCGCTCCGCACGGAGATCGACTACATAAAAAAGGACAATGAAAAGACAAAGTCCCGCGCTCGTTCTAGGTCACATCGTTTCACAAGATCCCGCAGCTGCTCCAACGGGCGAAATTTAACTGGTGACGACTGCTGGTACCATCGAAAGTTTGGGGCCGACGCGACTAAGTGCCGATCTCCATGCAGGTATGCCCGTAAACACCTTAACGCGGAAAACTAGACCCCCTGCCTCAGTCCGCGGCATGTGGACCAGGGGAGTCTCGCCGCCTTTTCATAACAGATAACGCCACTAAAAAGCGCTATCTTATTGACACCGGGTCTGACGTATCTTTCATACCTCCCACTTCTGACGACGTTAAAAACGGTCCTGGAAAATGTACTCTGTTCGCCGCGAACGGAACGCCACTTAGGACATACTGTCAGAAGTTGGTCACTGTCGACCTCGGACTTCGTCGGACATTTAGCTGGCCCTTCATCATAGCCGAGGTTACGAAGCCTATCATCGGTGCTGATTTCCTTAGCTATTTCAACCTACTGGTAGATCTTCGTAGCAAACAGCTGAGGGACGGAGGCACCGGTCTCGTAGTAATAGCTTCGATCGGGTACAGCGAAGTATCACGGATCAGTTCACTGCACCAAGACGGGACAAAATACAACACGCTACTCCGTAAGTACCCTGAAATAACTCGTCGCCCTGTTTTTCCAAGGCAGCAAAATATTAAAACGGAGCATTGCATAGAGCATCCATCTACGGAAGCTCAGCTATATATCACCGTCGATGCTTCAAGCCTGGCTCTAGGCGCCGCGCTCGAGCAAGAAGTGAATGGTAAAAGAGAACCGATCTCGTTCTTCTCGAGAAAACTGAGTCCCGCTGAACAGCGTTACGATCGGGAGTTGAAGAGAAAATGTCGTCGCCGATTTTCTGTCTCGGATGTCTACCGAAAGTCCGTCCGAAGAAATTAGTGTGCTGAATTACGCGCAGTTGGAAAAAGAGCAAGCGGGTGATTCAGATTTACAGAACACCATCAAGAAGGGAGACGGTTGTCTACAACTCACGCCAGTTAAAGAAAGAGGACACGACATTTACCGCGATCAATTCGGAAGAATATTCGTCCCGAAGTCTCTTCGCAGAGAGGTTTTCGATCGCATGCACGGATTATGTCATCCTGGGATTCGAAAGACTCGCCGGTTGATCAGCGAACGGTTCGTGTGGCCATCTCTCGCTAAGGACTGTAACACCTGGACGCGGGGTTGTCTCTCTTGTCAGAAGGTGAAGACTCGTCGTCACACTCAGAGTCAGCTGGCAGGCGCCCCTATACCGAAAGGGCGTTTAGAACACGTCCACATCGACATCGTGGCCCGTTGCCCGAGTCACAAGGCTATCGATATTGCCTCACCGCGATTGACCGTCTGACGAACTGGACTGAAGCGATGCCCATTAAAGACATCACCGCCGAAACTGTCGCTGTCGAATTTTATAGTGGTTGGGTCTCTCGATTCGGTGCTCCTGCCACGGTAACTACTGACAGAGGACGGCAGTTTGAGTCAGCTTTATTTCGAGCACTAACATCTCTTCTCGGAACTGCTCATATTAGAACGACCGCGTATCATCCCCAAGCCAACGGAAAAATCGAGCACTGGCACAGAACGCTGAAATCCGCACTCAAGTGTAAACAAGGTACGAACTGGGTCGAACTGTTGCCATCGGTCCTCCTCGGCTTGAGGGCGGTACCCGGACCATCAGGCCACTCCGCCGCCGAATTGCTCTACGGTCAGCATCTTTACCTCCCTGGTGAATTTTTTCACACAAGTGAACCTTCTGCAACCTCAGGGTTAGATGGAACGTTCGTATCTCGACTGCGGGAGCACTTAAGACGCATACGTCCATCGTCGACATGCTACCGCAGGAAAGAAGTATTCGTGCATCCTGAGCTGCAGAAGTGCACTCACGTATTCCTACGAAGGGATTTAGTGAAGAGGCCGCTCCAACAACAATTCTCTGGCCCTCACAAGGTTTTATCAAAAAGTGATAAATTTTTTAAAATAGAGCTCAACGGTAAGCCCGATACTGTCACTATTGACCGATTGAAACCAGCCTTTCTTGTGGAAGAAAATACTCCACCTACGCAGGACCTGGCGAAACCCACCCATCCACCCACTCAAATCAGACCCCAAGAAGTTGTAAGAACAACGAGGTCTGGACGGCGTGTGCGTTTGCCTACACGACTGACGTCGTGACTTGGGAGGGAGCCCTGTAGTGACACAATGTCACTTTGACAAGTAAATAAAAACAATTGTAAATATTGAGATAAAAATATAGTTTAGTTGCTCTTGCATCTTTGGTACGTTGCGTAATAATTATTTGTAGGCTAAGAAACCTTACAGCTCTTACCATGATTAGTGGTATTCCTTCACTTTCAGAAAACTTGATGGATATTTGGAGTATGCTAGTAGATCGCTAACTAATGTATTTACACGTTTAAAAAATGTTTGTCTGTAGGGTCTCCAGACGCGTGGAAATTGAAACTACACTATTAGGTCATTTGGCATGCATGGTCTAAAAAAATGACACCCTTCTTTCCCGAAATGTGTTAAAATAACGATTGAGGGCGCTACCCCCCAAAACTCTAAACAACGTGAAAACAAATATTTCTCAAAAACGATTCCGAAGTTATTGATTAAAAATATTCTAAAAAGTAGTCCATTTAAAGACGAAAAGATGTGGTTTTCCAAGGAATAAATCTAGTTTACAAGATAATAATGAAAACAATATCCTGTTAAATACTTTATAAATTAAAATATGTATTATGGGATTAAAAATGTTTTCATAAAATATTTATTATTGATATTAAAATAGATATTATTCATATAGAAAATAGTTATGCTTAATAAAGAGTATCTTTACCCCTATGTGGAGACACTGAGCCACCCCCGTAAAAAATGAATTCCTATGCCACTGGTCACCTGTAATTGGTCTAGTTGACCTTATTATGAGAACAGCTACTAAAGTAGTATTTCGGGCTACTAGCATTCCATTGCCTTCAGCTTACTCATTTTGTTGTGGCACAGTTCTAGAGCTAAAGCTAATCTTCCTACATTGAATATTCATAGTTTTGATGGTAAGCGACCAGTGGCCTAAATTCGGAGATACTTTTGAGAGACTACTGATACAAGATTCACAGCTTTCCAACATCTGATATTGATTAAGGATATTGCTGCTTCTATAATAGTAGGCATTCCTTTATCTGATGATAATATTCAGATTGTGTGGAAGCCCCTGAATGACATTTATAATAATTAACACCTGCTGGCAGCTACATATTAAAATAAACTTCTTGAGATGGAATTCATTCTAGCTCAAGGTCCTTTCCTGAGGTATTCACATCTCCTATAGATAAGCACTCCAACTTTAAGTCACCCAAAAGGAAATCGAATGGAGATTCACTTCACCTCATTTGTTAAATTTTTCATTGCATAGTAAATTTAAGGCAAGCGGCATGTTTAGACACAAACACACATACATATTATTACACACTCACATATATTATTATTTTTACACTTATTTACTATAGTAATTTTATGTTTTCTATGTAAATTAACTTCAGCTAAAGCCCCCTTGATTACTTCTCATTTCGCAGCGTTCATTTGCCAGAGGCAGGCCTGCAAGCCAAACAATGGCAGGATCAACACACCTGGCTCTCTCTAACCACCACGCCCCGCCGTGACTGCAAGAGAACCTGTGTTGAGTGTAACCTACCCGAAGCAGCCGGCAACTACAATATATTCTTTTTTATTTAATATACAGTTTATTAAGTTATATCTATCTATATTATTAAAAACGTTTTGTAAACAAACAAATGTGTCATTGTGCGGAGATTCAAGGCAGCGGCCGCGCAGCGCCAGCATTTCGACGAGGGAAGCGAGTGGGGGGCAGAGCCCCTTAGTATCCTTACTAAAATACCTATGAACTTAGAGTAGTGATAGAGATAGCATAGTTCTGTATGCCACGAGTCTACCCACACCATACAACACCATAATACATCATACACCCCTTTCTTCATTATTCTGCACTTCCTTTCATTTGATTCTATTATAATCCTTATGATGTAGCCACTAACCTTTATATATGCATGCTATTTATTTCATTTCATATTATAGTATTACACCTTACATTCTACTTACGTCTTATTTCTTTCATTTTACAGCCGAACTCCAATACTTAATAAGTTAAGCAAATAGCCGTTGAAGGGGCGCTTGATATGATCAGTGGATTTATGGACTACTTTTTTTTCCAGGGGAAATTATTCCTGTCGAGTGAGTTTTTTTCTTTTTCTTTTTTGGAGTAGGTGGGACTCCTATTTTTAATTTTTATTCTTTTTTGTAGAGAAGTAAGGTTAGGAGAGGAGGTTCTATAATTTAATTAGATATCGATTCGAAGACCACTCGCAGTTGTCTCTGATAGGGTCCCAAGATATACTACTATAGTTATAATTTTCTTTTGTACAGGTTATGCTTCTTTTATGTATTCAACGCATTCCTTTAATATAGCATCGGTTACACCCTGGGCCAGACCGTTGCAATTTCCATTTTCCAGTAATAAAGTTACATTACTTTACCAAACTAAGTAGAACCACAATTTGTATAATCCCTATGTACCTCCATTCCCTTTTACTGGCTTCCTCAACCACCAGTCCTTCCTTTCCTTACCTGTTTCCCCTATTCCTTCCTTTCAAAATTCGTTTTCACTATTCTTTACTTTTCCCTCTCCAATTCCTGGGGGGTGCCTTCGTTTATTGAATGAGGTGGAGCTCCATTTTATTTTCAAATTTGGTTCGAAATTCGAAAATTCCATCTTTCAATGTCTTTGCAATCCAATGTCTTTGCAATAAAGGAATAGGAGGAGTTGATGTTTTGGACAGAATACTTGGTTCATATTTGCCTCATATAACAAAAAAAATATCAGAACAAAAGAAGGCAACATCATTTATTTCCTAATACTCTAAATATGGCTGTAGTAGCAGCATGGCCTTTGCATAGAGAGCTGGTAAAATACCTACTAATGTTATGAATGCGGAAAGAGGTTGCATTTAATGTGAGTTCATAATTATACCATGGATACATTTGTTTCTGCATATAATTGTGAATCACACTACGTAATATATTTTCCATAATTGCTATTTGAATGATTATGTAAGTTGGACTTTTTTAAACCAATGCACTAAACTGAATTTATAAATATGTTATTTACAGCTAACAGTAATTATGCATTAATTTCAGCTGAGATAATATCATCAACGCTATAACACGTTTGAGAAGTATATTATAGCCTTTTATTTATCCATAACAAAAATATTTAACTGTCGAAATAATTAAAAAAATTATCAATTGATTAATTCTCAAACAATTACTTAATTATTCGTCCTTTTATATATTATTAATGTGAAAAAATTACAGTATAATATATCAAAGAGTTTGATTAAGTTTGTTAACCAAGTATATTCAGAACATGCAAACTGTTCCAATTTAGAAACCGGTGTACCCCAAGGAAGTATCCTATGCCCAATCCTATATTCTATTTTTACATCCGACATAACTGAGTATTTTGCTACAACTCTTGAATCTTTCACTGACGATAAATGAATATTATCATTAAATATATCTCCTACAGTAGCATCTGATAGAGTACAGGAACACCTCTTACTCCTAGAAACACATGCCAAGAAAGCATGGCTAAGAAAGAATGAAATGAAAAGCGTACACGTCACATTCAGTCTGAGCCATGGAATAAGCGAACCGGTAAAACTGAATCAAATTTCTATCACCCCTCACTTCAGTTCCGTCCGCTACCTTGGGAAACACCTAGATCGAATTTAAAATGGGCACACCATCTTCAGATACAAATCATTCTATGACTCTTATTTCCACCATCCCAATCATTTAATCTAGAACCTAACATCGCCATTCATTACTGGCAACCCTCCTGGAGGCCTAAAAAGAGCAGTAGCCCTGCAACTTATTTGTGACGAGGAATCCACGTCCAGAATATTCTAAAAAAAACAGTTTAGACCTCAGAAATCTACCAGACTAAGCTCTAGCATAAAGTCTAATTAGGGGTCTGGTCTATGGAGGTGTACACATTGACACCCATAACCAGTTCACTTTATTACACTGACCAAAATACCCGTTACCTACATTAATTGATCACATGTAATATTCATGTCCGAAATACTGTGTCAGTGAGCAGTTAGTCACATAATTTGTAACAAACTGATGTCAAACATGTAGTCTATTTACTTGCAAAATTTAAAAATAAATAATAATGCCCCCTTTCTCAACACTCGGTCGGACATGGTAATTGTAAGAGTTATTGTGATTGTAAATCTCTCCGTTTAAGAGAACATAGCATCTCCCGAATCCTCGATATCACAGACATTTACAAAACGCTCGTTTTATCTGATATTACATCTTCGAATCCATTAATCCATTTACTTCTGATTTCTCCAGAAAATCATCCCTCACATGGTACTTTGACATCTATGGAAATCCTAAGTTGAGCTACTAGCAGTGGCAAATCTAAGTAAGTGATTTATCACTTTACACCGTATTTTCGTTACGCCTTTCTTTAAACCTACGTTACCTTGCTTTGTCGGACCATGCAACTGTCATTTCTCCTAGTACACTTATTATATGTCAATTCAACATTATTGCTTAAACAACGCTTCATCGTCATGCATTTTATGGTAGTGGTTAAATTATTATAAGAGAAAAAAATTTTATCGATCGAGTATTTATAAATATTTTTTTAAGTATTACTAAAAATGTAAATACCAAGAAAGCTAAACCAAAACATGGAAATAGCTGGCTAAACATCATTGAATAAGATGTCAAAATGAAAAAAGCCAATGCTAAATAAAAGCAATTTATTCTGCTTCTATTTGCTTTGGCCCAGCTTAATTAAAACGTTTAACAAAGAAACGGGTCCTCTTCCCACAGTTTGTTTCGTTTGTCGTTATAAAAGATTTAATCATTTTAAAAGAGTCGTTTGTCATTTTTAAAGATTCCTCGAATCTTTTAAAACAATTGTTATGTTGTTATATCTATTTGAGTTTTTTCTCTCTAGTCAATTCCTTTGTTTTATAAGAAAAACATGAACTCCTACCAATTAAAATTTAAACAAAAAAAATAGGATATACAACATAATTTGATATCTACATATATAAAATTAATGTTTTGTCGGTGTGTGCGTCTGTAACTACCAATCTGACTTTATAGGCGCAAAACTGGCTGAACGAATCGATTAATTTGTGTGGACCAACATAATTGAATGCAAATTGTGCACCAACATGATGCTCATGTTGTAGTTTTGGTTTCATAAAAAAAAAAATATTGAGTAGAACCAAAGTTATTAAACATTTAATAAAAATAATAAAAAAATCTAAGAAATTAGGTTGACTAAAAGGACAAAATTCACCGATTCGGTGATCAAATTGTTTAGTACTTCTAGACCACCAATAAATGATGTTTAATTTTTCGGGCGATTCTAGTCGGTTTGGGCCAATTTCCGACCAAACGCGAAAAATCGCTAGTGTGTTTCTAGACCTAGACCTAGAAACACCCGGAAAATTAAAAATATTTTATTTTTACACGCTTTAAAAAATTAAAGATGGGGGATGAAATGTTACTTTTATTGGACCATAATTGCAGCTAAACGGTAGGTCGGATTGAAAAGCAAATTGAACCAGCGGTAACTGATATTTAAAGATCTACAATTTTGGTCCTATGACTTTTTGTCGTACCTTCATCGGTTCTATCTTAAACAGAGATTCATTTGTAAATGGTTAACTTTTTTTTTACTTTGAGCTCTTATGGCGTCCGCAGTTGTTGGCCAATTTATTTCTGACTAATGCTCTTTAAAACGATTATGTATGCATTACTAACAAATAGTAGTAAATATCTTAATGTTTAATTTTAACAAATAATCATTTTTTACATAAAAACAAACATGATTTAAAAACTGTTTTATGGGGCTTTCATTTCTTCTTTGTTTTAAAAAATAATAATAATATTAATTGGATTTCATTTACTTTATTTGTTTTTATCTCATATTTTATGACGGACGAAGGATGAAAGTTCTTGAGGCGTATATTAAACAATATATTTTTGTACGCACAATAAATAATAAATATAATAAAATAATGAAATAGAGGATTTTTTTTTATTTGTATAAATTGACTCCAAAATACGATTTGGAGAGTATTTCAATCTTAATAATGGAATGAATGATGTATAATATAGTTCTAATTCAATTCTAAGAATGCTTTGGAAACAAAACTATTCATTTATTTGATTTCTTGGCTTACATGATAATAGGAAACATAGCCACTAATAGCTAGCATGAGCCTCCACGCGGAGAGCAAGGTAAAGACTAGTTTTAAATAACTGATAAAATAACACAAAGTAATCGATTTATTTTATTCGTTAGCTCTAGAATATCATGAATAACCATTGTTAACTATAATAATTAATAATTAATTGGCTTTTTTCGTTTGTTAATCAAAGGAATTTTCGGTGGAAAAGTGGAAAGAATTTTTTCGATTCACGAAGGGGGTGACTTAGAAGGTACTCTGCATTTATTTTATATAATGGAGAAAGAGGGGTTGGATGAGGGGCTGCCTGAAAATTGAATTCGTAATTGTTTCTTTGTCGAGAACTTGTTAAGAAGTCAAGATGGCGTGGTTAAAATGATTAGTTGATCATAAAAGTTAAAGTACACGACCGTGGGGGAGGGGAAGAATAAAAAAAAGGCTTCGAGCATTTTATTTGTAACATTAATTACCCCGTTTAACTAACAGTATTAGTAAACTAATAATTCGTTTAACAAATTTACTTTTTATTTTGTTTGTAATTGTTTCTGTTCTAGCAACAATAATGTCAAGGCAGGTTTACAAGTTCAATAATCTGTATGAATGTAGATATTTTTGTAACAGGTAATCATTATGAAAGGTCGATTAATCGATATTTTCGCTTCTTTTAAACGCAGTTTTACCTTGTCAGTTATTTTTTAAAGCGTTTACAATTATTTGAGCTTCAATATAAAATAATATTTAAGTTTTAATGTAATAAATAAACGTCTACGTCTTTTCTACGTCCCATAATAGTCCAAGAAATATTGAAATACACAAACAATTTAAAACAAAAAATGCTTCCCCAGGAAACTCAATATCCTAAAGTATTATCAAAGCATGTTGCAATAACATATTAAAATCTCTAGTTCATTTATTCAATAGGGCCTTAAACAAAGGTTACTTCCCAAATTCATTTAAGGAAGCTATAGTGGCTCCATTACATACAAACCGATTTCTTTAGTATCTACTTTCTCAAATATATTTGGAAAATGCATATCGAAAAATGCCATCTGCAACAATCCCTTAACAAACATAATGTGTTTGCGGAAACGCAGTATAGTTTTAAGCTTTATTTTCCTAGACGCGACTCCAGCGATAGACGCTGAGTGATAGTCGCTGAGCGTTAGTCGCTGGCAAAAAATTATAAGAGTTTGCATGTTAAGAGCCACTCAGCTAGGAAAACGGTAGCATGCAAACTCAGAAGAGGAGTCCTCAGCGATAGTCGCTGGGTGACTATCGCTTGAGCGTCTATTGCTGGAGTCGCGTCTAGGAAAATAAAGCTTTAGAGAAAAAATGCACATCCGATGCCAATTATTATTTAACGGAACAAATAATTAAAAACCTGGATTATTGCCATTTTCTTGGAATTTTCATTGGCCTGTCAAAAGGTATTAGCATGAATTATTTCACAAATTTAGGACTAGCTGTTATAGGTTTTTTTTTGTATCTTTCGACTTATAACTACAAAACAAGATGCAATTTTTTAAAATGTCTATATATATGCATTTGTACTCTACTTATCATCAGCTTTTATTTGATACCCAACTCAAAATTTGAATTGGCTCACTGTGCTTGGGTGCAGGCAAAATTATTTTATACTCCACTCGAAAATTAAAGAAGCTAATAAACGATATAATTACGACGAGCAGACAACAACATTACCCTCGGCATAAGGGTTTCAAGGATGATCTATGAAACCCTAATAAAATAAATTAAGAAAGAAAAAAAAAAATAGTTTTATTTGCTATTCTTAGCTATTAGTTATAGTTATAAATTTTATTTTATTTTGAAAATTAATCAGACCTCTAAATTAATCTAAACTGTATATATAATACATTGTCAATACACCTGTATACAATACATACCTGTATTGAGATAACTGGCCACGCTCAAGCTCTGCCAGTAATCAATAAATTAGTATTAAGCTATTATAATGGTAATGTCTAATGTAACCAAATAACTATATGTAATTTCTTTATCTAATAATAACTAAATAAATAATAATAATAATAATGAATAAACTTAAAATAAATATATATCTGGGTGTTCTTGAATATATCTGCAACAGGTTTACAGCGGAAAATAATATTTTATAGCTGCACACGAATGTAGAGCTCGGTTAGGAAAAGCCTGCAATTTAATTTTTAAAGATAAAAGTTAATCGGTGCCCCTCCTACTTCAAAACTTTTCTTCTGATATTAATCTAACTATTGAATATTATCATTTCAAGGGACTTAATAATGTATAATGTATCCATACCAAGAAAAGTTAAAACGTGTTCAAATTTTTATTTTGAAAATGAAAGTCAGTGTCTTGTTAGAGTTTGAGTAGAGTCAGTGAGTGTTGTTTTTATAATGTGGTGTTTTATATCTCCGTACGAGAGTCCTCATCTTAATATAATTCGGGCAACGTTATGCACACACCGTCCGCTTGGCACGTAATACTCATCGACCAGTGTACTCGTAAATAGCTGCAATGCTTAAATCAAGTGATTACTAGCCAAGTGTAAAACAAGTGCATCAGTAAAAACAGGGTTCATGCACGCCTTCCAGGGAAAATATTAGCGGGTCTGTTTCAATAGGAGGGGCGGCGTGAATGACCGAAATTAAGTGAGTGCTCACCCCACCTTACTTTCAAATTCCTGATCGAGACTCATAAGGTTTGTTCCAACCACACTTCAAACTGGTTTGAAACTGTCCAACGCATGCGCATCGGACCACATTTGAACGTTTTTTGCTAATGCACATGCGTCGTACAGTTTGAAACTAGTTTGAGGTGTGGTTGGAACAAACTTACAGAGTAGTGTCGTTGTTGGCTAGGAGGATTTGGTGTTTCTATTCCATAGTCGCTGTCGGTTCTTCCATGTGGGGGTGGTACCCGAAATCAGGTTCCGATTTTCGTCGACAACCTACTTTAAACTTACTGAAATCCCCAACAATCCCAAATTTTGATGTTTTTTGACATTTATTTGTTATGGTTCAAATGTTCATATTAAAATTTTGATGTTTTTTGACATTTATTTGTTATGGTTCAAATGTTCATATTAAAATTATGTCCTACACTTAAAAAAGTACCTATTAACTTCTATAAGGTGTTTATTAATTTGATAAAATTATGCACAATTTCTGTAAGTATAATTTATTATATTTTTCTTGAGGTTACAGAGCGCCGGCATAGGTTATACACCTCTTTTTTTGCAAGTGCGTCTTTTTATCAGTTTTTTATGATTATTGTTAATATTATTAATTTAGGAAGTCACTAGAACAAGTTTACATAGTTTTTTCTTGATACGTAGTTGTTTTTTGACGGGTATTCGGTTGAATGAGTGCCGTACACGTCAACACGGATTCCGACTCACGTAACAAAAATAAAAGAAATCGGCAGAGTCTATCGCCCGATTTGACTTCATCTCCTAATAAGAAAAAGCCAAACCTCGAAATGCTTAGTGAAATAGACAGAAACGCAACGGTTGGATCGATAACGTTCGGGAATTTATTGGATGCGCTCCAACTTACACTGACATCTCATTTTGCAACAGTTCAGGACATAAGTGATGTAAGTACTCAGATTACTGCTGTTAACTCGGAAATAGTTGCTCTTAAAAACCGCGCTAATGAACTCGAGGACAGGAGCAGGCGAAATAATTTAATATTCAGAGGGATTCTTATGCAAAACGACTGCAGAGAAGCAGTTCAAAAATTTGTCAGAGACTCTCTTAGAATAGCCGAGGGCATCGCAATTAATCGTGCTCATACGCTTGGAGGAACTGATAGTATTATTGCACACATTCCTCTAGACGACGACTTAAATAAAATTCTTAGTAACTGTCATAAGTTAAGCCAATCGCCTGGCATATCTGTATCACGAGATTTCTCTCAATCTACTCGGCTTAAAAGAAATGTCTGGATGGCCTTGAGGAAAGAAATAAAAATACTTAATCCATTCAAACGTGTGAATATTATCAGGGACTTTGTTGTAATTGGAGGTGTACGTTTTGATCTCGACTATGATAATTTGAAAATATATTCTAACAACCAAGATGGTTTAGGAAAGATGTGTCAACTTATAGGGTCTGAAAATCTCAAAACAATTTATAATTCTTTGGTTGCCAATTGGAATAAAGGTAAGGAGAAAAGACAGTGACGTAAGGATAGCTCGACTAATCGAAGAAAACAAAAGGATAAGAAGCAGAAGAAAATAAGATCCACCAACACTGATATCAACTATTTAAAAGTTATTGTTTATAATATAAATGGTTTAAGGTCTAAGATTAGATATTTTATGTTTGTCAACTATGTTAAAAAATTTGATGTTTTTGTGTTATTAGAAACCCATATTTCTACGGAGGAGAATGTCGGTTACATTAGGAGGACCTTTAGTGAATATAAGCTAAAATTTGTTAATGCTACAAAGAAATGCAAATTTGGTCGATATAGTGGGGGTATTTTAATGGGTATAAAAGATCCTAGTAATGCGATCGTCTTCACCTCCCAGGATAACCTTAATTTTATTACATTCTCATACACAGACTCAGGACAAACTTTAAACCTCCTCCCTGTTTATCTAAACCCCAGTAATTGGGATGAGGATTTCATTAATATCAGAAATTTCATTCTAAAAGAAAATAATAATAATAATTTTATTCTGGCAGGAGATTGTAACGTTCGTATTGGCGAGGAGCAGGTGGTCCCAGAGGAGGTCCTTCATAATTATGATGCAGACTTGAGAACGCATAGAGCTTCCAAGGATAAAAAAGTTGATATTAAAGGGAAAAAGTTTTTGGAGCTCTGTGAGGACTCAAGCACGGTGATAATTAATGGTAGGTCTGTGGGTGATCCCGAAGGGGACTGGACCTTCTTGGGAGTCATGGGACTATCAGTGAATGATATATGTGGCGCCCAGTTGGACGTGTTAAACCGTTTTAAAACATTCAAAGTAGGCAGGCACCATTTCTCGGATCACATGCCCCTCGAGATCGAGTTACAGTCCTTAAAAAGCTACGGAACAAATAAGGTATTACTACTTCTACCAAAACTTAAGTGGACAGAATTGGATAAGGAATTTTTTAAATCAAAATTGCATGAACTAACACAAAAGTCAGAGGTTTTAAGCTCAGATATAGAGAAAGGCTATCATTTTATTTTGAATTTAATTTTTGCATGTGCTGATAAAGGTAAGAATAAGGTTTTGGGTACCCAGCCTGGAACTGCGCCTAAGCAACCATGGTATGATAGAGACTGTAAAAAGGCTAGAGATAAGTCATATGTATGCCTTAACGCTCACTCAAAAACTAACCTGTATGAAGATAAAAGTTAAATATTTAAAAGCCAATAAGGAATTTAAGGTGCTGTTCAGGAAAAAAGAAAAAGATTATAAACAACATATTATAAAAGAAATTACTGAAGTGAGGGACACAAGAGATTTGTGGAAAGTAGCAAACAATCTAAAATATAACAATAGAATAATCAATCCGCATTTAAGGAAAGATGATTGGTTGAACCATTTCAGAACTCTTTTGACTCCCTCTCCAATTGCGGCCCCTATGTTGTATGCTGAGCCATTAATATTTAATAACAAATTAGATGAAAAAATCGCTATAGCTGAGCTAATTTCAGCATTAAAAATAGTAAATTAGGCAAAGCCCCAGGACCAGATAATGTCCCGTATGAATTTTTTCAGAATGCTCCCCCTAACTGCTTACAAAACATTCTTAACCTATACAATTTAATTTGGACACAAGAAATAATTCCCTCTAGCATGAAAAAAGCTATTATATGCTGATTTTTAAAAAAGGTAATGCATTAGACCCTACTAGTTACAGAGTGGTATCTCTTTCCTGAACTGCATTCTTAAGTTGCTTACATCTATAATGCTGGAGAGGTTAAAGAAATGGGTTGAAACTAACAATATAATAACAGAGCGTCAGGCTGGTTTCAGATCAGGCTATTCAAAAACTGATAATATATTTAATTTAACTAATATAATAAAAATAAAAACAGCCTCTAAAGGAAGAAAAATGTATTGTTTCTTTGTTGATCTGAGATCAGCCTTTGACACTGTACTAAGAAGAGCTCTTTTCTTTAAACTTTTTACCTTAGATGTTTCGACAAAATTTATTGCCATTTTAAAGTGCCTGTTATCTGATACGGAATCTTGTGTGGGGTGCAGTGGAAGAGTTACCGAATGCTTTTCAACCTCTACTGGGCTAAGACAAGGATGTTTGCTTTCAGCATTATAATTTTTTCTTTTTATTAATGATCTTGAGGAGGCACTGTCAGGGGGTGTCAGTATAAGAAACTGGATAATTAAAGTTCTTCTTTACGCTGACGATCTCGTTCTGATAGCCCCTGATATCGCCACTCTTAGGAGAATGATCAGAGATCTGGAGAGATACTGCGAGTTATGGAACCTCACAGTTAATCTATCCAAATCCAAAATAATTATATTCGGAAGCAAGGGTAGGGTCACAAAAAATGATACATTTTGGTATAACAAAGAAAAAATTGAAATAGTTAATCACTATAAATATTTAGGGGTAACCATGTCTCACAGTCTCTCTCTTCAAAAACATTTTATAGAAAAATTAACAGCAGCCAAACTTACCATCAATAGTGTATGGAAACATTTTTATAATCAAAAACTTCCTTTTGAACAGAAGTTGAGAGTGTTTAGGGCAGTTGCACAATCAATTATCAGTTATGGGACCCAGGTTTGGGGATTTTCTAAATATAATGAAGTATAAAAACTTTTAAGGTTTTTTATAAAAAAGCTATTTGCTCTGCCAGAAAACACTCCCAATTATGTTATTACTTTGGAGACAGGTTTGCCCTCGCTGTTTTCTGCCACTTTAAAAATCCACTTTAACTTTGTGCTTAAAACTTTGGAATTAGATAAACATAGGTTAACCAAATTCCTGGCAGAAGAAATTATATCCAGGAAAATTTATTGGTGTGCGGAATGGGATAAACTAAGTCGAGTGCATGACATTAATTTAGACTTGAGTGAGCTCAGAGTGGAGAAACTCAAGAGCCAGCTCATGTACTTGGTGACCAAGGTAGAAGTGGCTGATAGACAAATAGCTTTAAACAATGCCAGTCAATCTCATTTTCATGCCCATTACTACTGCCTGACCAAGAACAAACCAGTCCCAAAATATATTTCCTTAATACAAGACCGATTTATAGTAAGTTGGGTTCTCAAAGCTAGAGGCCAGCTTTTAACAGTAAATTGTAGATATGGTAGAATAGATCACAGATGCTCTCTTTGCAATATGGGACCCATTGAGGACAACTTTCACCTTGTAGCTATTTGCCCTGTCCTGGCTGAGTTTAGGTTAGCATCTTTAGGAAAAAAAATGTTTTCTGAAAGTGACTTTTTAAAAATATTAGATGAGCCAAATGTTGATGATCGTTATGCTTTGGCTTCTTATCTAAGAGCGATCTGCAAATACAGAGCAGAGCTAGTCCATGAATTCAATTATTGACTGAAAAGCAACTACCAATAAATCAATTTAAAAAAAAAAAAAAAAAAAAATCTTATATTTACTTATCTTCTTCTTAGTCTCTTATTCTTATATTTACATACATTTATACAATAAATAATTAAATACATTAAAAAATATTAACAACCTTAAGGAAAAAAAAAATAATCCAGAAATAAATTAATAAAAAATAATTATACAGGGTGTCCCACATAAGGTGTAACACAGAAAAACAAAAAATGATGTTCTACAGCACATTTCTGACAAAAAATGTTATATAACATAATGGTTGATCGACCTTCGTTTTCGAGATATATCGATTTTTCAATTTTCTCATTTCCTGGTGACTTTTTCCCATTAAAAACGTTATAGCGTAAATTCTAAAAAAGATACAAGGATGGGGTTTTCACCATTCAAAAGGTGAGGAAATTTGCTTTAAAAATGTTATGCAGCTTGCCCATAATACCCTTATTAAATAACTTTTGTAAACTTCTAAATACAAAGATTTGGTTACTAAGAAATTTGTGGTCAACGTTCTTGCTAGCATAACTTTTTAATTTGTATGGTAAATGAATAAATTTGACGTCATGTAAAACTGGCGCATTTAATAAGCTTTAAAATGATATAAATTGTTACCTAGTTTGCTTCAAGTTTACAAACTTATTTGGATGAAAATGAGGTAATAAATGACAAGTTTATCAGTTTCTATGACTATTAATGACCCTAAGACTTGGTGAAAAAATAGAAAGGGTAACAATAAATAAAAAATTATCACTCCTTGTTTCAAGAAAATGAATATAGTATAGAAAAGTGTACAAAATTGTTTTCAAAACCTCAAAGTAGCCCCCCCCCCCTCTCCCCGTTGCTGTTAATGGATCTTCTGCAGCGGCGAAGTACGCTACCAGTTGCCCGTCTCACTCCTTCAGGTTTGAATTTGATAGTATCAAACGCTAAATTTGTTCGCTAAGCAAGGCCCTCTCTTGAGTTCAGCAATTGGCTGTACACTTTAATTTTCACCTCTCCCCACAGGTAGTAGTCTAATGGAGTGAGATCGGGTGAACGAGGTGGCTAATTCACAACCCCACCCCGACCGATCTACCGTCTTAGATAATTGTATTCAAGCCATAGTTCGCCGCTGCAGAAGATCCATTAACAGCAACGGGGAGAGGGGGGGGGGGCTACTTTGAGTTTTTGTACACTTTTCTATACTATATTATTCAATTTTTCATTTTCTTAATACAAGGAGTGATATTTTTTTATTATATATTTAGCCAGGAGTAGCATACTGTAAAGCATGGTTTTATAGAATTGAGAACTTATTAGTAACGTAGAATTAAACAAAAGTGTATATGTATATTTTTGATGGGGATCTTAATAAAGGTGACGAAAGTGTAGAAACACTTGATTAGAAATTTGCAATTTGACCGTTCTGGTGATAACCATACATAAAATGATTATTGTATACAGTTAAGAAAGGTTTTCCAAGACTTTTATTACTGGTCAAATTATGTTTAAGTTCAATGTAATTTAGAGATATTGTTTGTAATAGTTAAGTGGTTAATACTGATGATACGGTGCATTCGGCCCTGGAACAACCACCCTAAAAATAAATAAATAAGAAGACTCTCACTATACAATAAACTAAATGAGAAAGAAACCTTAAAAAACGAAATAGTGCGAGCATGGTCGACCAAAACAAAAAAGGAGCTTACCTTTGCTTGAAGGGTTCGGATGCAGTATTTTAAATTTAAGTTGAAAGATTGTGACAACAAATTACGACTGTACAGTGCCCTTCAAACTCCAAGTTTGAACAAAAAATATGTGTGAGACTCTCATTAGAAGTGAAACTTAAGTTCTAGAAACAGTTGATTTTATGCAATACTCTCTTTGCATTTGTTGACGATTTTATTATTTTAGCATTAAGAACTGGTTATGTGGAATTTAATTGTAAAATAAAATATTTTCATAATATTTTAGAGAATGATAAAGAAATAAAAAAACTTCTTGCATACTAGTCTGCAAGACAGTGATACATTTTCATGTAACGCTTTATGCTGTCATTTTTTAGTGTTGTTTTTGGTAACGCTTGTGCTTAAAAGGCTTTTTGGTAACGCTTGTGTAACGCTTCCTAGTGTCGTTTTTTGGTGACGCTTTTCGAGTATATGTGCCAAAGTAAAGACATGAAAATATCTTAAAAATCGAACGTGCAGATTCTTGCGTTTGTAAATTAGGAATTAAACCGAACATATGTTGTGCACGAAGAAAGAAAGTACTTTTGTATCTTTTAGCTTCTTCACCCTTATTTTTATAATAAATGCTAAAAATTATAGTACCTATAAGAAAAATAAAAATAATAAAGTAAATTTTATGTATGTAAATTTATTATGAATAAAATTCAAAGGGTTGTGGCGTTTTTCCGGTGCAAATCGGAGCAGTAGAACAGAAGTTGTAGTTGAGGGGCCGGGGGCGTGCGAGCGACTCCTGGAACGGTAGCGAGAAGCGAAGAGAGTGAGACACGGTGCAGGTAACCGATTGGGAGGGGAGGGGTGGGTAGGCTCTACCCAAGTGCGGTAGAGGGGGACCCTACCTAGAGCGGGCAGGTTTGATTGCAAACCTCCGTGTAACGCTTTTCCAGTTCATGTGCCATATCGAAGAAATGAAAATGTCAATAATATGAGAACGGCATTTATATATATTATATCGTATTATTATAATGTATTTAATATTATGCTTATACACTAATTCTGTGTATTCAAAAAACATCTACCTCCGTGGTGCAATCGTTAGCAGTTATGCCTGCTGATTCAGAGGTCGATGGATCGAGCTTCGTCCAAGTGAAAATTTTTACAGGTAAATAAACTTCCGACTCAAGCCGGCAGCCACAAACTTAGTTGCATGCAATTTCGTTTTATCCAAGCCAATTTATTCTACCGCGCCTTAAGAAGTTTTAATTAAAAAAAAGAAAATGATCTAAACTAAGTCCATGTGTAACCTGGAGGTTGTGCCTAACGACCAAGGCGTACCTAGAGCTTCTGCCTGGGATAAAACCAGCAGGGCGTACTTCCACAGACAAATAATGTTACCGATTGTAATTTGTAGTCATTCTTTAATTGTTGTTATGTCTATTTTCGTTATAATTATATATAATAAGTTGCTTTGGATGGATTAAATGGCGGAACCATATAGTTGCTATTTACAATCATAGATAAGAGTACCATTTCTATAAGAGTATCAGCACGGCTTGACAGACGGCCGCCCATGGGTCAGACACAAATCCAGCTAGTATATAAGTTTATGTCTGCTGGTATATGTCTGAAGCAACTGTATGTAGTCACCTCGAGTCTTCCTTTCAGAATGCAACTACAATGTCACCGACCCGAAAAGAACTCGGTCTTACTTTTTAACTAATTCTATTGGTATTAACAGTAAAAGAGAAAATATCAAGTTTCTGATAAAAACTTGTTCCTAAGACTTAAGTAGGAAAAGTCTTACTTCTTTCCAAAAGTTGGCTTTCTTTCAAAATAGGGGAAACAAAAAAGTGTAGATAATCTATTTAATGTCTCTCTATCTCTATCTCTATCAGAAGCGGAAATTCCTCTCCTTCAAAATGAAACTACAATTTCTGTACCGTTATTTAATTATTTTTAGTGATTATTGGGAATGGGGGAGTGTCAGGAAGATGGACGAGGAGTATTCAATAACAATATAGAGAAGGTGCTACCGATTGAACTGAACACGCTACCTGGACCAGTAGGTAATAAGTAGGTTGTAGCAAGGGTTTGGCTCCAAGTAAATAAAGCTAGTGCAGGGAGCCAGTAGGATTGTATACCTGTAACTATTTGTAATGCAAGGTGCTACGCTTTGTCCACGGAACACAATAACAAAGTTGCTTCCCCTTTCTCTCAATGGAATCGACCTCCTCCCGCCTTCATCTCTATCTTTAACAACCTTTACACGTCTCCGAGTCCCTTTCCCCACCCATGTTCTCTCCCTCTTCTTAACTATACTAAATGACACTTTTCAGTCCCGCACACCTCATCTCATTCTTGTTTCGTACTTTTTGCATTTTATATCACACACACACACAAACACACACACACACACACACACACACACATATATATATATATATATATATATATATATATATATATATTGCGGTATACTCCTTGGGAGCTTAGATAAAATGTCCCTCTGACTACAGCCAATAATGCGGTACATCCCGTGGGGCTTAAATAAAAGATGTCTTTATACAATTATTTAAAAAAAAACGGTTTAATAATTTAATTTCAATCTCGTATTATACAGGTAATTCAGTCGAAAATATCTCAACACTATAAGATAAGAGCTTTAGGTCTTACTTAAATTAAATGTTTGAGCTGTTAACACTTAACCTCTGAGTTATGTATTCATAAAAATAATCAATTAAGAAACATTAACAATCAATAAATGGGCAATTGATATAAATGAACCCTTAAATTACATAAATATTACATCTATAATATAATTGCCTTAATAAATCCTTTTTTTTAATATGCTGACTCCTTTGTTAACCATTTTTTTGGAACCTAAACTGGTCATCACATGGTGCTAACCTCAAAAGTGCACATAATTGCATAACTTTCTCTAAGTTGGTGATCTATATTTTCGATCGTAATTACAATGATTATTCTTTCAAAGACAAGCTATAACTTTAGTCTTGTTTAATTTTATTGATACATTAATTTGAATCTACTATCCCATTTGATTTCATCAAATGTGTGTACCATTTAACAAAATGATGATCTCTCTCAAGAATAGCACCTTTGCCTATGAACTGAACTTTGCTCACCACGAGGAAAATCGTCTTCTAATTGAAGTTCACAATTGTCATAAAAATAGACAACTTAGTCGTATGCTAACTTCTTTAGCCAATTTGGCTATTGAGTCCTCACGCCATTTAGTGGTCCTAATTCCATTTTAACAACAATGCCATTAACCCATTACTACCCAGCTTAAGATATTTCATACGCTGTTTTTATTGTTAAAAAATGAGTCTTGGGGGTAACCTATGGCATTGATATCTCTTATTTTTAGGATAATTCTACTCTTGAACATTATACTGTGTTGTTCTATTGGTTCTCTTTGTTTCAACTTCTATTTATAAGGTTTTTTCCATTTGTAAATTTTGCGATTTGGTGAGTGAAATAAAGTGAACTCGTTGTGCGTTGGATAAATATTTATTGGCATATGATAGTGTGTGTGAAATTGAGGTATGATGTGTATATCTCCAGAACTAAGATCAGAATCTCCATATGACTCTATGCTAGAGCTTATTCTGATAGATTCTTGGTGGGGGAAAGTACTACTAGACAGAAATTCGAGCCTTTGCTAGGCCTTAGGTCTACAGTGCTTTCCTAGAATATTCTAGACTTGGCTTCCCCGTTACATACCCCCTTCTTTGGAGAGTGAGCACCTGCGAACAGGTATAGATCCCCGAAGAAGGAAGTAGCCAAGGAAGTGTAGCGTAAGTAGTAAATGGTTTGCAACTTTGAGAACTTAATATAGTGTGACGTAGTAAAGAGGAGAGACCTTATGTGCTGATGAATTGAAGTGGTCCTGTAATGATGGGTAATGGCAGCGTGGTGACTGGGAAAACTGCCCATTGCAGTTAGATATATATTCATTGGTATATGATTGTGTGTATTAGATTTTTGCATGATGTGTACACCTCCAAAGCTAAGATCGGACTCCTCCTGTGACTTCTTGCTAGGGCTTAGTCTGATAGATTCTTGGTGGGAGAAAGCACCACTAGACAGACATTCGACACTAATGAACTAAGGAAATAGTGTTAACAGGAGCTGTGAATGGGGAAGATTGTGACATAGTAGACGGAGGGATTGATTTAGATAAAACTTTCGTAACCGTAGATGATTTGGGTAAAAGTGGCCTTAGACAACATATGGTGTAGTGACATGATTAACACTGGTCATGTCACTCAGATCACGTCGGGGGCCACCACTTATAGGCACTACACTTTGTATGAAAACTATTTTATTTCACAAAGAAATAAGCACACTATAAAAATCCAAGAAAATCGAAAAACTAAAAACTGAATTAAAAATTGAATTTGAAGTTTGACGAAAAACAAAATTAAATCTGAGTGACATGACCAGTGTTAATCATGTCACTACAGAGGTAAGGATTTTATCATTTAATGAAAAACAGTTCCTTAATTTAGAGGAGCCTTCCATTACTGAGGAGAAAATACCTAATCCTGAACCATCTTTAGAGCCTATTCCTTGTTCATCTTCAGAACCATACCCGATCCATATTTGTAACTTACAAAGAAACGCCAGAAATGAACCATTCCACCTACAACTCAACGCATGTGGAAGGATAAAGATCTAAAAACTTCCTTTAAATTTCCAGAAGATTTTAGTCAAGAGCCATCTTGCATTAAAGAATGGCGAAATAAAAATTTAAAAGGTATACACATTTTAAAATCTTTTTTTACTAACGAAATTTTGGAAACAATTTGTAAAGAGTCTGTCATATATGCTATTCAAAAAGGACATAAAATTGAATGTTTCACTGAGGATATTTTGAAATACATAGCAATATAATTGTTATCAGTATACTGTCCTGTAAGGCATAGGAGGATGTATTGGGAAACATGAAGCGATTCCCATAACGAACTGGTCTTATCCTCCATGTCTAAGAATAGATTCGAGCAAATTTATAGGTTTTTTTCATCTAAATGACAGAGAGAAACATAATATATTTTACAAAAAAAAAAACATACAAGAGGCTGCTCATTTATAATGATTTGCTAAATACACAGCTTACTAAATCAATCTTTTAACAGACAATAACTTATCGAATAGTGCAAAATTTAAAAGAAATTTAAGTATATAATCATCATTATACATTTGTCAAAATAGTAACTTTTAAAAATTAACTTAGTCAATATATTTGTTTTGTCAAAAAAATAAATAAATAAACAAAATGTCAAAAATAAAATTAAGTTCAGCCGTATATATATGATGGTTTAAAATACCAAGCGAATCTAAAATAATTGATTCGGCTATTCTTGTCAGTTCCTTTTTATCTATACCCATCTCATCAAAGAAATCACTGGCAAACTTAGGTATAGTGACTCTTGAACCAAACCAAAGTCCTTTAACATAAAAATCTCTTAGACCGTGCTTCTCCAAAAACTTTTCTCGGGTAATAATTAAGACATCTGCCATAAATTCCCTTCTTTTCAAGATGGACCTTCTCTCATTGCTGTAGATCATGCTTTAGATCATGCTTCATTGCTGTAGATCATTGCAAAATTGACCGCAATAGAAGATTGTATAAAGTTAGGCCATTAGTAAATTATCAGTTTCCCAAAATCTGGCTTTACCAAATTTTTTATTAGATGAGGCCATTGAGCCATACTTTGGTCACCAATATGCAAAACAGTTTATCAGGGGTAAACCTGTGCATTATGGCTAAGAATTTTGAAGCCAAGCATTTACCAAAGCTCTGTTCAAGCAAAATATTATCAATGGGCAAAACCGTTTTTTGCCTCTAATTTTGACGATGTGTGCTGCTTTAAGTTTGTCAATTAGATCTACACCACTTATGTGCTTGTTATACTCACTTATGAATAGTGGCTGAGGAACATAGTTATATTTTTCTATTTCTTTTCCAACGACGACATTGACTTTCTCCAAGAACACCTGGATGATTCATGTTAGTGTATATCATTATCATGTCACCTAATCAAAGCAATATTGCTATCTGTCGCCTTTATAACATGATATCGTCCCACTTATGCCAGAACCACGAATGTGCAAATCCCACATTGTTGGGAAATGGCGTTTTAAAGTTTATGATCTTACCAGAGCTCCCTCACCATTAATTGATGTATATTATTTTTATGTATTACTGTTATGATATTATTTTATTTTATTATTATTATTTTTTGTTTTTTGTTTTTGTAATTTAAGTTAATTTTATTTTAATGGTGGAAATAAATATATTTATTATTATTACCATAATTCAACTCTTCTATTTAGTTGCCCTAGCCAATAACAGCTACCACAAGCAATGCACAAATACGGGGTTTGGCCCAACTTAGATTATAAAACAACAAGTTCAAATAGCTAATAAACCCAGAATATGAAAATTTTTACATTCATGGTTTTGGCATAAGAGGGACGATATGAGCTCATTGGTTCTTTTTTGTCTTTCAATGGTGCTTTCCCTGATCGTTCCTATACAATTTCAATTTTGAGAAGTAAAGTTTTCCAGCAATGGGATGGAATTGAAATCATTACCCAAAAAGACAGTATAATTTTTTAGAAAGATAATCAAAGTATAATTTTTGGGTTATAGAGGATCCTAGTATCATTCCTAATTCCTAGCACTGCATCACCTGTCCATATATGGTTGAAATATTAATAAATGTCCCTTAGAAGTTGTAAGACACCAAAATTTGTAGCCATAACGAAAGGGTTACCGCTGTTAAACTTTTTCGCATATTGGGTTGACACAAACGTTGTGACTTTAACTATTGCATCATCGGTATGTTTACCCTTATACGAAACCCAAATTGTTTTTTTTTGTTCAAACAGTTATTAGTTTATAAAGATTTAATTAATTGTTAGTTTGTGATATTTTCTAAGATTTTAGCCAGAACAGGAAGCAGAGAGATATGACGGAAGTTTGTTACTTGAGTTGGACCCCACCCGCCCTTTATACATAGGACAGATAGATGTTTTTAATTCCTCAGGAAAGTGAGCCTTATAAAATAAACAGGTCAAGTGTGTGCTAGTCAGCACACAGCGAGGGTCCGTAGGCCACACTATATAGTGTTTCACTGTAAAGTGTAAAAACAGTGTTTTTTAAAAAGCTAAAAAGCTTACTTTGAACCATTCTAAGGGTCTGATATTCTCAAAACACACTCTGATAAAGTATTTTTTGCCACTGAACCGGACTACAACCATATAAATACACCGAAAAGACCATAATTATAAATAAACGCATTTTGTCAATAAAAAATAAAATAATATTTTTTTCGAAATTTCCAAAAATGGTATCTTTACTTTTGGTCGAAGAATGTTCAGGATTTTTTTTTAGATTTTTTGCACTTCACATAAGCGAGATAGAGGGGGGGGGGGGGACACGTTTCACTCCCACTTCAAACTTGCCTACGCTCGCCCTATCAAAGTTATATCCAAAGAATTATATATTTTTGTAATCAGCTCGACGTACCCTTTTATATGATACCCCTCACGGTGTCGAAAAAAAAATAAAAAAATTTTAACCCTTAAGTTTTTTTACCCTAATTTTTTTGAAAAATATATTTTTTAAGTCGCTATATTTTTAAAACATGTGGATAGGTACAAGACACATACATGCCAAATTTCAAAGTTATCGGACGAAAGGTGTAGCCGTGAGAGCACGCGAGAGGACGGAAGGACAGACACACGCAGGAAAATATAAGGGTCCTTGGTTTTGCCTACGGACCCAAAAAAACTCGAGTTAATTATATAGTATAGATACAGTATAGGTTTAATTAGGTGCTGTTAATAAGTCTTGAAAATTTTAGTCTATAGTCTATACCTGAGCTGACTCCGTCTTTCAGATCATAAATGGCTTCCAGCACATCCCTTTCATTTAATGACCACTTATACCAATATTTTCTCTCATCCCTTTGTTCCATCTTTCTACCATTACCATTGCTCACATTATCTTCATCATTTTTTTTTATCATATTCGTCTTTGTTTCGTGTGTCATGGCTCTTTTGCTTTCAGCCATTTTTCTTACTATGTTAGTGAAATGTTCGCATAAGGCACCTGCCACTTCTTTTTTGTCAGTCTTACTTACCATCTATTATTCTATCTACTAATTGCAGGGTTCTTATTGCACGATTTAATTATATTTTATAGATAAATGTATTTTGATTTTTTAACTAGTTTCTGCAGTTTATCCGTATAATTTTTTTTACGTATGTTTTGAAGTCAGTGTTGAAAGTTTGTTTTGCAAGTTTGCTATTTTTATTGATATCATCAATGCTTTAGTTATCCAAGGTCTGTATGCTAATTGTTTCTTAGGCGTCGAGGACAATTTTTTAGCTGCAGTCTTAATACATATTGTATCTCAATAAATTTGTCTCTGTGTCGTTATTTGTTATCGCACTTTCCCATGTTCAGTTTCCAATGTTTTATTTAATAGTTCATGGTCAACATATGTTGCCGCAACCCGCGGGTATGTCAGTTCTTAATGGAATATTGGACTTGAGTCTGAGTGAACGTATTGTTCAGTTATTCTAGTTTCTAAAACGATGGCATCAGAACCTCGGGTCATGTTAGTACATATGAAAATTGTATCAATCAGTGATTTGGTTGCATAAGTTACTCTGGTCGGTTTGTTTTGTATTTTGTTGTTATAGCATCAGTTTGCTATTCACAATTGTTATTATTCCCAAGCTTCATACTTGATTTCTTTATCAACATTAATTTTAGTTGATACTTATGTTATTATCTTATTAATATGACACATAGTAATTAACTATGTTATATTAATAAAGATAGTATTTTATCAGTTTCATTTTTCTTCCACCCGTAGATAAAATATTGTATGCAACAAAGCAGCCAAGGAAACATTTCTGCCTCGTTTATTCATTGGTAAATTAACTGCAAGAAATTTCCAAATCTCAAGTTTTACATGTTGTAGACTCAAAGCAGCATAATTTTGCCACCTGACACATTCTCCCTATAAGATAATAGTTTATAATAATATAATATTAGCTAAATGGCTCTACTATTAAATTACATCTCAAAAACAATTATTAGAGAACATACAACAAATTTGGAATTTTCCGTTTCCAGGAATCTCATCAAGAAAAATGTAGACATTATTTATTTAGACTGATTTATTCATACGATTCTACAACTTGAAAAAAGAACTCATAACTTGGAGTTATTTAAATAAAATATTAATTTAAATCAAATTATAATTATTATTAACTACGGGAAACAGACAGAGAAAAATAGACTCCAGCGCGGGGTCTATTTTTCTCTGTCTGTTTCCCGTAGTTAATAATAATTATAATTTGATTTCAATTAAAATTTAATCGTTCCGTAGTATGAATACTACCAAAATCGTAAAATATTAAATAAAATAATAAAACTAAACATTTTTATATTAAACATGTTGAGTCTACAACAAAGATCTCACATGGCTTTACATCTAATAACATGGGTAACTTCAACGTCTCACTCCAGCTACCTGGTATGTAGAAAATCTCATTTCTATGAATTGCTGTATCTAGGCCCAAAGTCCCAGAATAGCCAATCTAACGAATACAAATATTATACATTTTAATTTAATTATTCACTTCCCTCGTTTTTTTCGTTTGAAAAGAGACAAAATTAAAAGTAACTAACTGTAGTTAGCGGAGTTAAGTCAAAATTAAAAGAAAATAATCTTTTTAATCATCAAAGCGAGCGTCTTGTAATAAATATGTATTGAATATTGAGAAAAAAAATCATGATGAGTTGATAGTTAAAGAGGATGGTTGTAGTTGTTGTAGGTAGGCAACAGGTCTATTCCATACCTACCAGGCCTACTCAATTGAAAATATTATAAAATATATCACTTCACTACACAAAAACTTCTACTTGTATCAGGTTGAATTTTACATGCCTGTTTAAATTGTACTTTAGACGATGAGTATGAAGTTTTACTAAAATCGTTACGGTAGAACGTAAGGTGTCGGTAAAAACGTTGTTTTATATATTTTAAACGTTTAGGTCCACTTTAATACATTTATCTTTACCACTTCATAGCGGTGTTATATATATATATATATATATATATATATATATATATATATATATATATATATATATATATATATATATATATATATATATAAAACTGCAAAATTAGTGAAAATTTGAAATTCATTTTTTACGTATGATATCGAATAAAGGCATAAATTAAATGTATTATCAAATACTACAAAAAATGTTGGGTCTGGCTAGGTTTTCAAATGATTTAATGTTGAATTTATTAATTTTTTATTGTTACTCCCCTACGTTGTTTTAGAATAAATATGACTGACTAAATAACTATTAAGAAAAAGGGATGTTTAGTCCAATGTACTTTGGGACAAAGGAATATCCCACTTCTATTTTGATAAGGGAAGTAGCAGTCTAAAGAAGATCATTCCGTACATCTTCTTTAGATTGTTACTCCCCTATGTTTTTTTTATAAGGGGTGTAACAATCTAAATAAGTGCCGTTTGTATAAACAATTAAAAAATGTATTAGCCCGCTGCTTAATCTTTTTATCTTCAATCAAGGAGTCAAATGAAAGAGATTAAAAAAAATAACATCAAAATCAGTATTGACAAACCGAGTCTTGAGGTAAACCCCTTTTTTAGGCTTTACAGACTAGACTAATAAGATAGATCGAAGGGGAGACGACAAAAGAGAGGCAAGGGAACTCTTTTCTTTCTCTAGATAAAGTACAAGTACTTGGATGTGAAGGAAAGAAATCGGTTGCCTTTAGTGAGAGGGCGTCACTTTTGTCTGACAATTGTTTCTCACAAAGAGAAGGGGGAACATCGTTTAAAGAGGGGTTGCTGTAGGCAGGCACCGTTAAAGTTTAGGTCTATCATCAGAGAACCACCCCAATGTCTTAGCTCGGTGTCTTGGACTTAAGACACACACTGCATGAGAAAATCAGAGTGAAATACCTTATCCAGCACGCTTTATCATAATGCGTGATACTCCATCTCCACAACTTATCATACCATAGCATTACACACACACACACACACACACACACATATATATATATATATATATATATATATATATATATATATATATATATATATATATATATATATATTTATATATATATATATATATATATTTATATATATGTATTGTATATACGAAATAACACACGAATATTAATACAAAATCCAAGAAACCCCAGGGTTGGGTCATAAAAAATTATACCACTCACAACATACCCAAATACTCGACATTTCGGTTCATTTTTAAACCTTCTTCATAGGATCTAAAAGAAAAGAAATTACAAAAAGTTTACAAAGGATGCAGTAAAGATTAAAGGAGTACAAAATAAAAGAAAAGTTTTTTTGAAAGCACCTAGTGCCTTCAAAAAAGAAAACCAGTATGTGAATACAAAATGCGGTGGTTTCTTATCTTGTTACACTGTTTTAATACATATTTACTTCATCATTCTAAAGTTTTTTAATGATTTTGTTTAATATTATGTTAAATTAATTATGCTTCCACCTTTTTGTAAATGTAAGTTTTCATTTTGGTGCTTTCAAAAAAGATTTTATTTTATTTGGTACTCTTTCAATTTTCATTGCAAACTTTGTAAACGTTTTGTAATTTCTTTTGTTTTAGATCCTATGAAAAAGGTTTAAAAATTAACCGAAACATCGGGTTTTTGAGTATGTTGTGAGTGCGAGTGGTGTAATTTTTTTATGTTTTTTCTTGGATTTTGAATACACACACACACACATATATATATATATATATATATATATATATATATATATATATATATATATATATATATATATATATATATATATATATATATATATATATATATATATATATATATATATATATGTGTGTGTGTGTGTGTGTGTGAGTGCGAGTGGTGTGATTTTTTATGTTTTTTCTAGGATTTTGAATACATACACACACACACACACACACACACACACACACATATATATATATATATATATATATATATATATACATATATATATATATATATATATTCTTTTGACTCTTTGATTGAAGTTAATAGGGTTAAGCAGCGCGCTGATGAATTTCTAATTGTTTAAATTAAGACTCAAGAAATTAATAAATGCAACATTAAATCACATGAAAACTATGCTACACACAACATGATTTGTACCAGTTTCAATAATCAATCGTAATAAAGAAAATCAAATCATTGACAGTCTACAACTTATCTTACCCTGCATCTTATCAACCCACCCGGAATGTGTTTTTATTGAGGATGGTGATTTTAACTCCCATGTTGGGGAATTTAACCAGATACCTCAAAATTCGGTTGATATTGCCCCTTTTAGTTTCGGCAGAAAGTCATTGGATAAATCATGTGACCCAAGAGGAGCTTATTTACTCGAATTAATGGAGTCCAACGGTTTCATCTTGCTCAATGGCAGGTCAAGAAGTGATAAACTCGGAAACTATACCCACTCTATAGTGTGCAAGGCAATACAATTATAGTCTATATATTGTGTCATTCAAATTCAATTTCTCTTATCGAGGATAGTGTGTGCAAGTATAAATAGCTCTGATCACTTTCCTATTGTTGTAAGGCTCTCCCTCCCCTGGTCTATAGATCCAACCTTATACTAGAACCTAATAATATGAATGCTTCTACAATAATACCTATTATTACATAGAATAAACAGATGTCTTCTCTCTACATATTAACATGCAAGGCGCGCCTCACGTAAGTAATGAGGCGATAATTGCCGGTTTCTGTACATTAAAGTTAAAATTTAAGTTAACATAAATAATTTAGTTAACATTTTTTTATTTTATAATTTTCAATTATTCTATTTTATACTACCTTCAATTTTAAATTTAGATATAATGAGTCTCTGTACCAAATTTCAGATCTCTAAGTCCATTGGAAGCTGAGATAATAGAATGTGAATAAATCCAAGAAGGCAATTCAATATGGTGGACATATATCGAAATCAAAATGGCCGCACTTTTCTATTTATGGTACACTCTATCTATATACCAAATTTCAAATCTCTATGTCAGTGGGAAGTAGGAGAATTAGTGATCAGTCAGTTACTGTCACTCTTAGTTTTATATATTTATAGATAATAAACTATAGCCGTCGAAGGAGTTACATATATCCCACTCGTTAAAGGGTAAAACGAAGTGCTTGAGAGTGCCAATATCGTTTGTTAGAAAAGGAAGGAGATATCTCCAAAAGTAACTTTTCTACCTTGTTTACATATCACTGCTTTATTAGGTTATGTGCTTCTAATTTTCCTGAAATATTTGGTTTTAATACTGGAAGATTTTTTTTAAAATATGAAAGTAACTGCGTTTGTCTATCGAATCGCAATCAAATGTTATTTGACAATGAAAAATGTTCCACTTTTCAATTAGTTGTAAAACATTTTCAGTGGGGACATTTTTCATATATCTATACTTTTTCATCAAACTATTGAAGGCCGTTGTCAATTCTTTTCTGCTGTACGCCGCTGAGGTTTGGGCCCCTAGATATGTGGATTCACTGGAGGTAATACAGGCAACTTACTTCAAACATATAATACGCTCTCCCAAGAAATACACCTCATCACTTTCTCAAGCTGGAACTAGGACTTTCACCCATCTCTTTCGCGGTTTTGAGGAAGATGACAAGCTATTGGGCCAAAATGACCAAGATGGATAGCTCTCGTTTGCCAAAAATAATGCTGGAAAATTTGATGAACCTTGATAACAAATCATCAAACATTCCAGAACTAAATTGGGTTTCTCAATATAAATCTTTCTTATATCTAATTGGTTCCGCTGAAGATTTAACCACAGATAAAGAACTTTTTCCCCCAGTTATCAAAAACATTAACACCAGATACAAAAATCACATCTTTAGTCTTGATATCCAGAGAATATGCATCACTTATTTCTCTCCTACATACAGAGAAATTTCTTCTTTAACTGCACATACCGAATCTTACATCAATACAAGAATGCCTATATGGAAACAACGAATAATCATTCAAATTAGACTCGCTTCTCCTAATTTCACCAAGTTTCACATGAATTCCAACTGCACCTCACAAAACTGCCCTGGGTGCCCAACAGAACAAGACACCTTTGAACATTATGTTTCTGCATGTCCCTCAACTCAGCTCATAAGAGATCTTTATAACACCCCAACAGCTCAAAACCTACTAAATAATTTTAATATAACATCTTTGTTAACTAATCTAAACCCCCCAAAAATAGACGAATTATTAAATTTTACAGCCAAAATCATAAGGCAAAGACCACCATCATCAACTTAACCTCTCTTAATATTAAAAAATATGATTTTACTTTTTCTTTTTTTAATTCAAAAGAAATTCTAATTGATTAAAGTGTTCTTTTTATTTTTTATTTTTACTAGTAGAAGGTTTTGTTTTTTCTCTAGAAGTTAATTTAAGACTTTATAGAGCCGTTTTAATTATGTTATTTCTTTTTTCCTCTTTATTTTCTGTTTTTTTGTGCACTGCAAGGACATGTATTTGTTATTACATGTATGTATTTATAAATAATAATGTATAATTGTAACCCTCTTTGTAGAAACTGTATAGTTTAAGACAAATAAACGTATTATTATTATATTAACTGTAGTTAAACTCATTTATTTATTTTAATTTTTGTCCAGGGTGTTCCTATTACTTTTTTCTGCACATGTATTAAGTGTTTTGTTTTCATAATATAAATTAGATTTAGGTGTACGTATAATTATTAGTTTAGGCTGGCCAGACGAGGAGTTCCGAGTCAGCCGAATCTTATCAACGACTTTCAAAAAGTTAACAAAGTGGCTATTATAGAAAAAAAAATTCTAACAAGACCAATAAAAATAAAAAGAAGAAAAGGTCGAGATCGATAGCCCAGTCGACTGGCTCAGATTCATCGATGGAGGGGACGTCCAAACTGACCCAGGCCCTCCCGTACAAATTCCCCCAGCCTACCTGTTGCATCTAGCCGGATGCTTGGTGGTTTACCTGGTCCCCCCGCACTCACCTCTCCTCAATCTCAAGGGGCGTTGCTTAGGCCACATGATACTCCGAGGGAAATTGCTCTCGGCCTTGGCTTTGTCAAATCAAAGCCTTTTTGGTGTTCTTCAAAGTGATCAAGAGGCCATTGACTCTAGTTTAGTTAAGCCTCTGCCGATGTTTGTTAAATACGTAGCAGATTCCTCAAATTGTTCATTAGGATGACCTGCATAGACGCTTCCATATCCACCAAGTTAGTTTTTAAGTTAGTTAGTTTTTCTGTTCAAAGGAGGAGGAAATTATGTAAACAACAAAGAAAGATATAAACAAACGAATAAATTATATAAACAAACAAGATGTGCGTGTGGGATCCTACGACTCCATACAAACAACATAGGACAACTAGCGTACAACTACCTTAAACTATACGAACCTTAATAGACGAGAATCGACGAGCTTGGGCTAAATGGCAATGTATTCGACTCCTAACGGACAAACTGTTCTTCAGCAAACTAATTACAGCGTTGACAACATACAGATAAAACAGTTTTATGACTTTAAAAATAATAACCTGACTACAGAAGACCAATCCCTTTGCCAAGCTACCTCAAAAAGCACAAAAATATCCCTCCTACTATCCAAAGATCTGACCAATCCTGGACAAAGTGCTTGACATGAGTGAAAGATATTAGGTAAAAAATTATTTTTTTGTTTATTGTGTAATCAACTCATAATTACATAAAAGTTTCAGTTTTTATTTTTGGAACAAGTTCCTTATGGCACGTTCTGGAACCCGGTAGTAAATCCGAAAAAAAAGACCAAAATCACTGTCACAAACCCAAGCGTCACGATGACGATTACTTGAGTAAAAGAGGACCTAATTAGTTGAAATTTGGTACACATTTTCATTTTACCCATGCCCGGGCTGAGTTTGTTGGACAACGTTATCCGCCCAAGCGTTTACGCGCAACGCTCGCGTAAACGAAAGCTTCAAATTTAAAATTGGAATTTTAGGACGGGAAAAATTCTAACTTCATTTATTTAATGATACAATCAACTTTTTAAATATATTTTTTTTTTTAGTAAAACGTACACCGACACTGCTATGAAGTGATAAATATCGCTAAATTTATTAAAGTGGACCGAAACGTTTAAGATAAAGAAAACAACATTTTTCACCGATATCTTACCTTCTAACGTAACGATTTCAATTCAATTCGATTTTAATTTCAATTCTTGGCCCAATTCTCTATATATTGTTTACTAATGACATTCCACGTTTCGCTAACATTTGTCTAGCTATTTTCGCCGACGACGTATGTGTAATGACGTCATCGTGGAGAATTGACACCATAGCACATAGGTTAAATTAACAGCCTTATCTAAACTGGACCATTATTTTTCAAATGGAGGCTCAAACAAAATGTTAGTAAATTTGAAGCTCTATTATTTTTCACTAAAAGAAGGTCTTTCATGAACCATAACATCAAAATAAACAATGCCATTATACCGTGGAGTAATTCAGCTAGATACTTGGGCGTACATTTAGATTCAAAATTATCATTTACCACTCATATTCAAACAATTGTCCAAAAATTCAAAACCTTAATCAAATCTCTATTCCCGTTATTATCCCGCGATTCATCTATTAGTAGTCAGAACAAATTACAAATATACAAAGTAGGCGTAAGACCTGTGATAACGTATGCTTGTGCTGCTTGGAGCAGCACATGTAATACGAACCTGCAAAAACTACAGGTTATACAAAATAAATTTCTTCGACTCGCAACTAACTCACCTAGACGTACAATAATTAAAAACCTCCATCAAATCTCAAAAGTGGACATGATTGAAGACGTCATTGTTAAACTAGCTGAATCATTATTTAAAAAAATGTATGTAAAGCGAAAATCCTTTAGTAACTGAACTTAGCGAGCATATTAACCTCAATTCCCATTTGGCTCATCATAAAACTTTAGGGCACAGACTATCATGAACTAGCAGCTTAATTTATGATATGTAGTTCACACCAGATTAACCCATTTAACGTAATATGTAATAGATTTTAAATATATTACCACTTGTTAGTTGTGGGTTTTTAACGTAATTTTTCCTACTTTAATAATATTTTAACTCAAAAAATGTTGTACATATATAAAATTGTAAAGGATAAAGTGAAAACAATGAGACTGTCACCTTTATATGCCTTTGTACAACCTAAACTATGTATATAATTAGAAATCAACTTTTTGAAGCTGAAACTGAAACGTAACGATTTTAATAAAACTTCTTACACATCGCCTAAAGTACAATTGAAACAGGCATGTAAAATTTCAACCTGATACAAGTAGGGAAGTGATATATTTTATAATATTTTAAATTAGAAGGCCGGGTAGGTAGAAAACAGTCTTATTTCCTACCAACTACAAACATACTCTTTAACTATAAACTCATCATGATTAACTTTTTTCTCAATATTCAATACATATTTATTGTAAGACTCTTGCTTTAATAATACAAATAATGTTTTTTTAAAATTTTGCCTTAACTCCGCTAGGTGCAAACCATTAGTTACTTTTAATTTTGTCTCTTTTCTATCTCCGCCATGTATAAGTAGTTAGCAACGTATACGTACTTAGCAGTGTGATTTTATATTTAATGAAAAATGTTAGGAACTTCGTTCCTACCGGGTGTGCCGCGACACCACTTGTATTTTTTTTTTTTTTTTTTTGTATCGTCAACATTGCAATTGCTACATGTATCCTGTAGGATACGTTTGCACTAGTCATAGACATTTATCTGTATCTTATAGGATACATAGGCGTTATTTCAGAAAATGTTTACTGTACCTTATAAGATACATAGAAAGTTTATAACATAAAATGATGTACATCATTAAAAGAAGAAAATCATTTTTTTTCATAAAGGGAAAAAGGAACAAATTTGAAATGATGTCAATATGATATATTTTAACCTTAGTGAAATATTTAATTTTTGGAATTACAGTCTTATTATTATTTCTATAAATTTACCTGTTATTAATAACTATGCACACAATTAAAATCACATTAGTTTAACTATCACCATTTTTTGAATAAAAATATAAAATGATTATTATACTTATGCTAAATAACTACTAAGAGTTTTTGTGAAGTCTTTCAATAAACATTATTTTTAAAAAAAATTAAAAATAAATAAAATTAGGCATTTCAGAAAAAAATAGCCTTTCTCTTGAAAATAACAACTGTAAAATGTAAACAAAAATAAACTCGAGACCTGAACAATACACAAAGCAAAAATTAAGAATAATGAAATCTTAAGAAATGAATTCATTTACAAAGTTAATGTAGCAACAAGGAAATAAATTATGATAAGTGAAAATCTTTGAAACAATTGCGTCCATCTACGAAACAAAGCCTAACCTCACATTTAATATAGTAGGCGTCCCATTTCCCCATGGTCAGGAATATGGTCGACAGTGTCGAGTCTGATATTATCATCAAGTCTCTCGTCAAGCGGTTTGATGAATCTTTGAAGTTTTTTTCTTTTTTGCCACAGTTGGTGACATTTTCATTGGTTGTCCAACTTTTTCTGATGGTGGCTTAAGTGCCTGCGCCAACCGACCTCTTAATTCTTTGAGACGCATACACTTTACTGTGTAATCAACTTGTATCAACTCTTTTCTGTACATTAGCCATGCATTACAAAAAGGAAGATCTAAAAGTTGTGACCTATGAGTTCTCAGACCTGTTCTGTATATTCTCCAATCATGGGCAGGAAATTGAAATACGTGTTTTTTGCTCTTTTGAACACCTCATAACTCATAACAGTTTTTGAGGCTCAATCCCTGAGTAAGAGCTTATAATTGAAACGGATTTTGTGTCGAACCACTTGACAGCCACTACTTGGTTCTTCGTATCACACTTGACATCATAACGTCCTCTTCTTTTCTTTTTTAGATCTTTATCCGATTCAAGTACGCAACCTCTTTACCTGTTTGACCGTACTGTACAGGCACTTAGTATTCCAAACTCCTTTCGGAGATAGTGCACTAATTCCGGACTAGTAAAAAAATTGTCGATGTAAACTCTAGATAGAGGGGGCAAATTCCTAACCAGAGCCAAAACAACTTTTGATGCTAGCCCAAAATATTTGTTTTTCTTTCGGCATAAAATTGTGGTTAAAAAAGTTGTTTCACACGAATATGGAAAGAAATTATATTATAATAATCCACAACTCCACAAAGAACGAAGAATTTAAAACCCCACTTTTTGGGTTTGGTTTATAAATACTGTTTGCGACTGCCGGCTTTGGTCCCTTTATAGGGGATCATCATCTCGTAGATAGAAAAACAATCTTCATTCTCTAGGGACTGGAATTTTAATCGAATACGGTCCATAAATGGACGGATTTTGAAAAACCTATCAGGATTAGAAGCTTCAAAATTATTATTGTTTGTTAATAAAATGCAAAGACGAGACAATTTTTTCGTACCGTCTTCTTGGCATTATGTCTGCAAAGCTTCATCAAATTCATTTTTCTAGTTGTAATTCATCTATGAAGTTGTTATTGTTATCTTCTGCACCTTCAAAATGTAAAATCTCGTCTTCTTCTTCAATACTCTCTTCATCTCCAGAATCAAATAGAGGAATGACTAGTGACATTATTTTTAGCGTTCTGCTACTGAATGCATTTCTTCTATTGAGAGAAATCTAAAAGATAAAAATATTTATTTAATGAACAAAAATGTCATTAAAAGTAAAGGGATTGTTAGATAGGATATACTGAGTTGAAAGGAAATAATATCAGTGTAGTCGGCAAACGGCAGAACGAAAGAAAAACGCGGACAAGTAAAAAAAAGTTTGGCTCAGTTTAACTTCTATAGTTGTATGTAACGGTCTAAATTTTTATTTAGGGAACCTGAATTATCTAGAATGATCTTTATTTATAAAAACAAATCCCGTGAAGTACTTGCCAGCAAGTTACTAAAAGGGTTGTCATAAGAATTCATGAGTACATTATTATTATTTATTTATTTATTTTGTTTAAACAAAAATATAATTTTTTTTTGTATTTTTGCCTTATTTTTAGGACCTGTCCTTATGGGGTAGTAGGGGAAGGAGACATTTTTTTGCGTTTTGTTTTAATTTTTTGGGGGGAAAAATGGACGCAAATTTGGAAACACGATATATATTTGTGAACCAACTTTCAATATCTTTAAAATAATACCCATCATCGAATTTTCTAATCACAACAATTTTGGGGCTCCATAGTTAAGACCCCCTAGAATTTTTAAAATTAGACTTTTTTATATTAACTCCCGGAAATATCATCAGACCACAGTGATGCATATTCTTGTATTTTTTCCATATATTTAGGATTTGTCCTATGGGGGTAGCGTGGGGGAGGGACATTTTTTTTTGCGATTTGTTTTAATTTTTGGGGGGTAAAATGGCCGCCATTTTGGAAACACGATATATTTTTGTGAACCAAATTTCAATACCTTTAAAATGATACCCAACTTTGAATTTTCAAATTACAAAAATGTTGGGCCTCCATAGTTACGGCCCCCAAAAAATTTTAAAATTTGACTTTTTTTCAGATCAACTCCCGGAAATTTCATTGGACCACAGAGATGCATATCTATGTATTTTTGCCTTTTTTTTAGGACCTATTCTAATGAGGTAGTGCAGGGGGGGGGGGGGGGGTACATTTTGGGTTTGTTTTAATTTTTGGGGGGGTAAAATGGCCGCAATTTTGGAAACGCGGCATATATTTGCAATCTACATTTCAATACCTTTGAAATGATACCCAACTTGAAAATTACAAAAAATATAAAATATTGCGATCTATTCGTAATTGATCGCAGATCGCAGAAATTTGGAGTATTTAAGTCCGCAATAGTTTTCTGTTTTTGGGAAAAAAAGTTTAACTTGTATACCAAATTTCAAGTGTATAGCTTCAGTAGGTCGGGAGATATACTCCAAGATGCGACGGACGAACTACCAAAAGCATAAGGGTTTCTAGGACGACCTCGAAACCCTAATAAACTTGTGTTCATAAAAAAAAAATTATAAAACATAATATTTCCTTATGTTGACCTTCAGTTTAATTAAAATCAGAAATTTCAGTAACTTACCTTTATGTGAATTGAGTGATTCTGCACAATATTTGCAGAATAATGGACTTAAAAATAAAATTTAAAAAAAACTACCATAAGGTCTATTGAAAGGTTAGAGGAGGAATGATTTCAAATAACAAAATTAGTACTACTATTTTGCCACTAAATTTAAGAACTGTATACTATAAGATGCTAAGTCATAATATGGTAAATATGATGAAACCTGATTTTTTAAAAAATACGTGTGGTGTCGTGGGACACCCGGTAGGAACGAAGTTCCTTACGCTTTTCATTAAATATAAATGATAAAATCGCTGTAATAACTACGTATACATGGTGGAGTTAGAAAAGAGACAAAATTAAAAGTAACTAAGTATTTGTACTAGCGGAGTTAAGGCAAAATGAAATGAAAATCTTTTTATTATCTTTGAAGCGAGCGTCTTTCAATAAATAATGTATTGTATATTGAGAAAAAAGGTAATGATAAATTTATAGTTAAAGCAGATGGTTGTAGAACGAAAAAGAACTGTCCTCCCAGGCCCCGTCGGCATATTACTCCAATTAAATATTAAAATAAAAAATATAAATCATTAACTCACAAAAACTTCTGCTTGTATCAGGTTGAAATGTTACATGCTTGTTTCAATTGTACTGTAGGTGATGTGTACAAAGTTTCATTTAAATCTTTACGTTAGAACGTAAGATATCGGTAAAAACGTTGTTTTCTTTATTTTAATCGGTTTGGTCCGCTTTAATAAATTTAGCGATCTTTATCACTTCATAGTAGTGTCGGTGTTCGTTTTACTAAAAAAAAAATATTTAAAAAAGTTGTTTGTCTCATTAAATAGATGAAGTTAGAATTTTTTCTCGTCCAAAAATTCCAATTTTAAATTCGAAGCTTACGTTTACGCGAGCGTTGCGCGTGAACGCTTGGGCGGATAACGTTGTCCAACGAACTTGTCCCTGACATTGGTAAAATGAACATGTGTACCAAATTTCAACTAAGTCGGTCAACTGTTACACAAGTTATCACCATCGGTAGATTTCGTGACGGATTTTGCGTGACGGTGATTTTGTGACGGTTATTTTGTGACGGCGATTTTGGTCGTTTTTTTCGGATTCACTCCCGGGCTCCAGAACATGCCATGAGGAACTTCGTTCCAAAAATCATAAATATTATGTTTCCCGACAGATATATTAGCAAGAAAAGGGTTAAAGGTCTGAAATTAAATAAAACTTTATAGTATATATATAAAAGAAAAATAATATAATTAAAAAAAAAAAAATATGGTTTTACTCCTAACTTACCTTTTTGAATTAAAATAGATGATCAAATAATCCGTACTTAGAGGACTACATCATAAATGATCTCAGTACAACGTTTGGTGATTCTAGAGTCTACAGTTACAAGTATACTAGGACTAACACGCGTTTTTATTGCATGTTATAAATAACTATTACGGACCCTTAAAATTGCTTACATGTAACAATTATTAATTTTGAGAATACACACTTACTGCTATGTGATCGACTCTTTGAATGTTGCCTCCTCTGATCCAAACTATTTTCAGATCCCTCAAATTTATCTGAAAAAAAAGAGAATATGTTAATTTAAGACGAGAATTTCTGCAGGCATGAATAAAGTATGCGATTAAGATTACGATTATTATTTTTTATGTTTTTTCCGTTGTCAAGGCAAAATGTTAATAGGATGATATGATTGATTGATAAAAGTGGTGCTCGCTAATAAATCATTTACAATATATTAAAGTTTAAAGTGAATATTGAAACAAATAATAATAAAAATAATAGAATTAAGTGACAATGTGTATTACACGGAGCTCTTACTATTATTTTATTCATATAAGATAAATAGCTAATACATTTAAAAAAAAAAAAAACCAAAAACAAGGAGTTCAGGTAAATAAACACAAAAAAAATAATAACCACCAGACCATGGAAGGAAGTCTAGAGAACTAAAAAAAAATATTATTAAAAAAATAATATTTATGGCATATGGTTCAAGGTCATGAAAATGAAAGGTGAGGTATAGTTTCCTTTCTGGACACTTGTAGATTCTTATGCTGAGAAGTATAATATGAATGGTATTTTGAATTCAAGCATTTTCCCGGGTAGAAGACCCGTTAATTATCATATGAATAACCAGATTTTATTATTATTAATATAGACTGTAGGTCACTATAGCAACCAGGAAAATAAATGTACCAACTTTTTTTAGTCACACGAACCAAAACAACCAGTCACCTTTCAGAACTCGTTAACACCCGCACGTTTGCCGACTCACTCGGAAGCAACCATCTGCTCCAGTGGCCACTGAATCTCCGGACCTCCTTAGGCTTCTACTTCTCCCCAGATAACTCTTCTTTACCCGGGCTCGTATGAAAATTTACGTTTTTAGCCCTTAGTCAATTAACGGTGCTTTTCTAATCTTTCATAATTTATATTGAATTGCTACGTCATTTGACCTATGTCTTTTTCTCTATCTGTGACAAAAAATACGGCACCTGACGTAGAGAAAAGAGAAGTTATTAGACTACTTGGCCAATCAAGAACCTTCCCATTCAATGACTCCCAAGGAAGAACTTTATTACGAATATTTAAAGCAGATCTTCGCTGAAAAACTCGAAGAACTAGAGGTAAATGGTCCCACTGCCAAGCTATGGGTGCTCTACTTCAAAATTACCACCCTCATGAAACAGTTCATACAGGAAGAGAGTACTGGCGACTGAGAGCTGCTTCTGAGTATGTTAAAATTCTGACGAATGTTTTAGTTTAATCCTAATACACCGATAGCTCTTTTTAATATAATGGTTTTGTATAATTTAAAGAGATATACGTTTTGTTTATTGTGAAAGAAAAGAAATACAACAACACCGGAACCTAATAAGAAAAAGCTAAGCTAATATCAAGGTAGATAAGACTCGGGGAGCTACGGCAGTAAACCGGGGAGTGATCTTTGACCACCGGTGATCACAACCGCAGCCAGGGAGTCAGTCGGTCTGGAACCCCAGGGAGTGACGCTGCCGCACGTATAGGCAGAACTCTTAGTGCGTCACTCGCTCGTCCAAGGTGGACAATCTCGCATCTTCCCTCTCGCATGACATTGGTGACGAGTGTGGAGAAATCCATGGATAGGAGCGCGGAGAGGAGGGTACCCTACTAGAGGATAGGACGTTACAAGTAAGCCGAACTCGGAAGGAAATCGAGGATGTTCTTTTGTTAGTGGTGGTCCTAAATACGTGCAGCCAATGGTGACCCGACTGACCACTTAGAGACTGGGTTCTGTGGCTCTCGCACAAATTTATTCTGATCCCGTCACGCTTATCATCACAATTATTCTGGCCAGTATTCATGTAATTTATTTTATTATTTGGTGCGCACCCGTTAGGTAATTTTATTGCTGTCGAGATATCCTGAGTCTAGAGATATTGAGATGTCGAGATATTCTGGTCCGATTATTTTTTTTTTGTGCAATTAATTGGTATGCTATATTCTCTTACCTACTGGTAAATAAATTTGGTATTATTGAAACTTTGTGTAGGTTTTCCTTATACCTTGCTTGAGGGGTTTCCTTCAACTACCTTTTCCCGGAAAAGGCGGCGCCTAAATTAAATTTTTTTTTTCCTCCCTTCTTTTTTCCTATTTTAACTACCTTCTCCCTATTTTTCCCTGCCTCCCCCGCGACCACCGCCAACTGAGCAGCGGCACGTAAATAAAGCGTAAAGCGTACGCGCGATAAAGCGTACTGTAAAGAAAATGTTGCCCTATTTCCACACAGATGAGCATTTTTTTTTATGCAAAACTAATCAGCCCAGTTCTATCTGCAAGACATGATAGTCCTTCAAGAGAAACTATCCTATAAAGAGTATGAAAGGTTTGTGCTCAATGGGTGGTTTATAATCAGAAGATCTGATAAATTTTGGAGTGGGATTTGGCTGACATGACCTGACCATTTAGCAGACACTGATGTGCTCAGTCATGGTCGTGGTATTTCAGATAGTACTCTCAGCAGATGGGCTGTTCCCATGCCAATAGTTATAACAGTGGCACAGAAGATCGAGGATTTTGCGGGGTTTCACTCTCCACCTCGTACCAGTATGTTGATGCCAGAGATGCTAGAGTCCATAATAGTTATTGGAACCGTACAGAGTGACAGACAGACACAGGAACGAAACTATAAGGTTTTTTTTTAGTTTTACCAACGAAACCCTAAAAAAGGAGTATTGTCTTAATAAATTATAATAATAATAATAATAATAATAATAATAATAATAATAATAATAATGAATAACCGTAAATGTGGGAAATTGGTCCAACTTTGACCTACTATTGTTTGGTAGCGGGTGGTCCAAAAATTCGCTTAGTTAGTTAGCCAAAAAATGATGATTAGTATTAGAGATATGAGCGAAAAACCGCAAAAACACCCCTTTTTGGAGTACAATTTATTTTTAATAAAGACATTGGAAAGCTGTACCACTGATTAATAAAGAATAAGTTGTTTCGCCCAGTTTTTTTTAATTTTTTTTGGAACGAAGTTCCTTATGGCACGTTCTGGAGCCCGGGAGTGAATCCGAAAAAAACGACCAAAATCACCGTCACAAAATAACCGTCACAAAATCACCGTCACGCAAAATCTGTCACGAAATCTACCATTGGCGATAACTTGTGTAAAAGTTGACCGACTTAGTTGAAATTTGGTACGCATGTTCATTTTACCAATGTCAGGGACAAGTTCGTTGGACAACGTTATCCGCCCAAGCGTTCACGCGCAACGCTCGCGTAAACGTAAGCTTCGAATTTAAAATTGGAATTTTTGGACGAGAAAAAATTCTAACTTCATCTATTTAATGAGACAAACGACTTTTATAAATAATTTTTTTTAGTAAAACGAACACCGACATTACTATGAAGTGATAAAGATCGCTAAATTTATTAAAGCGGACCAAACCGATTAAAATAAAGAAAACAACATTTTTACCGATATCTTACGTTCTAACGTAAAGATTTAATTAAATATTAAAATAAAAAATATAAATCATTAACTCACAAAAACTTCTGCTTGTATCAGGTTGAAATGTTACATGCTTGTTTCAATTGTACTGTAGGTGATGTGTACAAAGTTTCATTTAAATCTTTACGTTAGAACGTAAGATATCGGTAAAAACGTTGTTTTCTTTATTTTAATCGGTTTGGTCCGCTTTAATAAATTTAGCGATCTTTATCACTTCATAGTAGTGTCGGTGTTCGTTTTACTAAAAAAAAAATATTTAAAAAAGTTGTTTGTCTCATTAAATAGATGAAGTTAGAATTTTTTCTCGTCCAAAAATTCCAATTTTAAATTCGAAGCTTACGTTTACGCGAGCGTTGCGCGTGAACGCTTGGGCGGATAACGTTGTCCAACGAACTTGTCCCTGACATTGGTAAAATGAACATGTGTACCAAATGTCAACTAAGTCGGTCATATTTTACACAAGTTATCGCCAATGGTAGATTTCGTGACGGATTTGGCGTGACGGTGATTTTGTGACGGTTATTTTGTGACGGTGATTTTGGTCGTTTTTTTCGGATTCACTCCCGGGCTCCAGAACGTGCCATAAGGAAGTTCGTTCCAAAAAAAAAAAAAAAAAAAAACTGGGCGAAACAACTTATTCTTTATTAATCAGTGGTACAGCTTTCCAATGTCTTTATTAAAAATAAATTGTACTCCAAAAAGGGGTGTTTTTGCGGTTTTTCGCTCATATCTTATAATTTATATTTAATGAAAAGCGTAAGGAACTTCGTTCCTACCGGGTGTCCCACGACACCACTCGTATTTTTTTTGTTAAAGTAATACAGAATAAGTTGTTTCACCTAGAAATAGATTAATTGATTCGGTGCATACTAACCTACTAGGTAGAAGATTGATTTCCGATTAAAAAATCAACGTGGCATAAGATTGGAGTTCATGTAAAGTAAGACGGCTCCGATAGAGATAATAATGCTGACAGCTCGTTTAGTAACATTGCAAGTTAAATTACAACCTGAGACTTTAAGGTATCTTATCTTTAAACAAAAATAAACTTTCTCTTTAAGAACCTAACAATACATTTTATTCAGAGTTTGGACATTGATCGACTTTGCATCCTGGCAATTTTTCTTTGGAAGAATCGTTCCAGATTAACTTGTTTTCATCCTTCGGTATACAATCCACCATCACCATAATTTAGCCCCTAAAAAAATTGTTTTCTCTTTCCATAATTATTATATTGTTGCTACTAAATTTTAATTATTTGAATTAAGCGTGTCGCACACTTGAAGTTCCATCCGATAATGGCGTTTAATGTAGCATTTATTTCATTCTACTTGCTCATATCCATAGTGAACTATAATATATTATATATATTCATGGCGCAAATACTTCATTTTCATATTTTCTTAGATATTATTAAGGTACCTTAATCTCAAAATAGTTTATTTTAAAGAATTGTTCGTCGGTCGTCTGAACAGATGCGTGAAACCAAAACTTAATTCGATTAAATTTAGATTTTAAAAAATATCATATACCGAGGAAAAATTAATTTTAAATCAATTTGGGTACGCTCCCGAAAACGTATAAAATCTCAAATAAGGTCCCACGATTTAGATTTTTGGATTATATACTTCTAAAATAGAAAGAAGAGTACAAGGTACTTTTCAATAAAATTGACTTTGAATGTAAATTAAACTACTGTAACATGATAGGGATCAGACGTAAGGGTGCGGGGCCGATTAAAAAAAGACTCACTGACATACTGGGAGAATCAGCTAGAATTGCCAACTGAAGAATAAACATATGGATTAGTAGATGTGCAAAAAGTGTGTATTATGCGAACATAAAAGATAATTTTAGTCATATCAAAGATTCTAGGTATTTTCGGCAATATATAAATATTTCTAAAAGCTCATCTGTCTCAGTAAGCACTAACATAAATATATCTGAATGGACCAAACATTTCATTTCACTGCTTAATCCAACCAGGGATCATAATCTAAGCTCCTTCCCCCAAGATTTATTACAAGAAAATTATTTTTTAGATAAACCATTAGAAATACATATACTCATACAAGCAGTTAATATATGTAAAGCAGGCAAAGCTCCAGCTATCTTGCTTAGACAGTATTAGCAAACAATTACCAGCATACTCCATGCAAGACTTATGAATTGGCTGACTAATAATAATGTAATAAGCGAGTATCAAGCGGGGTTTGGATCAAAATATTCACCGGTTGATAACATGTTTAACCTGATGTGCATTATCCGCTTAAAATTAAATTTAAAAGGAAAAATTCTTATGCATGTTTCGTCGATTTCGCATCTGCTTTCGATTCGTTAAACCGTACATTACTCTACAATAATAAACTGCAAAGATTGGGCAAATAAATCTATGAGAGTAGTAAAACACTTTTATCTACGATTGATACGAAATATAAACATTATATCTCTGTTTAGATGCGTAAAAAGTGATTATTTATGTACTTGTATTCATTGCGCATGCGCGTCTCATAGTTCTAAAGAATTTCTCTTCTTTACCACGCTAGCGCAGTAAAGAAGAGGAATTCTTCAGCTTTACGCACGATTAGCGAGTTTGTTTACATTTAACAAAACTAATTTGCTGTTCTTTTATTAAAGTAACTGTTTATATCGAGTTTTTAGTGAAAAACAATAAGTGAATCAAGTGACTTTGACGAAAATGTGGAGAACAATACTCCTCCAGAAATAATTAATTCGGCAAAAAATACAACTCAAGAATTAACGCCATCTTTATCAAGAGAGAGATACGAACTTACATACAGCAAGTTTATTTTTTTCTGTATTTATCATTTAAATCCAACAATCGTAGATAAAGTACGGTACGCAACTCGTGCGAAAACGGCATTTTGCATTGCTCATGTGGTTTTACTACCCTCGCTGTCGCTCGGGTGCAAACTCCACACTCACATGCAAAATGCTACTTTCCGCACTCGACGCGTAATGTACTGTTATTAACGATTGATACGAAATATAAACATGTTACCTCTCTTTAGATGCGTAGAAAGTGATTCTTTTCGTAGTTGTATTCATTACGTATGTACGTTTCATAACTCTTCACCTTATCGCTCGATTAGCGTGTTTGTTTACATTTAACATAACTAATTTGCTGTTTGTTTAATTAAAGTAACTGTTTTTTCTGTATTTATGATTAAAATCCAACAATCCTAGATAAAGTACGGAACTCAACTAGTGCGAAAACTGCCTTTTGCTTTGCTCGTGTGGTTTCACTACCCTCGCTATCGCTCGGGTGCAAACTCGACACTCGCATTGAAATTGCTACTTTTCGCACGAGACGCCTAATGTAGTATTATGAGGACTTTAAAGCCCCGCCTACACGGGGATAGTTGAGGTTATGATAGCAACCATCGCATTAACTATCACCATTTAGAGTACTTATAGATTCTGTCGCGATAGAACTATCAGCCATCACACTATCTTGTCTGACGAGATAGTTGAATGTTCTATCACAGCAGTCAGAGTCTCACGCTGCAGATTTAAGATCTACCGCGCTAGATACTAGATGCTGATGGGCGTATTGTTAGTTTATACTTTTATATCAGTGATGACAGATCTAAATGGCAGCAAATATGATAGCTTGCTTCATATTTGATATCAGATTTTGTTGTTTTCGACAGTATGAATTTTCCGTTTGCTGTGCATATATTATAGTATAACATTATGATATACTTAATGCTCTATTTCTGTATCCAAAACCTAGAAGTTAACGGTCGTTTTAAGTAAAACAAAAATAATTATATTTTCAAATGATGGAAGGAGAAGTAAAAACGAGCGTTGGTGTTACGGAGGAGAGAGAATAGTCAATTCTTATAAATACCTATTATAGGGTTAGTGCGGCTATAGATAACAATAGAAATTTAAAAAATTAAATTATTTAAAAAGCTTATTTCATTGGTGATTCCTGACAAGCGATCGAGGGCCTGTCACTTTCGAGTGTCAATTATAAAATTGCGAAATATATTTTATCATAGAAATTCAATTTAATTATTACAAATCTATTAATCAAAATAAGATCCATCCCAACAAGTACCGATCAAACTCGAAATTTAGGAAAAACCTTAGACCAAAATGAAATTTGTTTAAGATCGCTTGAAGAATTAAATTACGACCCAGAACAAAAATTGTTAATTTCAATAATTAGTTCCAAATTTCTTTATCTGTCTTAATTAAAATTGAAGAATTGATTGATTCATCTAAAGTATAATTAAAATCAAATCATAAAATAGAGAGAAAAAGGTGAGTTTATCACCTAACTAGCGGATACATCAAATCAAAATATGTCATTTAAATCCAAAGAAAAATGTGTCAAATCAAAATCATTTTAAAATATCGCGTCCCTCGTGTCAAACGATAAAAGATATGTACATTTTGTAATGAAGGTCATTTCAGTGACGATTGTCCTAAATGCACCACTATTATTTATAGGTTCTTGCCTATAATTGTTTTCGAACAAATCATTGTATAAAAAATTGGTTGTGCGTAAAGTCTCACGTCAAAATGTTTTGTTGGTATTGTGAACATAAAATTAGTATAAGGGGAAGAGGAGGGGGAGCACGCAAAAATATTATGTTTTTTGGACAAAATGCCATGAGAAATTACACACAAAATTTAACATTTTCCACAAGTGTTATATATTTTTGTAATCTACTCCTCCATACCTTTCATTTGATACCACACAAAAATTTCGCGTGACGTGAATTATCCGCCATTTTAGATTTGAACAGCTGATAATTTTGAGTTCGCTATATTTTCCCTGTGTGTGCGTCATAATGATCTTTAATACTAGTAAGTTTCATGATTTTATCTCTTTTGATTCAAAGGTTATTAGAACCGTACAGAGTGACGGACAGACACAGAAAAGAAACCATAAGGGTTTTTTTTTTGCTTTACCAATGAAACCCTAAAAACTGTTTGTGAACGAAGCCATATTTTCACTGCAAAGCAAAAAAGAATAAATCATAACGCTTTTTGTCCTCAAATATACAAATATTCAAAAGAATCAAATAAAAAAATCAATTAAATAATAAATTTTAAGTTTATTGCCACCTTCTTGTATATATTTTATGATAATCTTCAATACATGGATATTGTAGGTGTAAGAGTGAAATAAAATGCTTTACATGTTATACGGAAACATTTCATTCCATTGTAAGGCCATCTTCAGTCTTTTATTAACTAAAAAATAAATAACTAAACCATCATATTACATAATTCAATTTAAGTACGTTTAGCCAAAAACGCCGTCTTATATTATTCTTGCGATCTACTTACTTACTTAGTCGGTGGCCCTTCTACCGTGAGGTGTAGGGCGGCGACAGAAAGCCTTCCACCGGTTTCGCTCCTTAGCTTCTACCAAAGTGTCAGTCCAGAACATACCTCGCCTCAGTACAAGGCTCTTAATATTGTCCTGCCAAATCACTCTCCTTCTTCCTCTGGGGCGATGTCCTTCGGTTCTTGCCTCCAATGCTTCTTTTGGGAATCGGGTGGCGTCCATTCGTACTACATGTCCGAACCACTTGAGCTGGGTTTTATTAATTCAGTCCATCAGGGGTGTCACATTTAGCGAGTCCCGGATAGTTTTGTTTCGGACTCTGTTCTGCCTTGTCTTCCCCACCACTCGTCGAAGGTATCTCATTTCTTCAGCCTGAATCCTGCTTTCATGTTTGGAAGGCGACTGCCCAGGACTCACAACAGTATGTTAATATAGGCTTATTGATAGAATTGTAGACTGCCATCTTAGTTTTCTCCGATATTTCGCGATTTCTGAGGAAACTGGTATTTACTTAGTGGAACATTCTGCCTGCTGCTGCTATACGAGAGTTGACCTCGGTGTTTATCTTCCCATCTTTCGCTATGTGTGTGAAATCTATAATATTAAATTCTAAAATTATTATTTACTCACGTTAGGAGGTCTAATCCTTGCGCAGGGCCATGCTAATCTTCTCTGTATCGTTCCAATTTTAGTATATGTACCGCCGAAGCGAGTACTAAGGAGAGCCAGCGTGGCCGTGTGGGTTAAACCACGTCTGCTCGGCCATCACTGAATCATGAGTGGAACGAGACGGGGTTCGATTCCTCGCCGTGACGCTCTGATTTATATGGCTCACTATTGATCACATCATACTCGCTTCGGCGGTACTATGTACAGAGGTATGATGTGTGAAGTGGCTGGAACTCTCTACCGCGGGGCGTAAAAAGGGCCTAAGTGATGGCCTAATTGCAAGGTTCGAACAAGTGGTTCGTCCTACCCGTTCTAGTAGAAAGTACTAGACTACTACTACTAGGAGGTCTAATAGTTTTCTTTGTTTTTTTTTATTTAATTACTATAACTACAATACATTATTGATATAAGCAATACATATGTGACTTGAGACGACATGATGCAATGAACTATCCAGTGATAGGACATACTAAATTGAGACAGAAATAATTTGATGTGTAATATAAAGAAATGATAAATAAATTTAATTCATGTAATTAAAATAAATTTAATTAGTTGTCTAAGAGATAACGCGGCCACTGCCTCTGCAGTGCGCTTAATGGCTAATTAAGGGACAAAGGGTACTTTGAGGTCGTTATGTTGGACGAGATCTGAAACATAGAGGGGGGCGTCAGCTATTTTTCTTAGTATCTTGGATAGGAGCGATTGGACGCTATAGGGATTGGAAGGTTTTGTGCAACCCCAGAGTTCTATTTCATATGTCCATAAAGGTTTTATTATGTTGTTATAGGTGAGTACTTTGTTTTGCATGTTGAGTTTTGATGTGTTGTGTAAGTCTGTGTAAAAGTTTATAGCGTGTTTGGCGTTTATGTTTGGTGTGATGTGCCCATGTTAAACGACGATCTAAGTATAGTCCCAGGTAGCGGACGAAACTGGAATAAGGAATAGGGATTTGACTAAGGGTTTCTGGTTCGCACATACCGTGCCTTATAGAGCGAAGGTCACGTGAGAGCTTTTCGTTTCATTTACCTTGATCCGCCATTTCTTGATCTAAGATTCCAGGAGTGCAAGGTCGGTTGGCGCACCTGCAAAGTTGGTACGTGGCGACTTATGTTAGGATAAGATACACTTGTTGTCGGCAACAGTTGTAGGATGCTGGGGAACGTCGGAAGTATAGATAGAATAGAGAATAGGGCCTAAAATGCTACATTGGGGCACCCCTGCTTTTATAGGAAAGAAGGAAGAATTCGAGGAGTTATAGGATACTTGGAAGGAACGGTTTTCCAGGAAGGATTTTAGGAAGATGAAATAGGTGAAAGGATGGATACTTCCAAAGTAAGCCGAAATGCCAGACTCTATCAAAAGCCTTGGCTCTACCTAAGAAGACTGCCGAGCAGAAGAAGACTGCAGAACAATATTCTGCTCAAGAGCAGAGGAAATTACATCCACAACTCTGTGGCATTGTTGGACAATGGAATAAATGGAACGGAAGCCAAGCTGGTGACCTGGAATCATTTTAAGGGGTTCTAGTAAAGGGTTTATGCGAAGAAGGAGAAGCTTTTCGAGGATTTTTCTTAGTGTAGGGAGGAGACTAATTTCGTAAGTAGTAAACTAAACTCGTAATTAGTGTGTAAATTTTAGCATGTTTCTAGAATTTCAAATATTTTTAAGAATACAGTAATTCCTATGTTGATCTTTGACCACAGGAAATGATGCTAAATAATGTTAATGTGGAGTTAGAGTAGTTATCTGAGTTAGATAAGTCTAACTGTTTGTACCATCACTTATTGATCTGTGAAGTTAATATCGGATCAAAACGTTATGAATGCACGTTACCAAACAAAAATAATTATTCGATCTTTAGAAAAGTTTTATTATATATAATACTCTTCACCCCGCGTTCCGCGGGGGGCTCATGCTATTAGTGGCTATGTTTCCTATCTAGGCCTAGCTATTAAATGAAATGCCTAAATAGATTTGTTTCCAAAGCTTTCTAGGAATAGAATCAGGACTATATTATACATTATTCATTCCATGTACATACCATTAAGAATATAATACTCTTTAAATCCTAGTTTGGAGTCTATTTATATATAAAAAAAATAGCCAATCGAAACTAAGTAATATAGTAATAAAAAACAATGCTTAAAAAAAGATATCATAAATGAGAAAATTAACGTAGTCAAAACCAATTTGACTGGGAAGTCATTGATCAATCATCAACCATTGGTGCATTAATTTAATTACCCGTACCTCCTCTCAATGCGGCAGTTGAACCAGTAAATATTTAATAACTCTAGTTCTAGGACAAGTTATAGTCCAGTGCAATTAGACAAAAAAAAGGCTCAACTTCGGAAAAATTAGGGGAAAGCTGAATTTTGGCATGAACCTTGATATTGCGGTTCTAAACATAATGTCAAAAGTCTCCATTGATCCGAGTGCCGCTAAAAGAACTACGAGGGGTCAAAGATCATCAAAATCGGTGTTTTGTGAATATCTCATTAACGGTCACGAAGTTATAATATTATATTACAAAAAGTTAAGGCCGGATTCGGTTTTCGAAATGTATGAAATGAAAAAGTATCCAACAAAATTTCAATTCTGTCCAATGTACAGACAAAACTTTAATTTTATATACATCTATTTATGCACCTGTCAAATTTAGAACTCAATCATATTTTTAGATTTTATTCTAGACATCCAAAAATTGTATATCTATTTTTTATTTTTTTATATATTTTTTTTATTTTATTATTATTATTATTTTTTTTCACTTTATTGAATAACACAACTACATATATAAATGTTATAAGTGTAAATGATACAAGTTTTTTCGGACATTGAATTACTTGAGAAAGGTAGTAGTCCATTGACTACTCCTTTTGGCATGAGGATTAGGATTATTGTATATCTAATGTCATAAATATGGAAAAATGGAATAATTGCGCTTTTATAATACTTACTCTCCATATATTCTTGGTATGTAGTATAGATATTATGTCTGAACGTCGTGAAATGTACCCCTTTCCAATATTTCTGATTATTTACGCACATTAGAATTTAAACTTTTGTTGCTTAACCCTGCAAAGCTAACCTTATTTTTTCGGCGCTTAAGGCTAATCTACGTATTTTTTACGTACACGCAGTACTAATCTCGAATCTAAGTTACTATTTAGCAAAAATGTATATTTTTATTTATTATTTATATTTGTTAGGTGTTTATTTATTAATTATGTGTTTATCGTGTTCATTTATTAATTAATTACATTTTTATTGAAATGTAACAAGCCCAAATTCTTATGATGTACTCGAATTTGTATTATTTTTGTTATTATTCCTTTATCTTGGTTTTGCTATTATTATTTTGTTATTATTTATATTGTTTATGTGTTAATTTATTATTTTTAGCGTTTATATATTATTTTTTGTGTTTATTTATTAGTAGAAATGTATACTACTTTAAGACTAACTATACGTAATATTTACGTGGTGACTTAATGAAAAATGATTGTCATTCCTCACCAACGCATCGGATAAAACTGAAATGAGTATGTATTGCAAGGGGGAGGTCCAGACGAAGCACTGCTAAAGAATGGAGATTGTGTGGTTTACAGTTTTTCTGTAATTCACATTTAACTAAAACTGTACGTAATTTTTACGTACATTTAGCCTTCTAGGGTTAAAATTTTAGGTAAATTAATGTAAAAGAATTTGTTGATTTTGTATGGTACAATCTATAGATAATATGTCCGATCTCGTCATTTATTTTTTTCTCTTCTCTTCTGCTTGCTTTGACTCATTTCATCTTTTTCACTTGAATCCACTTACCGAAATACGTATAGAATCAGAAGACGAGGGCTAATCTGCCAGGGTTTGGATGAATCAGAGCAACAGAGGACAAGAGTAAGGAAGTGAAAATAATAAACCTGGACAAAGATATGTTTGGTTCACTTGGATGAACAAATACTATAATTGGAAGGTCGTAGTTCTCCCTTGCTGGTAATTGGATGGATCCTTAGAATGTAACAGAACAGACAGCAGAGAAATGTGCAACTTCCACCATTATCACATAAATACATCTTGTGTCCACCTAATGTGTGTTGTAGTATCTAATAAGACTAATTAGAAGAGACAATGGCGATTAACAATATAAAATGTAACGTTAAGTTCAAGACTATAAAGAATTCCAAGATATTTTGAAGCAATAGTCATAATTTTAATGTGATATTAATTTAAGAGGAGCGAAAAAGTATATTAAAATTCGGGTTTCAATTAATTAGAGCTTATATTCTAGACTTATTGTTGGTTATTCATGGTTTAACTTTTTCTGTATCGCTTCGATTTAAGAGAATGGAGAGGGTTAGGATCGATGAGCAAGACAGAAGTTTGTTCATTAGTAGTGCTCTTTTTGTTTTTACTTGATTTCTTTTTTTCTTGTTCCTTTGTCGGGGTGGAAGAGGCCCCGTGCAATTATGAAGGGAGCCAAGAGAACACGTAGCTGCTAACTGGGTTACCGGCCCCTATCACTGACAAACCAACTATTGTTTTACTCGATTACTAGCTGGTATTAAGCAAGAGAAACCATACCTAATTGAGTATCTTCATAGGTTACAAGACACGGCTACACTGCGCAAACACAGCCCCAGGCCTCACCCTCTTAGAGTACTCTCAAGAATTCATTCTACGTCCTAACCTTTTGTTTGTTCCTCCTCTCCGCTGCAGTTGGCTTGAACTAATAAAATCATACAAGGTCTAACTGCCAGAGTTATCATAGCTAAACCATTTCATTTAGCAAAAATACACTTTAAAGTCAATTTATTTATTACCTGATAAAACCAAAAGGACCGACTCTGAATCGGCCGTAAATATTATTACCACTTAGGTAATTATCCTCGTTACACGCAGTACAGTTTTCTCATTAAATACTTTATAAGCTAACGTAGTCATCAAGATCTGGTTTTCTTCATTCGAAAGGACATTTTATTTACTTTTTAAACACTCGTAGTTAGTTTTGTTATAACAACTAACACGACTGTCAACAACTAACAAGTCTGTCCGTCGGCATTTTTACCAACGCATATACATATTTTAAATAACTGTTTTCCCCATTTTAGGAAATGTGGATGGCTCATCAAGATAAAAAAAAATTGCCTTCTAGCGTTCCTTTCCTCGACCTTTACTTCAGCAAGACAACGAATGGGGATGGACGGAATGGGACGTAACTATCAAAATTACTAGTTTCTGTGTTGAAATGGTTCCAATCGTTCCAAGTTTTCATGGAACCACTTTGAAGTTTTATTTTACTGTTAATTTTTATTTATTTAATATATTTTTTTATTGCTTGAATTCGATACAAAATTGTTAGGTATATCTTTTTCTTCTTTACTGTTTAAAGAGGAAACGGGAACGAAAAAAACACTAAAGAAGGGAATGTAGAAAACTCGTTTCGCTCAGAACGAAGACGATCGTTTTCGTTCCAAGTTCCAAGCAAACCTTGTTTCAGATCCAGACAAGCTGGAACAAAAGCATTTTTATTTTACTTTTTAATTGGTTGTAATTGAAATATGAACGCAATGGAAATAATAAAAATATGTTTATATATTATAAATGTTTGTATTTTTTTCCTATTTTTTATTGTTAGAGAAGAGTGCTAATAAAAAAAAGAAACGGAATTTATTGAGGGAACGAACCTGGACACAGGAAAACGAGAAGTATAACAAACTAAGTATAAGAAACTGTATGTATGGAACATTAACTGAAACTTTCCAAGATGTTCTAAAAATACTAGTTGATGGAACTAGTTATTGGTTTGGAACGAAACAATGTTACTCGTTCCACTCATGGAAACGTTCCTCTCATCCCTAACGACCAGTATCCCGATGATTGTTTGTTCGCCCACTTGGTGAGTGTCCCATCTTTTGTAATAGATGCAAGTTCCGAAATAGTCACAGAGACATTCTGGCAAATATCCTTGTTTGTTATACCATTACTTATTAGACAATTCCCTCTGAATTGTTCGCTGAGGCTTTCGGAAACGAAAGCTCTAGCATTACGCATATTTGTGTTTGTCCTACCTGTTTTTTACTAATCTTGCCTACTCAAGTTGAACGATATCTTCAATAGATATCGTATACATCTGAGCATAAAATTATACCTGTAAGTAGTTGAAGTTATATGTTTCAGTACATTGCACAAAGAAATAGATGTGGTAATAGTGAACACCTCTGTCAGTTAATACACAGGTCTGAAGAGTGTGACGACTGCACCAGTCGGTGCAGTCGTCACACGATTAAATTGTTGATTAAATTATTTGGAGCAGCATAATATAGGAAATCTAAAAAAAAAAAAACACCAGTTGATCAAATTGTATATTCCATTTTATAAATATGCATTATAATAATAATTATGTGAGAAAGTTTTGACATTTTCATGACTTGGCTATGCCACATAACCTTGAAAAGCGTTACCAAAAACTAGCGTTACACGAGTACAGAAGATATAGGAACAGGGAGTTAGGAAGATATAGGAGGTGTTCATTCGAGTCTGCCCGCTCTCGGTAGGTATAGTGTCTCCCACTACCGCGCTTGGTTGGGCCTACCCACCCCTGCCCTTCACTTCTCGCTACATAGAACTTCTGTTTTACTGCTCCGATTTGCATCGGACAAACGCCATAACCCTTAGAATTTTATTCCTAATAAACTTACATACAAAACATTTATTTTTTACATTATTTTTGTTAAACTATAATTTTTGCATTTATTATAACAATATGGGTGAAGAAGCTAAAAGATTACTTCCTAATAAACTGGAAAAGAAGAAATGTACTTTCTTTCTTGGTGCACTACATATGTTCGATTTAATTCCTAATTTACAAACTCAAGAATCTGCACGCTCGAATTTTTTGACATTTTCATGTCTTCACTTTGGCACATAAACTCGAAAAGCGTTACCAAAAAACGACACCAAAAAGCGTTACATGAAAATGTCTCACTGTCTTGCAGACTCATATGCAATCATTTTTTTTTTTTAATTAAAGATTTACTATTTTGTTGCATTTTGTGCCTGTTCTTCGGCCAATGTAAGCTTAGATCAAAATATATTTGACTATTTTAAAACGGGTTGCATAGTTCAGTCAATGTTTTATATGTTATAAACCAATTAACTGTTCAATAAATAATTAGTTTGGTTAGTAATAGACCTACCATTTCAAATTTAATAAAATTAACTTAATCGATTAAAACTAGATAATTTCTATTGGATAGAAATTATACACAATTAATGTTAAAGCTATGTTTGTGAAACGTTTAAATTGGAACGATTTTCTAGTTGTATGTACTGACTGAATAATATATACAGTGTATCCTTAGCTCAGTGTATTAAAATATACATACAAAACAAACATACAGTAACTCAAACAGAAAAAAAAAATTGTTATATTTTAATAAGTTAACCAAGGTCAAACGACTGGGGAATTTTCAACAAGTAATTATAACTGTGTGAGGAGAGGGTGTGAGACGATGTCTGGCTACTCCAGCTCTCCGGTCTGTTCGTCACAGAGTTTTGTGATATTCAAACGGATATAGAGGACGAAGCGTATGCGTGGCCGGTGTCTAGAAGCTAATAGGATAAAGTTTAATTGAAAAGGTTGACAGAGGCCCGAGGCCATAATATGTTGTATAGTCACTCCTTGATATACCTTTGCCTTCCCGCATCGACCAGACATTTACCTCATCCAAGCCGCTCCTTTTGGTTCAAGACGAGTTTTCACACCGCCACCGCTCGGCAACGTCAGCATTTCAGAGCAGTTTTCCGACATAAACAAGACTGAAACGAGACAAGTCGGTTACTACGAAACAAAAGTTCCTTGGATATTTATACTTAATTCACCAAGTCGAGTTTATAAAATAGCGTATCCATCAAATAGTTATTTAGAACAAGATCTAGAGCCCACCGTCTAACTACAGTTAACGTGCACAACACAATATAACCTACGTTAAGCTTGACATATTTTTTTAACAGGAGCTGCATTGCCAGGACTTAATTATTTTCCAGATAAACTTTAAATGAAAGTTGTTGTCCATTGAATTAGATAAAAAAAAATGAAATAGGCGTGATTATAGATTTAAGGCTTAGCAGGAGGTGGGCTGTTTGCGGTAACAAGCCTACTTGTTGGAACGGACTCTGTGATCTGTAATATTGAATCATCCTGGTACAACAGAAGGTGGCCTGGAGCGACAGGCTTATCTTGTCCGTGGCGGAGAGATGTTTCCACAGAGTTTGTAGTGGACTGGAAACAACATGACTGACGAATCAACAAATACATTATTGATCTTGGGCGGGATTGAGTTCCAGACTACAATAATGTAGTGAAAAAAGCAGAAGCATGGAGAAATAAATAAATCTTATAAATATATTTATATATATATATATATATATATATATATATATATATATATATATATATATATATATATATATATTCGTTTGTGCTTAAATGTGTGAAATGAATTGATATTTTAAAGATAAGTGCGGAAGTTGACTGCAATGTTTTGATCGTATGTACGTAGTGTATTTTTTTGTATTACAGCATTAAACTATATTTTTTAACGAAATGTAGAAATGTTTTTCAACAAATAATTATGTTTTATTGTATTTTTTATCTTCTTTAAAAAAATTGCTTTTTTTTAAATAGAAGATTTATCGGTAGCGCAGTAATGTCTTTACAATACATTTCAGAAGGGTTTTTGAAGAGCCACATGGCTTTTTTAAGATTATTCTGCTTATTGCTTTCTGAACTGCGGTTACTGATTTTAAAGTAGTATCGGTGGCACTTCCCCAAGCGATAATGCAATAATTTATTATGGAATCTACTAATGCATGGTATATTATTTTCATGGTATATTTGTTAGCAAATTCACGTTTTTGAAAAAAATTATAGAATTTGCTCTTATCCTTTTAACTCTCTAGTTTAAAAGTTTCCAGTTTAAGTAACTGACTATGAGAACTCCAAGGTATATAATTGAGTATACTCTCTCTATTACAGAACTACAGGGAAATATGGAGTTTTGTGGTTGTGTAAGATGGTATAATGAATTGTTGAAGTAATTAACGATTTCGTATAGAAAAGGTAGCATCATTTGATCTTTCTCATAAGTGTAGAGGTTGAAAAAGCATTGGTATGCTGATACGTGGTGTCGTCTCATAATTCTTTCTCAGCAGTAGTAACAATTTCTAAGTTAGTTCTAACAAAATTAAGAAGGCATCATGCCAGCCCGCGATGGACAGTGCACGTTCTGGCCGCTTTCTCTTTTGCCGCGCCTTTAATAAAGAGATCTTAATGTAATCAAGGTCCTAGCGGCTTGGGTTTTGAGTTATTCCTAGAAAGTCTACTTCGAGTTTGAGCTAGTCCTGAATTTTGAATACACCTTGCGGCTGAGGATTCTGGTCAAGCAATATGGACCATTTAATCCTACCATTAGGCGGGGTTGGTTTGGAGACTAGAGAATAAAGAATGATTATTCTTAATGGACTGTATGCGTAGTGGAGGGGGGGGGGGGGGGGGGTGGTATATCTAGTGATAAAGAAATTTGTCAGATAACTAATTACTAGACTTATCTCAGGAATGGTGAGTTAATGTTGTAGGTAGTATATGGCAGCGAAAGGCTGGCGGAAGCTGGGTGACCTTGCGCTGTTCCTTGACAGAAGTCGTCAAGACGACTCTGATTGGCGGTAAGCGGTTGAAGACGGATGCATAGCGCTAGTATCGCATCTTCTCTCACTCCCTTCCTCTAATGTAAGGGCCGCTCTAATGTAAGGAGGGGGGGGGGGGGGGAGGAGGGTAGGAATGAGTTTTTCCATACCAAAATAACTGCATTTCCTAGGTAAATTGACAGTTGAACCATATGATGAAAATTACGCTTGTAAAACAACCGAAAACAAAATTAATTGGCATGGTTATGGCCATATATATGATCAATCCTTATAAAATTTAACTGGAATAGTTCATGACCAAAACTGTCATACGATGAAAGGATCGTTAGAAAATTGTATACCATGTATTCAGGCAAAATATACACGTAAACTATTTAAAACTGTGTACTAAAGCTTAGTCATGCAGATCTTGTAGAACCATCTGAGGTGGAATCTCTTGGTAACCCAAAATATACTCTTACGTTAATAGATTAATTATAGTGGGAAGATTTTTGTTAATTTCTTAACCTGTAAATCGTAAGCAGTGTCTCGAATAGAAAATTTTATTATATGGGATAAAAACAATGGAACATCAGTATGTAAATTGAGAAGAGTTACTATATACTCTCCATAATCTGATGGCGTTGCTGAGAGTCACAATAGAACAATAGTAAGTTGTGCACTTTTATAGATTTTGGGCATAAGCTGTCGGCACAGCTGTCTATTTACTCAATTAATATCCAACTAAGATAATAAGTACATGACAAGAGAGGAACTGTTTTCAGATAAAATACTAAACATTTACCATTTAAGAATTTTTAGTTCTGAGTGCCATTATTGGCTCCCAAAAACAAATAAATTTAATTCAATAAGAGCTGCAGGAATTATGGTAGGTTACTCTAAAAATCGAAAGGTTTATCGTATTTATGGCCCCAAGGAAGATAAGATCATAGATAGTCGTGATGTAAGATTTATCGAAGACAAAAAGAGTGTACATTTATTACATAATAAAAATATGCAAAAACGTAATGTAGAAGAATGGATGAAACTCCCTTTGTGTGAAGATAAAGCACCGTCTGAAACAGAAAACAAAAATGGATTTGATAAATTATTTGAAAATGAGAGAAGAACTAGTTATAATGATAAAGATTCTAGTTTTTGTGATAGTAAAACTATCTCAGATACTGATAGAGATTAAGAGACCCAAAGTGTCGCTGATAATAAGATGGATAGCAAAAAAAGGGGCATTGATGGTAAACAAATAAATAAAATAGACTTACCTGATAACAAAATGATGATAAGAAGAAGTAATATCGAAAATAAGAAAAACAAGAGATGAAAAGAAAAAGGAAACCTCAGGAAACTAAAAGTTAAAACATAAATTATAAAGAATCGCCTGAAAAAGAAGATAAAAACAGAAATAAAACCTGGTTAATATAAATAAATAAAAGTTTATTCTACCATTTTTTACAATAAGTAAATTTAAATACATTTGATACTGCTGTGCAAAGCTGAGGGCTCTCAGTAAGTGTTTTTTTTTCACCTAGAGAGAGGGCCCGTCTCAATATTATTTTATTATAATGGTGTTTTGTAATATTACTATTTTTATTTTATTTTATTTTTTAAAACTTTTTATTATTTATAACTGTTGATAGTTTTTGTTATGATACTTTTATTCTTTATAATATGCTTTTTGGTTTTATTTTTATCCATTCAATTATCTTTAATTTTAAAATTAATATTTTAATTCTTATTTGTTAGTTTTTATTTTACGATTGAAATGAGTTAAATTTCGTATCTTCTATTCTCTAGTTAGAAGATGATGTTTGATTGTTTTCTTAAACATATTGGCACATCTTTAGATTGTTACTCCCCTTATAGAATAAATAGAGGGGAGTAACAATCTAAATAAGGAGTACGGAATGTTCTTCTTTATACTGTTACTCCCCTTATAAAAACAGAAGTGTGATATTCCTTTGTCCCAAAGTACATTGCACTAAACATCCCTTTGTCTTAATAGTTATTCAGTCAAAGTCATTTATATTCTAAAATGTAACATAGGGGAGTAACAATCTAAAGTAGTACCAACATATTTATATTATTAATATTTTGAAATGAGGCTCGCAGTCTGTTGCAATAATGAGATCCTAAGTAAGTGGCATGTTTTGTTTGATCGCAAGTGGAATTTTAGAAGTTTTCTGTCTTTGCGTACAAATAAGTAGCGGTTGGTAAATTATTATGAAAGTAATGTATCTTTCGTGTAGTGATTTAATTGAGAGTACATTAGATTTAGAATACGTTAACGCGGATTAATATATTTTTGGCTTTTTAATGAAATTTGTAGTATAGTTTTTGTTTTGGTAATGTTTGCAGGTTCTATGCTTGTTGTGGAAGCCTTTCCCCAAGCTGGTTACAATAATTTAGTATGGATTCTACCAGAGCGTGGTAAAGTAATTTTAATATGGACTTATTAGCAAAATTCCCTAATTCTAATAAAACTATATATCGTTTTTCTTACGCTTGTTACCATCCAGCTAATATGTTCTTTCCATTTTAAGTTACCATCTATAATAATTCCTAAATATGTGATTGAATTAATCCTTGATATTGTTTCTTCACAGTTGCAGTTAGTATAGTATTGTGAAGCGCATTTCATAGACTAAGTAAACTATTATTAAAACACTGTTTTATTTTGTTTATTCCTAGTGAAGCATTTTTAAACAGTTGTTCCCACGTGGCTCCTCTGAAATATAGCAAGGTATCATCAAACATAGGAGATAACTTCAGAGTAAGTGTTTTTCAACATTGCATTTGATTGACATAGATCAGAAATAGCCACGGGGCCATTACTGTCCCCTGAGGTGTTCCAAAAGTTACCTTCAAAGGTTCACTTATATGACTAAACTTATATGAATTAGATAATTCTTACATACCTAATAAATATGGGACAGTTAATATGGCACAAATAGATAACATAAATATTCCTAAAAACAATCTGGAAGCCATGACTGTGCCAAAAATCATTCTGTGGAATGGAAAGAAGCCATGCAAAGGGAGATTCAATCTTTGATAAATCATAAAGTTTGGTCTTTAGAAAAACTTCCTATAGGTTCACCATAAAGAAAAATTATAAAATTCATACAATGACAGGTCGTTTAAAAAAAGGGTTCACCATAAAGAAAAATTCCTATAGGCTGTAAACCCATAAAATATAAGTGGGTGTTCGCAATTAAAAATATATTATGTAAACATCAATATAAAGCTAGATTAGTTGCAGTGGGCTGTAGTCAAGATAATTGTAGGTATGGAGAAACATTTGCTCCAGTCACAAAATCTTGAAGCTATGAAAGAGTGGCAAATAGCACACTATGACGTTAAAAGAAGTATTTCCTCCAGAAGGGAGAAAAAATTAACACTCCACCCTAGTTTGTAGGGAGGAATAGATCCCATTACAGCCTAGTTGTGAAAATGAAGGGCGGAAGTAAAAATAAGGGAGGAAAGTAAAAATAGGGGAGGAAAGTAAGTACCCCATTAGCTTAAGTTAATAATACTGACGTTATTTTAAGAAATAATAAGATAATAAGATTTGTGAACAGTAGAGCCAACTTATTTTTCTTTAAAAAAAATCAGTGTTGCCTGTTATATAACAATGATTAAGTTGGCAGTTCTGTTTAACTGAATGACTCGACAGGCTAACAGCTGCTTTATTGTAAATATTATTTTAATTTTATTTTGTTTTCGTTTTAAGAATTAAAAAATTAATTATTCAGTGAATAAATTTAAACATTTGAATTATTATTATAGTTATATTTTTGTTAAAATTATTATTTCATATTTTACGATTTTGGTAGTATTCATATTACGGAAAGATTACATTTTAATTTAAATCAAATTATAATTATTATTAACTGCGGGAAACAGACAGAGAAAAATACACCCCAGCGGGATCCCGGCGCTGGAGTGTATTTTTCTCTGTCTGTTTCCCGTAGTTTATAATAATTATAATTTGATTTAAATTAATAATTTGTAAATTTAGCAATTAATTCCTAAAAAAAATAGTTAAATCGAAATCTTTGGTTTGATTTCTGTTATTTTTCCCCCTTCTTGAGGAAAAATCTTGTACGTACCATGGGAACAAAACGTCATAGTACCTTATAAAATGAATTCCCTTGGCTATACCTTGAGATTAAACTTCATGGTTTCTTCGGCTGCGCCTCAGGAACCAACTACATAACTCCCTCGGCTACGCCTCGAAATTTAGGCAGTATTACCTCTTAAAGAGCAAATATTTACTAATCAACCATCCGAAAATAAAGAAAATACAGAATTAGTGTGCCACCTCATGCAGACCACATATATGGGCCTTAAGCAAAATTGCCATGTTTGGTATAACACATGAAATTCAAATTGATTAGATAACAGATTTTCTAATTTGCAAGATGATCAATGTGTTAACAAGTTTAAATGAAAAACTCATTTTTAAAATTATTCTGATAATAGCCATTCATGTGGATGATTTTATTTGTGTTTATAACAGCACATCTGTATTGAATGAGGCTATCGATGTTCTAAACACAAAGTTTAAAATAACAAAATGTGTAAATTTAGAAAACATTCTTGGAACGGAAATTAGAAGAAATAAATTGGTTATTTTTAATATCGTTATAGTTAATATTTGCCTAATCTATTAATTTAAACTCCTCTCTTAAATCTATAATATTTATTTAAATACATAAGGAATGATATAATATAATACATTTTTATTATTCAGTAAATATTTGGGTAAAGCTATACATCGTTTTCTCAACAATCTAGGTTAAGTTGTCAAGTCAGGCGGTTACATCTGCTTCAACAACCTCAAAGTATATTCACTCACTTGTAGCTTCAAGTTAATATGATTAACTCGAATTAGGATACTCAACATGCATAACAACAAACAAATGGGTTCGAAACAATGAACTATACATCTTAGAGACGCGATAATTAAGTAAAATAATGCCCTTCTGTCCAAATTATCAACTTTGCCGCGTAATACTGTTATCTACTAAAATATACAAGATGCGCATGCTGACTAAAAAGAAAAAAACTAACTTTTTCCCAGTATTATCTGCCTATGATGGTTGAAAACAAGGTAAATTTCTTTTGAAGGAGGAGGTAGGTTGAAAGTGAAGGAAACTTTTCACACCTATTATCCATTCCCCTCCCTTCTTCCCCCCTAATTTTTCGGGAATTTGCCTAAACGCTTCCCTAAAATAGATAATAACTTGGCTCATCTCGACGGCCTCGTCCCTTTTCAAAGTGTTTTACCACGCACCCTATCTCCTGTCTTTCCTTGTTCTGACATGATCTGGGGAAAATAATTCCTTCTTTTTAAGACCGGCCCGGTATACAAAGAAATAATCCGGCTCACCTTCACTCCTACTAAATATTACAAAGAAAACGCCGACGATTTTTAAAAGATTATCTCATCTAGTAGTAAATCGTCCTTTTCCCCGTTCTGCAAAACCTAATGCTGTTGATCAGGACGAAAAATAAAAGTAAGTCCTCGCTATTTTAACTATATTTTGATAGCTTGTTCAATTATATATTACCTGAGAGGCAAAATCGTTAGTATTTTGTGTTTAATCAGGTTATTGTTTCGAATTATGTAATTTTATTTGTTGCCAGTAAATTCAATCAGAACCAAAATGATTTTCAAGTTCCATTTTTACTTTGTTCAGAATTAATCAGTGCGCTATATATTTTTCAATAAAGCTACTGCAAAACAGATACAGAACAAAGTATAATATTCTTCTTGTGTCATCCCGGTTATATATGTTTGATACTGTCATCGAATTCACGAATAAAATATCGAATAATTAATGAACGTCTCCACTCCAATTCGAAGAATTAATAATAGGCTAAAGGTAGGGCTAAAGAATTATTATACATATTTTTATTTGTCTGAAGTTGGAGTTGTAGTTGTCTAAAGATGAAGACTGGTCTAATTTATTTGTTAAAGTGTTTCAAGTGAATGGAGCAGATGTTTTTAGTGATCTCAAGAAGGTACAGCCACTTAACTGCAACAATTAGTTGTTTTGACTTAAATTTTGTAGTACCACTTCATAATTATGCCGAGAGAGGTTAATAGAAAGTAATACAACAATATTTTCAGACTTGACTAAACCACTGATCTCACAACTTTTTAGGGACAATTCTACGAGCGGTGAAACGATGTAGAGCTACGATGATCAGCAGATAAATTGGTCAGAACTTTAATATGTACCGCTTCAACAGCAAAACATACAAATAAGGCAAAATAGGCATTGTAAGTCCGGACGCAAACTTTCTTTTAAAGTGTATGGTCCTGCAAGATCAACTCCGCAATACAAGAAAGCAAGATATGGTTTAAGTCTGGCTGGAGGCAAGTCACCCATCGGAGGAGAAACAGTTTCACCTTTGAATCGAGCACACTCAACACAGCTGCGTAAAACTTGAAGGATTATATTGCGATTATATTAATTATGCGAAATTTTTTATTTAACAAGGTTTAAAGTTTCTTGTGGCCAACATGATAATAATGTAAGTGATATTTAAGGATTATTAATCGGAGTTAGTAGACTGTGATTATTAAGAAGAATGGGACGCTTTCGTGCGAAAGAAAACTCACTGTTAACTAAGCGACCACCAACTCTTATCAGACCAGCTTTTTCTAAGAAAAGAAAAAGAGACAGCAATTTAGAAGGGCATAGCCGGTTGGATGATAAACATTTACGTTCTGCGGAAAAATTAATTTTTTGATCTGGCCTGATGCAAAAATGAAATAAGTATCGAGTTCCTTGGGATACCGCTTTAACGGGACTTTATATTACGGATATTAAACATAAATCTAAAAATAAATGAAGTGACACGTTGAAGTTTAAAAAAAGTTGAATATTTGTACAACCAATAAGGAACGGCTTCAGAGGGTTGAGCCGTGATGGTAGATAAAACTGAGGTATTATCAAGTTTGACTTCAGGTAAGCTAGCAAGAGGCATCTTGTTTAAAGGCCAATATTCACGGGGTTGTAAGTGTAAGGCCCAGGAGGGACCAGTGAACCAGGTGGAAGCGAGAGACCTCTTGAAGCTACACCACTGATATTATCTTCAGATACCACGAGACACCATTGAGTATAGCGGTTACACGATCGGTAGAGAATTGTAAAAAGAGATGGGTTGAGCTGTTCAATTTCTGCGTACAGTTGTTGATTACTAGTTTATCAAAATTAATTCATTTAACTGGAGAAATGGGCAAGTTTAAAAAAACATGTTCCCAATGCATTCTTTATTAAATTTCTTGCTGTGTATTGATAAGTTTTAGTCTGATTTACGGCAGCAAGCAAGCAGGTGTTTGTTATACTTGGGTGCACACTCCCTTGTTGAAAGCGTATTCTTTTCTGACAAATCCCAGAATATGTTTACAAGAGCCATTGTAATGTGAATAGCTAGATATGACTGAACAGTATGTCGTGCTTGTACTAGTTTTACAACAGAAGTAAAAAAGAAAGAGTTGGCTTTATCCCAATTTTAAAGCTTGTCTATTAATAAGAGTGTGAAACTAAAGTTGGGATTACATTTAATGTATCTTTTCCACACCCACCCTATTTACTTTTTCATATTAGTTCAAAAATGAAGTAAGTACAGCTAGCAGAATTGCCCGCTTTTCAGAACGCGATGATAGTTTGATCGCTGTCTGTTCTGACAGAGTTATTTATTGAGTTTTGAATGATTAACATGTATACACGTATAGTATAAACAGTTTTCAGCAGTAATTTCTGCCGTAATTTTCAGAAGATAGTGAAAAGAAACGTTGTTGTTCGGATGGATTCCTTAATCTTGCAAACTTTGGTTCCCACATAGTTCACAGTTTAATCCATATTTCAAAAGATGAGACTCGTATTTAAGTGGTGTCGTCAGATGTAAATATCCAATTGAAAATAGCAGCGAGAGATGGGTTGTGGAAGGTGAGTTTCTCTCTTTTACCATCGTTGAACCGAGATAACGAGGGGGAAAGCACGAGGAATAGGTCTGACGGCGGGAATACACATTTATCATCAGCACATTAATCAGGTGAGAATACCCGAGAGGTGACAAGCCATTAGCTATGCGAGACAAATCCCTTCACACGGAATTTATCTTTACTAGACTCACCCTGACAAACTAATTATCTTTTGCAACTCTCTCAAAACAGTGAAAATCTCAGACGGCATTAAGGAAAAACAATGGTGGAATTAAAAACGCTTCTGCATCCAACCAAAACCGTCGAATACCATTTCTTATCGAAACCTTTCACCTACATAAAGCAAAGGTTTTCCATTGCTCTTTCTTTTCTAGGTATGAAGGTTTAAAGTTCATCTCCCGCCAACCGTGTTTTTAGAAATTAACAGCATTATAAGCACTTCTTTAGATTGTTACTCCCCTTATAAAAAAAACAGGAGGGAGTTACAAGCTAAAGAAGGTGTGCGGAGTTTTCTTCTTTAGACTGTTACTCCCCTTCTAAAAACAGAAGTGTGATATTCCTTTGCCCAAAGTACATTGGACTAAACATCCCTTTGTCTTAATAGTTACTTAGTCAATGCCGTTTATACTCTAAAAAAAATCCTAGGGGAGTAAAAATCTAAAGAAGTACCATAAGCACTAACTCTTGTAGCCTGGAAATGCTTTTTATTAAAAAGGACTCATTATCTCAAAATTTTAGAAGTGACATAGATAATTTGCATGTTGTGTATTCTGGACTGATTGAATAGAGTATTTTTAATGTGTTTATAATGTTTTTTAATGTTTTTAATGGTTGTTGGAAGTTTTTAGATTTGTTTTATAAAAATTTTTGAATTCAATTTGTATGTAGTTTTGGTGTGTTGCCGCTAGATGGCGCCACCGGTTAAGTTTTATATTGTTACCTTCTCTTTTTGGTTACCTCTTTCTATTTACTTTTTGTTGCCTACTCATCTAGTCAATTTTAATGTTTTCTTTCCATTATTTATTATATTAATTCTCACTTCAACGTTTCTTAATGTAAGTTAAAATCTTTGCGCTTCCATAAGAGTTTTTCTGTTAACTTTTCTCTTATATTTAGTTGCATTCTTTGTAAACCTTTTATATTTCTTCTGTTTTAGATCCTCTGAAGAAGGTTTTAAATAAAGCCGAAACGTCGGGTTTTTAAGTATGTTGTGAGTGGTGTGAGTTGGTTTTTGTTTTGTGACCGAACCCTGGGTTTTTTTTCAGTGTTTTAAATATATGTATATATATATATATATATATATATATATATATATATATATATATATATATATATATATATATATATATATATATATACATATATATATATATATAAATATATATATATATATATATATATATATATATATATATATATATATATATATATATATATATATATATATATGCTGAGTTGGTTGTATATTATGTCCCATTGATCAACATTCTGATGTTAAATCAATGGGCAAAGTCATCTAGTAAATACTTTTTTACCCTCTATGGTCGAAAATAACATAACATTTCAAAATAACTGGTTATTGGAGAATAACAGTCCATCAGATAAAATGTTACTGAGAAAGACCTGTTATCGAATTACAGTTCACACTATAACAGCTCAGATAATAGATCAGATCATCTGTTATTGTTATTTTATAACAGAACGGAATCAATAACGTTTGATGTAAGAAGAAAAAGATGCAATGAACTGTTATCGTTATAACACTTCGCTAATGTTACTGCCATTTATTGTTATTGTTTCGTTATTGTTATTCGGATATTTTCTGTTCTCTGCCCTGTTTCTGTTAATTCTTTCTGTTCTCTGCCCTGTTTCTGTTACCTAAGTTTAAATAATTTTATTATAAACGGCAAAGATTTCGCTGTCGTAGGGTAGAGCTCGGTTCTAACTTGCATGGGACCCTTGTTCTCCTCCGAGTCCCAATGTCCCTTACCTTATGGCTTAGGGCAATTTATTACCTATATCTATCTGCATTGCGTTAGTATTAACTCTAACTCTTCTTTGCCTTGCCTATCCAAAGAGTGTCTTGCTTCTCTTTCTCTTTGAGGCGGCCACCTCTGACAATGGTGTTACCGTGGTTGATAATAATTGGCCCACCTTCCGGGTATCTAAGATACACTCTACCTCCAGTTTCTCTGAACCCATTTTCCGATATTATACCTCTGTACATGACGTCACACCATTGCAACTATTTTTGACGTATTATCAATTATTATTATTATAGGCTCATATCGTTTTCTAAAGGGTATTTTATTTTATGTTGTTTGTCGAATAGTCGGTTCATTCTCGTTTTAGGATTAAGGCCCCGTGACTCTACAAAGGTGGTTTTAAGAATATGCCTGTCTTTCGGCCTTGAACCATTGCTTATAAATGAGAAATTCAATTTTTATAAGTTTTTGGTAGTATTCATGCTACCAAAAACTTATAAAAATTGAAAGTAAATAAAATAATAATATTCTCTCCATACTAGATAAGAGATTAAAATTTATAAAATGTATCTAAGCCTAGACAATAATAATTATAATGGTTACAATAATAATAATATTCCAAGGAATGGAAACAATTTTAATAATCAGAACAATGCTAACAATTTTAGAAATAATTATAATAACCCTAGATTTAATAATTATCCAATAAATAATTATAACAATTACAATAGATGCCAAACTCCAAACAATTATAATAATCTTAATCAAAATCAATTTAATAGAAATGGTCAGAATAATATGGTAAATAATCCAAATGAAAAGACACTAACTCCGATGGATGTTAATCAGGCTAAAAACGCTGGAATGATTAATCTAAATGTGCAAGACACAGAAATATTAAATTGTGGAAATATAATTCAAATCAAAATAAGTATGAATTAGGAAATTATTTTCCTTTTTGAGAACAACCCTCTCCAAACCTGGAAAGCTAATAAACAACAAAAAACCTTTTGCTGTACCTTGTTTAATTATTATTTTGTGTGTGGAAACTGGTAAAATAATGCGTAATAGTCGACTTCAGCATAAAGACTTGTCTTGTTCAAAATTTAATATGTATTAATTTTGTACAAACCAAAGTTTATGCTAGACCCCGTATATTTCAAAATATTTGTGGAAAACGATTAGAACATATCATTTCATCTCCCCTCCCTGCCAAACCCGACGCATTTGGGTCATGTAACTTTTTATCAATTCCTATACAAGGAGTGTGTAGAACAATAGGGCGTGGGGTAAAACTTTATTGGATGTCTGGGTTTGGGCAAATATTGAGCTAGTTTTACAGTACTACTTCCCTTTTATAAATAATTTATTATACTTTATCGCCTGCCCATAAAGGCAGGCGATAAGTAGTAGTTCGCAGGTAAGTAGTTTTCTTTCGTCTTCATATTCTTCAATCAGTTTTTTCCCTAATTTCTCTTACGTTAGGTGGAAAGTATTCAGTTTTATATAAATATATTCCAGTTCTAACAGACCTATTATTGTTAAGCATAACTTCTGCCTTTTTGATTTTTGTTCCTCTTGTATACCATGAATAAATGGTACTTCTTTAGATTGTTATTCCCCTATGTTTTTTTTAAGAATATAAATGACTGACTAAAAAACTATGAAGAAAAAGGGATGTTTAGTCCATTGTACTTTGGGACAAAGGAATATCACTCTTCAGATTTTATAAGAGGAGTAACAGTCTAAAGAAGAACATTCCGTACACCTTCTTTAGATTGTTACTCCCCTTTGTTTTTTTTTATAAGGGAATAACAATCTATAGAAGTGCCGTATAATTATTATTTGTTGTTAACTCCTTGTTAAGGGATGTAATTCTTTTTTGTTACTTTTCTACATAAATTATACAAAACATTTTAGTTGTAATCTTCTACTTTCATTATTAACTAAATAGTTTTTAAAACTTGTTCTAAGTCGAACTAATGCGGTTTCATCCATCTTATAATTATTATATTATTTCTGATTTATGTATTTATTTTTCTCTACCAATAAGAGAATATAATACAATTAACAATTATCTATTTCGACAATAGAAAAATTAATGATATCAAATTTACAAAATGTGGAGACTATTATATAATGTGCTAGAAAGTAGTTCAAGATACTAGAAACAGTTGTGGCTATGTCATAGAGAATTTATATTGGATTCTCAATCTAGAAAATTGCAATAGAATAAAATTTCCAAATAACTCGATGAATATGAGAGCTAAATATTGTTTCTGTTCTATTAAGGGATACACCTAGTATACGAAGCATACAGAGTGGTATTTTGTGATTTAATCCATGTACGCGTAATATGTTAAGAAAATATAGTGTTATTTTTTGTTTCCTGGGTCCTCTATGATTTCCGGTATATGTTAACCTAGAAACTAAACCGGTTACAAATAAGCGGCTGTTGGAACGAGAGAACCTGGTCAGCTATATAATGGTTATTTCAAAACCTCCCTCCCCCTGTGTTGCCGAAGGGGAGACACGGCCAAGAGAAGCGTAGGGGATAGGGGCAGACAATAAATCCACTTACGATTCAAAATCATACTACGAACTGAAATGTCGTCCCCGAACTCTGTCCCCCACTCCGCTCTGTTTTTAATATTCATACAAGGCATCAAATCCGAAATTAAACAAACGTCCACAATGAGAGAAACATCTGTATTCCACTGCAACATCGCACCCCCCCCCCCCCCCCCCAACCCCTCCCTCCCGTCCAAAGCCCCCTTTCTTCATTGATGAAAAAAATATTAAACGTTTTCAATCCCCCTTCTCCCCCTCGGTTCTTTGAATCGTACAATACATTCTGTATAACATATTATAAGTAATTCTTCTTTTTTTTTTGTAAATTAATTTATTTCAAAATGTTTATTCTGCAGAGCTTATTAAACAAAATAGGCATGCCTTAAAACTATGTGTAGGGAATATTTGAGACATTAGTGGCTATATTCCCTAGATTAAACTAAATTACCTTGAATTATTGATAATAATTTAACGATTTTTTAAAAACAAACAGTTGCACATTTATCGAGTCCATCATTAAACATAATATGTTGGTGGTAATTTCGTTAATTATTATTTTTAATTTCATAAGTATAAATTAATTGCATGATCAGTGTTACATTTCTTATTAATAAAACAATGAAAGAGGGGGTTCTTCGACATAAACCTTCGTTAGACACAAGTAATATTTACATTAACAGTAACAAAACTATTAAATTTAAAACTAATTTATAATTTAGGCAACATTACTGCTAAATTATAGAGTTCAAATGAAATAATTTATGAAACCTCTATAATATGAAGTTCACTACAAGGAATCTCCAATCGTTAATTATTATCGTGATAAAATCTATCTACAAATCATCATCATCACCAACTACAATACTCTCCTTAACTTAAAATCTGTATAAAGCCTCATCCATAGCATATACGTACCCACTAACTAAGCAATATATATATATATATTTGTATATATATATATATATATATATATATATATATATATATATATATATATATATATATATATATTTGTTTGTGTGTGTGTGTGAATATGCCACACCAAATATAATACTAATAACTAACTAAATTATGAACCTGTATGAGAAAATTAGTAGTTTAGATTAATACATTATTTAAAACTACTATAACTTTTTTCTCTTATAAATAATTTTGACATTTAAGTGTAATTGGTGTGTTTTTGCATCCGAGCTCACCAAAGGTTACGGAACAACTGTGATTCTACTAAATTATCAATTTTTTCTACAAAATCTAAACATTCTGAACAGATCCAGGGGTTTTTCTTGGTCCTTTTTTTGTCTTTTTTTTGTTTTGTCTTTTACCTTACACCTTGAAAATTTTACTCTCTTGGGATTTGGAAATTGAAATGCATCTATCTTCTTATTGAATTTATTTACCATTAAGCCATGTATTATTAAGGATTTTGGAGGAAGAAATAAAGAATTATTATTACGGTGAATTTAGATGAAATGTTTAATAATAATTTGTTAAACACTTGTTTCTTTTATGCACCATATATTGTGTCTTTTCTTGTATTTACTGTTTTAGTTTTCACTCTGAATGAAGACTCAATGACATCATCAAATCCATTGGAGCCGAAAATTTAGGCTTAAGTGTAGTGTTTATTTGACCGGAACCCTGAGTTGAGTTTTTCTAAATATTTATTCATAAAAACTACAGAAATCCTATTTGTGCTGCCTAAATAACTGCTAAGCCCGAAAATTCTTATTAGAGAAAGACCGTCCGTCCAAATGATAATACAGGTACGTTGTAATTGGCCGTCGTTATTATGACGCTTCAATTGCAAGAAGTAAGAAACTACAAGGCAGAAAACTACATGCAGGTGCCTATCATGTTTTATAGAAAGGGTCGTCCCTCACCCCTTCCTCGGTTACGTGCTGCTTAAATTGCTTACTTCAACTAAGATAATTTGACATGCCACATCATGCACTGTGGAATCTGTAAAGAGCGGTAGGGTTTTGCCACATTGACAGTTTAATGGACAGTCTAATTGATATAGCATTTCCATTCGGCAAACCGACAAATTCAAACCAAGAGTATACAACAAAATAAGCTCGATATTCCTAATCCAGTGTTATTTATTCCGGTTGTAACCAATTATAGATGCACGGGCTTCTCCCAAATCGATCTAATTATACGATGAATACGTGAAACAGCCCTACTTCTGGACGAGAAACCTTCATCAGAGTTGTATTAAAAACAGTATTAACCCCTTGTCTGAAATAAATAGAGACGGCCAAAAGTCTAGTGTTATAATGTCTTATCAATAAGTTATCTTTCTAAATGTTAACGCGTAGACAGTGAGGTCTGCCTCTAAGCTTAAGTAATATGCTGAGCTTATCATGGTATGATTAAAAATCTAGTTCAAGGGGCTTGTCCTGTGCAAGCCTTGTCTTTCATACTAGACATGTAGGTTTCTAAAGACTAGATTGTCTACTCTTTAGAAATGGGTCAGAATCTTCTAGAATTTTTGCAGCAGAGGTTGTTAAGCAGAACTCATTCCTTCTGAACTCCCTAATTTAACGTGTAAGAGAAGGATTTCGATCTATTTCACTTACAGAAAGCCTAAAGAAAGGCAAAGAAAGAAAGACTATTATAACCACACACTGTGTTAAATTTGCAGGACAAAACTTTATAGATAGATATACAACCAAAATGTGTCCCTTGCAATGGTACTCGCTTAGCCAGCTATAGGGGTTGTACAGTTATCAAAGAGCTTAAAAAATGTGATGAAATCCAGTCTATAACAGTTGTCAATAAAATCGATAAGCCCTATCAGCCATCGATTGCCGCAATCTCTTCGCAACTACCATCTCTTCACTTCAACCAGCGTTAACTAATGAAAGTAGTCAATTTGATGTCCCAGAATATTAAATACACCAGAATAATACACATATTATTGCCGGTGTAAGCTATGCTATTACCACCTCTGGAGTAGCTCCTAGACCACGCCTAACACCAACACCTGCCTCCAATATAACAGCTACCCTACAGTCTTTCTTACACAACCTCCGCATCATCATCAATCCTCTCCTCACTGCGCTAAGCACATTTAAAAGCTTCATTCAAACGCTTCTTCCCGTCCCTCGGCCACTGCAGTGAACCCTTAAACTCACCGTTCCCTCATCATCTTTCTATTGAATGCTAATAGTGCAACACTTAACGGGCAAGAACTTGACACTCTTCTTGAAGACATAGGATCAACATTGCCCTCACCACAAAACAAATTCCACTACACGATCCTATTTTTGCATACTAATTTACACATCCTACAGAACAGATCAACAATATAACACTTCACATTGGGTAGTGCGATCCTAATACGAAATTTTATTTCCCACCTACTTGCACAGACTCTATCAGTGTACTTCCTTATCCTTATACTCTTTACCATTCAATTTCACAATCTCCTCAATATATTGCCCTCCACACCATCCCATATTCCAACAAGACTACCTTTCTTAATTCCAATCCCTAAGACCCAAATTCATTGCAGGTGGAGATTATAACGCAAGCCATCCTCAGTCGGGATGACGAGCACATGCATGTGTAATCCCCGTTGTGTAACCCTCCTAGACGCCTTGTCCTCAACAAACATCAATCTCCTTTCTCTCAATCAATACACTTTCTTTCCTACTGATCCAAATAAACTTCCAGGTATCCTAGATTATTTTATTTCAACTCCCATACCTCATCTACACCCCACTACTTCAATTCTTGGCGATCTCTTCTTAGACTTTAGTCCTGTACTCTTCATCCTAGATATCAACCCTCTTTTATGTCTACCAGATACTAGATTTTAGAATTTCGCTTAAAACACCAATGGACATTGACGAAGCAGTACAATTACTAACTGAGACCACAAAGGCTTCAATGAGGGACTCGACTCAATCAGTCACTAACAGAAATGACCGTAGATTTAGCTTACCAAGTGACATACGGACATTAATTAATGAAAAAAGACGAGCTAAGATTCACTGGAAACAACTATATACCCATCAGACAAACGAACTTAGAATATTGCTGGCTGATATTTGACAAACTTACTGAGACATTATAAGGAAGACAACAGACAACTCTCCTCTCGTTATGTTTCTTCCTTACCATGTGGAAAGGGCTTGCCAAACTTCCTCGAGATAGCCGACAAATGCCTTAAGCTATCATACCTTCAAATGCTTTCTTTGCTTAAGCTGGGAAGTTAGGTGATACGAATGTATTTGTATAGTGATTTCAGGTATCATTCTGAAACGGATGCAAAAGAAATTTTAGCGATAATTAGAGAGATGAATGAAGAAAAAGAGATTGCAAAGAATATTTCCAATGCTCAAGAATAGGAAGTAGTGCTAACAGAAGCTGAGGATGGGGCAGATAGTGTCCTAGATGATGGATGGAGTGATTTAGATGAAACTTTCGCAACCATAGATAATTTGGGTAAAGGTATCCTTAGACAACATATGAGGTAAGGACTTTATCATTTAATGAAAAACAGTGCCTAAATTTAGAGGAGCCTTTCATTACTGAGGATAAAATACCTAATCCTGAACCATCTTTGGAGCCTATTCCTTGTTCTACAAAACCATGCCCCGGTCCATATTTGGAGCCTACAAAGAAACGTCAGAAAAAAACCATTCCACCTACAACTCAACGCATGTGGGAGGATAAAGATCTAGAAACTTTCTTCAAACTTTCAGAAGATTCAAGTCAAGAGCCATCCTTCATTGAAGAATGGCGAAATAAAAATTTGAAACCTTTAAACATTTTTAATTTTTATTTTATTTTGGAAACAGTTTGTGAAGAGACTCTCATATATGCCATTCAAAAAGGTCATCAAATTTAATGTTCCACTGAGGATATCTTGAAATATATAGCAATATTATGTTATCAGGATACTGTCCAGTAAGGCATAGGAGGATGTATTGGGAAACATGAAGCAATTCCCATAACGAAATTGGTCACCTCTATGCGAAACAGTATATCAGGGGTAAACCTGTGTGTTATAACTACAAATTTTGGTGGCTTACAACTTCTAAGGGATATTTTTTATTAAAATTTGAACCATATATGGGCGCAGGAAACTCAGTGCCAGGAATGACTCTCGGATCCTCTGTAACCCAAAAATTATGCTTTGATTATCTTCCTAAAAAGGCTACTGTTTTTTTTTATATATATATATAATTATTTCAATTCCATCCCATTGCTGGACAACTTTACTTCTCAAAATTTAAATTGTATAGGAACAATTAGGGCTCATCGTATTCAGAAATCACCATTGAAAGACTTAAAAACAGAACCAAAGAGCTCATATCATGGTAGAAAGGGCGATGATATAGGTGGTATGATAATAATATAGTGATTGTTGCCACTAACATGAGTCATCCAGGTGTTCTTCGAGAAAATCAATGTCGTCGTAGGGAAAGAAAAGAAAAAAATATAAATATGTCCCTCAGCCGCAACTCATAAGTGAGTATAACAAGCATATGGGTGGTGTAGATCTATTTGACAAACTAAAAGCAGAACACCGCGTCATAATTAGAAGCAAGAAATGGTATTGGCCATTGATAAGATTTTGCTTGAACGGAGCTGTGGTAAATGCTTGGCTTGTCTGTCTATCTTATGCTTGATAAGAACATGACTTCTTGAACTTACAAGGAGCATTGTTTTGTCGATTTTGGCCAGCCCTGAAAGAGAGTTGCCAAAATGAGTAAAAAAAAAAAAAAAAAAAAAACCCGCCCTTGTCCCTACTACTATGTATTAGGTTTGATTGAACTGATCATCTAGGGAATGAAGAACTAACACAAAGACGGTGCGGCCAGTGTAGACAATGAACCAAATTCAAGTGTATCAAATGTAATATTAGGCATCACCCGAAAAATGTTTTGTTCAATTTCATAAGAATTTTATTTTATTTTTATTGTTTTTATTTTAACAATTTTTTTGTAACTTAGAGATATTTTATATGTGTATTTGTCTATAATTTTATAAATACTTACTTAATCATTTTTACTTTTTATATTTTTGTTACCAATTGTAATATTTTTCTTCACACATTTAAAACTTTTTTTATTAAAATATATTTTAGACAAAAATTATGTATTATTTTTCCTTAAATCAATTTAAATTCTTAATGCCCACCTTATGAAGAACTAACACAAAGACAGTGCCAGTGTAGACAATGTACCAAACAAATGTGTGTGTGTATCATACGTACAAAAAATGGCATGAGCACACCTTAATTTAATGGCCAATGTATGATATATCATAAGTTCAAATTGATCAAAATTTGATCATAAATGAAGAATATTGTTTTCTTTATAAGAGCAATATAAAGACTAACATATCAAAAAATGGTAAAGAACTAACATTTTTTTGTATCATGGCCAGTAATGGGTTAAGCTAATTTAGCCACATCTAGCCGTCGAATTTGTGGTAGATTGGTGGTCCAGAAGTTTGCAAATAATTTGTAAATGCATTATGTTTCTCAGCGTCCTAAAATTTGGTTTCTTCACAAAGCAGTTCTGGAGAACATTATAGGTGTTTTTGTTGTCACCCTTTTTGTCAAAACATTAGTTAGACTGTCAGTCAATCGCGCATTTTTCAGGTCAATAAGTAATCCATGGTAAGAAAGCCAGCGCCTATTCTACTTAAACGTATTTCTTAGTCCGATGTCTAGAATAAGTTTCGTTAAACCGAATGTCTATATTGTAGAGCAAAGCAAAATATTCATAATAAATAATGAGCGTTAGTAGCAAATAATCGGGTTGAGGTTTGACATTTAGCCAGTCGAGAGTTAAGGAGACTAACGGAGAGATCAGCGCGCCCGAGACTATCAAAAAATGCAGTTTCGAATTTCAATCTTTGATGAACAGGCAGAATTTTACTATACCAGCCGTTTCAGTCGCTGTACATCACGCCATTATCTAACCACTAATTAGAAAATGTCCATAAAACCCGACAGAAGGAGCAAGATTATAAAAGAATACGCGCAGAACCTGGTAGATCGGGGTACTGTCAGAAAGTCAATCTCTCCGTACATTATTACCCTAGTATTAGTTCCGAAACCTCCCAAGACCAGACGAAGAACCACGTCATGGATGAGTTGTGAACTATCGTGAACCAAACAAAGTAACGGGGGAGAAGCGGTCTCCATTCCCAAGGTTGGAAAATATACTTGATAAAATTAAAGGCACCCGAGTATTCAGTACCCTTGACAGTTTTTTACAAGGCGAAGATATGAGTTAAACGACAGTAAAAACATCCGGAATATAAAGACTGTGAACTCAGTCGGCTGGTCAACAAATTTACCGATTACAGTTTTGAATTCATGAGAAAACCTATCAGTCCCAAGACGTGCCTTTGATATTGCGTCGGAAATAAATGGTATTTTTCAGTCATTTTCTTCGTCTCTATCGGTATAGTAACGCAGGTTTGTGGTGAATAAGAGCGAATAGAGACCGGAAGGTTCCTTCGAACTCTCCGACAAATTAACGTTAAATATTTCCAACGCTATCCTCAAACTCCTTAGATAAAAGTATACCCGCTCCGATGGGATCAATATCTACCGCAGCGTTGCCTATTAGCAACTCATTATTCTCATTTAATCGGACTCCGGAGACAGTGTCCAAGTTCACGGGGTCCGAGAGAACCATCTCGATAGATGGACGTGGACGTGCGAGAACAGGAAACTCTTCCATTAATTTAGACTTTTCCTGCATCGACTGTTCGGCAAACGATTCCAGGACCGATATTTCCGAAATTCGATTTCGGTGGAGGTACTGTCTGAACACCGATGGACGGCTGAGGGTATTCTGTACTTGTGTAAGCGTCATTAACATTGTAACGAGGTGCAGGAATCTTTTTGTTAAAACTGCTGTTACTGATCAACTGTATTGTTGGCGAATATGCTTTCACCATCTTTCTTGACCACTCGTCTTTCACCATTTTATTCTTGTAATACTTAAGATTTCAAATGGTACGTAGAATTAATAAGATCCGAATGTAAACCTCTACGTTCTATGAGACGGTCTACGTTAAACTATTATAGAAATAATCATATTCTAGTTTGTAATCTAAAACATTCTTCACTGTATAAAGACTTTTTATTATTTAAAATAATATTATTGTGATAATTTGATTTCTATTCTACATTTTAATTCTGGTACAAATTGATAATAATGTACTGATTGCGGTTAGAGTTATTAACCTCTTACCTGATATCATGGCCAAAGTAAGGTCTTATCGCTTATCTACAAAACTTTTTTAAAATTTACAAATAACTGGAATGTATTACTATATGTTAGCATTTATCGACTCAAGATAAAATGACGGGTTCGAATACAAAATTCGGTAAATTAATTTGTGTGTAATATAAATATTGTTACACCAGTCAAATATTTCAAGTGTAATTGACTGACTAAATAGAAGCGCAAGCAAAATATGTTCACAAACTTAAAAAAAATTCTAAAAGTTATAAAAAGTTTTAAAAACTTTTAAAAGTTTATTTTTAGATAAACAAACTTAAATTACATAAATAACTGTCTCAAAATGTTATATATCGTAGTTATATATGGCAGAGACATCGCCCAATTTAAGAATTACTTTGATACAAGAACTAATGACAAAAATAACGAAATGATTGTAAGAGAAGTACTAAAATATAATAATTAATGTAATGTTTAAAATATAAAAATGAAATGCACTCGGCTCTGGGTGTGGCCGGCTTATATTATACTTTTAATATTGCTGAGGTGTCTTTGTCATTCTGTAACTGTGTGTCTGTATGGATTTGTATTAGTGTCGATCTCAGCATTCTATTTGAAAATAACTCCTCCTAATTTTGTCAAAGTCCAAAATTTGTCAAAGTTATTGTTACAACTTTTTTTTTTCTTATAATATTTAAATATTAAGTATACAATAAAAGCAGGGGGTCAAACTGATGACAATAAAGTTACTGTAAAAGTCAAAACGTTTAAAATTAATAGGGTCTGACATTTGTGACATTTCCTTTTGATAATTTACCTCTTAAAGTACATTACCAATTTGCAGATCTAAGGGGGTGTAAATTTAAACATTTAGATTGGGTTTTAAAATTATCTTGCTCAGACATATTCATTTGCGGGATCGCTATATTCTTCTAATACATATTAGTGTTAGAGAAAGTTTTCAATATATAGTTTTTAATTTTTAAATTACAGTGTTAAGCTAATTCAATTAAGTTAGTTGCTTCTAAATAGTACATTGTATTATTTTCATTGCAATTCTCTGTAACTAAAAGTTTTGAACTGGATATTTTTCTTTTGCTGTATCAATTTTGGTTACATATACATTGTTTAGTTTTATTTTATTTATCTGACACACATTTTTTGAATTTAGGTGTAACAATAGATTTGTTTCACAACAATCATCAGTGATTGGATGAATTACCAACTCTTTACAAATATATAATTTATTCATTTTAGTTTTACATTTAACATTAGAAAAAGTATGAAACTGGTGGATTCTATAGGTCAAGATATCGATTTATTTCGTTTTTCAGAGTGGTTTACGAAAATTTCCAAAAATTGCATTATATTTCGAAAACTAAATGAGATAGAGAAACTTTTTGATGTCTTCACACACCGGTCTTCAGACACCGCACAATTTAAACTTTATTACACTGCCTCAGTTTTTTCTTGTTTTGGCCAATGTTTCTGATTTTATTCAGAGGCAAGTTAATGCATTAGAAGTTTCAAAGTTTGGACTCACATGGAAACTCTAAAACGGCAAATGATTTGTTTAAAAACACTCTTACTAAACTAGAAAGGTTTTACCGCTACTTCTTCAGGTAGTTTTAATTGTTGTCTTGTTGTTAAAGAAGACCAAAATATTTACGTTTGTCCCGATTATTTACAAATGACGCCTATGCTGCGAAAGAAGACATTTCGTGAGTTAAGACATTGTTTTAACAGTCTCAAAGATCATATGGTATACTTCTGTACGTCTGAAGTGTTGTGATCGGCGTGTGAGGGTACACCATTCCTACATTTATACGACTTTTAACCACTTCAGTTCTCGTAACGTGAAGGAGAGCTCGCCATCTAATGCTTCCACTTCTGTCCTTTCACAAACTTCTCCATTTATTGACCCTGTTTGACTCTAAGTGTCATTTGTCTGCGAGTGGACTTCATAGTTTTTCATTTTCTTTCAAAACTGTATTGTTGGGAACTGCACTTATCCACATTTAAGACGTTCAAGAAAATTATGTACTAGTTCGTGCGTTAATCAATTGTGGCGCACAAACCTGTTAAAGCGGATGCGGTTATACTTTCTAAGATTTATACGAACGCCTTAGATGAGCATCCCTGCTGAATTTTGTTGTCAATTCAATATTTTGATCCTCACTGATGCCAATTACGACACCTCGTATACTATTGATTTTCTTATAACTGCTGATCTATTCCCGTTCTTGTACGATGGTAAGCGTAATCATAGGTGGAAACAGATCCCCCTCCAGCCCATCGCAGTATTTTTGGTTGAGTTATTACTGGTGAAATTAGTTTTAATTCTTCTTCTATGCCTGTTGTTGTTTGTTATCTACTCTCTGCTAAATTACCTTTGGAACATTTAGCAGAGAGATTTTCGGAGAGTGAGGAACGTCCTGAAATTGAATGCGTCATCAGTTCTGATGATAAAAAAATAGGAATATTCTTTTCAGGACGTATCCTACCGCTCTGAGTATGGTGGAAATGCTATTCCTTTTTCTCTTCATAATGACAACCTAGAGTTCAGTGGCGACTTTAATAAACATGCTATACCTTCCTTGTAAAGTACCTATGGAACGTCACCTTAATAATCCACTTGAACTTAAACATATGTATTATATCCAAGACTACAAACATCTCAGACACCTTACATGTGTCTGAGATATAATTATATTTTACTTTTTTTTATAATTTTATTTACTACTGCACTATTTATTTTATTTATCCCATACTGTATTAAAATCTACTGCGTTGCTCTTTGTTATGTTTAAAATCATATTACCAGACCTCCCAACGGTCAATCTTTTAAAATTTTTTGCCTAAAGCACAGCGATTTTTTTTTTTTATACCATTCCCTTATTTTTACCATTTATGCCTACCTTTATACTATTCCAACTGTTATTAATATTAAATTATTTATATTAATCTGGGTCTAATTTCGATTCTACTACTCAATCCCATTATCGACTCTACAGGTCATTTGAGGATGGGGGGAGTCTAACGAGTGCTACCCTTCTTCATTTTATCAATCTCCCTTATACATTCTTTTTTTTATCAATTTTACAACTTTTTTTTTATCAATTTTACAACTTAATGTAATTTCACTTCGAAATTATTGCGTTTCATTAATTTATTGCGCATAGCTTTTGGACAGCCTATGTTTATACTTCAGCAATTCTATTTTTCTATCTACTTTTCCACTATAGTAATGCAATTTGAACCTGGTTTACTACAGACACCGTTCTTACAGACGATTTACTCATGTTTAAGGAGAAGATCCGCCCTCAATTGTATTGTAGGAGATATAAATATGTTTGCATCTCTTCTTCACAAACATCGAAACTTAACATCGCAGTGTCGCAGAGATATGTCCCCATACACTTAATCACTACTCATTTTTCTTCTTCTTTACTTTCCTTTTTCCCTTTTATTTCTTTACCTATTATTTCTCGTGCCAGAAGAATTTATATTTATTTATTTCTATTTCTATCTAAACTTGCCTTTATTTTATTTTTTTTTTTTATCTTAACCCTTAAACGGGCAATGTATGATACGGCATACATAGATATACGGGGATTTTTTTTTTTTGTAATTTGTCTATACTTAAACACACTGCGAGTTGAAATGTCTTAATTTAGGGAACTTTCAGCTTTAAAAAGGTATTTTTATTTTATAGCATTGGCTATTCTGAGACAACTTTTTTAAATGTTTTCAAAACTTGTCACATGCGAACCTGCCATTTTGCAAAGGAAAAATTTCAAACCTCAATGAGCGTAAGTAAATAATTTATTTTCATATTCTAAGCTGATTTGTTAAGTTTTCTGCTTGGGGATATTGTAGAGTATATATTTTTGATAATTGTGATGGTTAATTGTTATTGATTTTTTATATATTTTATTTACTACGATTATTTTTCTTCATGTATGTTCTAACATACATTGCCTGATTTCTGCTAAACTAAATATGGCCAAAAAGTTTCCTTTTAAAGGGCGATGTATGATGTAACATACATAATTAAAACAATTTTATGTTAGAAAAAATATTATTTGTATATTTTTCCATGATTTTAGGATACGAAAAGATTTAAAATAAGACCATGTCCCTCTGTAAGAATAATTAAAATTGTGACTGCAAGAAAAATCTAAGTTTACTTTTAATGAATTAGCTACATATGGAGACATTTCAGCATAATTTATTGGCAAATTAATACATTAATTTATGAAACTAGCTTGGAAATTTAATTAATTTATGGTATTCTTGTTCTGTTTAGGTTGTTTTGCCTGAAGCAAAAGTTTCTTAACCTTCTGCCATTGTGAACATTAGTCCAATTGTGAATATTACACAGACATATAAATTATTCCAATACCATATTTCCTTTTATATTATATACCCATTAATTGTGGTATTATATTTTTAGGGTCGAGGTATATTTCGACCCTAAAATCGAAATATACCTAGTGCCAGGATGGCAAGCCCGAAACCGAATATATAATCAGATATCGAATTCTCGGACAACGAAGAAAAATTGTTTATCATGAATGAAGATGAATTAAATATTAAACAAATTATATTTTAAATGAAATTAATAACACTGCTGTTTTTCTATAGATACTACTTCAATAAATTGCTTACAGGAGTCAAATCCAAAATCAGAAGAAATATATATATGTGTGTAACTAAAGTAACAAGTATATAAACGTTATAATTTGTTTATAACCGCATAGCTACTTCTACCGTAGCTCGGTGACGCAACCTGGAACCAGCGTAGCATCTGACTACCTTACTGCTGGACTTCACTTGCCTTGTGTGGCGTGCCCTAGCTGAAACATCATAAGACCGCAAGTGCCTTCCCTTTTTTTTTAGAGAAACGTATGTTTAGCCATCAGTTTTTCATACTTCTTTTCATTTGTAATCAAGCGAATATCCATTCTATTTTTTTATTCGTTCTAAGCCCTTCCCAAAGCTTAGAACGATGCTTGGGCGTATTTGAAGACACCTAACAGACTCCTCGTATTCCATTTTCTATCATTAAAATTTTATCCTTGATAAGTTGGGTCTTTTAAGGGAAATTCAAACGCCTCACGTTTGCGATATTTCAATCCCTCCTTGGATCATTCTCTAAAACTCTGTAGTGCCAACTCTCTCCACCAAAACATCTAGAAAATTTAATATATTGCCTTGTTTGTACTCCACCGTGAATTTAATGTTTTCGTGGAATTTGTTTAATACTTATTGTAACTTACCTTCTTCGTGTATTAATAATTAAGAGGCAGCCGTCTATATATTTTTTAAAATGTTTAGGTTTTATGGGTGATTTAGATAATACTGAATTTAACAAATAATAAATGTAGATGCCACTTAAGTTAGCCGACAGCCTTCCTCCCATGGGGACTCCATTTAATTGCCTGAATAATTTATCATTATGTGTGAAATAATTGTTGATGCAACAGAATTTTAGCCAGTCTAAAAATGTACTTTTACATTTATTATATGTATGAGGCTATATTAATGGCCAGGATTTTTGAATGATTATGTAGAGATCTTTTAATGGTATATTGGTGAATAAAGATTTGATGTCAAACGATACCATAATTTCTTCTTTATCAACATTTAGCTGTAATATCCTGTCGAAATATAAAAACGCTTTTGCAATCATAAATACTGTCGTTACTAAGGTAATCTAAAGACGGATTGATTAAGCAAGATAACTTTTCTTTCGGTGAATTTATTGCGTTAATTATCGGTCTGAGAGGATAATCTTGTTTATGAGTTATAATTAGACCGTATATTCTTCCGAAATGGCAACTGTTTATGTTTAGAGATGTCTTTTGTGAATCATTAATGTATTTATGTGTTTTCAAATGTTGAAGTAATTTATTGTATTCTTTTTTAATATTGTTTATAGTATCAGCGGGGTTGTTTCTTATTAGTCTGTATGTTTTGTTATTATTTAAAAGATCTTCCATTTTAGTTTTATATTGATCTTTAGTTATAATAACAGTTACTTTAACTTTACCTGCTGTACACATAATTAGTTCCGTGTTTTCTTTTAAGAATTTGCTATGTCTAATTGAATCTTCATGGATTGCTTTATTTAAGCTCCTTACTCTGATTTTGTTATCGTACTTATGTTTTTTGTATAATTCGATATAGTATTAATTAAAACTCCTAAATCATTAGTATGGTTCGTGTGCATGTCTACCATTTCCAGTGGAAACTCGACATCCGCAATTAATTTGTATATTTCTAAATTTAAAGTTTTTTTTGGGATTTGGATTTTTTTTTTGTTCTTGGGATAATAACGTCACTTAGGCAAGTAACTCAGCCTAGAGATGGGTAAAACAGTTATTTGGCGGTAACATGTTATTACTATTCTGTTATCAGGCAATAACATGTTATTTGAGTAACAGGTAACAGCCCTCTATAACAGAACAAGGGTTCCATGCATGTTAGAACCGAGCCACCGAGCTCTACCCTACTACAGTGAAATCATTGCCGTTTATAATAAAATTATTTAAGCCTTGGTAACAAAAACAGGCCAGAGAACAGAAAGAATCACTATAACATTAACGAAACTATAGCAATAACAATAACAGTAGCGAAGTGTAGTCATATAACAATAACAGTTCATTGAATCTTGTTCTTGTTACTTGAAATATTATTGATTCCGTTGTGTTATAATATAACAATAACAGATGATCTGTAATTGTTATATAATCTGTTCTGGTATCTGAGCTGCTATAATGTGAACTGTTATTCGATAACAGGTCATTTTCAATAACATTTGATCGGGTGAACTGTTATTCTCCAATAACATTTTATTGTGAACTGTTCTGTTATTTTCGACCCACCTCTAACCCAGCCTTATGTATGTTAGTTTTTATATTGATTCAAAATAGAGCCTTCGCCTTGGTTGTTATGGCTAAATTCGTGAAGAGTTCTATTTGCATGTTTACTTTTATATAAACTTGCGTCCTTTTTACTGAAATCATCAAGGGTATTTTCAAGTATATTCTTAAGGTTTAGGTCCTCAATTTTTTTGTATAGATCAGTTGATAGTTTTTGGTTTATACTGATCTTCCAATAGCATTCCTTAATTTCCAGATTCATAAATGAAAGAGATATAGAATTTATTAATATTTATTTAAAAATCTATTTGAAATATTTTACTTACTCTATTCTTTATTTCATGTTAATGTTTAGCGGTAGAATTGTTATTTTTGTGCCAATCTCTTCTAGTCCAAGGTTAAATCTTACCCTACATTTTATAATTCATCTATTATTTTTATTTTCAATATCTCAGCTATTATTTACACATATTTATTTTCTTGGTTAACACTATATGCTTTAAGCACTCTTCTTTTCAAACAGTTCCGGGTCCGCTGGTGATATTACAGTCTTATTTTCTTTATCTTCATTTCCTTGAGAAGAATTTAATTTGATTTCCTTCTTTTCTGTTTCATTTTATTTTATTACGCAGAAACAAATTAAAAACTGAGGGGAAGAGAAGAGAGCTGTTGTTTTGATTTTACAAGGAGTGACAACTGACCACGTGAAGTGGGATCGTTTAGGTTTCTTCTATACGTTTGGAAGATATCCAACGTTTCTTTGCAAGAAGATATTCCAAGGATCACCTCTTACGCAATCTAAACAATGTCTCACAACACTAAACTTTCAAACATTATAAACAGAATATAATACATTGGATAAAACCTTCACTTTCATATAATAACTCATAAAAATTACAGTATGTACAAACTATGACATAATACTATTTAATAACTATCAAGTCACTAATTCTTACATCTGTATTGCTTATAACAATAATGTATTGTAGTTGCAGTAATGTAATAAAATTAGAAAAAAAAAAATTCGTGTGGTGTCGCGGGACACCCGGTAGGAACGAAGTTCCTTACATTTTTCAATAAATATAAATGATAAAATCACACTGCTAAGTACGTATACGTTGCTAACTACTTATACATGGCGGAGATAGAAAAGAGACAAAATTAAAAGTAACTAATGGTTTGCACCTAGCGGAGTTAAGGCAAAATTTAAAAAAAAACATTATTTGTATCATTAAAGCAAGCGTCTTACTATAAATATATATTGAATATAAGAAAAAAGTTTATAGTTAAAGAGTATGTTTGTTAAAGGATGTTGGATTAAAATGAGGCTGTTTCCTACCTACCCGACCTATTAATTTAAAATATTATAAAATATATCTCTTCCCTACTCACAAAAGCTTCTGCTTGTATCCGGTTAAAATTTTACATGCCTGTTTCAATTGTACTTTATACAATGTGTAATAAGTTTTATTAAAATCGTTATACGTTAGAATTTATACTTAACTTCTTTATTTTAAACGTTTGGGTCCACTTTAATAAATTCAGCGATCTTTATCACTTCATAAAAGTGTCGGTGTTCGTTTTACTAGAAAAAATATTTAAAAAAGTTGTTTGTCCCATTAAATAGATGAAGTTAGAATTTTTTCTTGGATTAAATACGCAGTATTATAATAATATACCTAATACATTGAAATAAGCGTCAGCACAGATCAATTTTACTATTAACAAGACCGTGATTATATTTTCGATATTTACAAAACCAAGTGACATTTTGACATGTAACAAAAATAAACAAAACAAGTCAAGGAACAGGCATCCTTAATAACATATTTTCCCGTCTTTTTGAAGCTTAAGTTTAAGCGAGCGTTGCACGTGAACGCTTGGGCGGATAACGATTTCCAACGAACTCAAACTGGCCATTGGTAAAATGAACATGTTTACCAAATTTCAACTAACTCGATGATCTTTTACTCAAGTTATCGTCATCGGTGATTTCTTGACGGATTTTGCGTGACGGTGATTTTGGTAGTTTTTTTCGGATTCACTCCCGGGCTCCAGAACGTGCCATAAGGAACTTCGTTCCAAAAATGTTTTCGGGAAATTTTCATTTCCCATCATAGTATTAGCATGAATTATTTTAACATTTTCGGACCAGCCGTTATATAGTAATTGGGGGGGGGGGGGGGGGTAATATATATATATATATATTTACCTACTCTTCAGCAGATTTCATTTGATATCCCACTCAAAATTTAAAATATTAAATTTTTAATCTTTCTATATTTTTCCTACGCCTGGTCAACAAGTTGCGTCTGTGTTTTAAATTTTAAGTCTTTAGCTTAAACTGTTGGGGAGATATGAACCGAAGAGCGAAGGACGGACAGACAAATCACCCTGGGCATAGAGAGATAGATTTAGAGGGGGGTTTAGAGGAGGATCTACGAAACCCAATAAATCACTCTAATTACAAATAAATATTGATCATTATATACTAAATAAACAGGTCAAGTGTGTGCTAGTCAGCACACAGCGAGGGTCCGTAGGCCACACTTATAGTGTTTAACTGTAAAGTGTATAAACAGTGTTTTTTTAAAATGCTAAAAAACTTCTTTGAGCCATTCTAAGGGTCTGATATTCTCAAAACACACTCTGATAAAGTATTTTTTTGCCACTGAACCGGACTACAACCATATAAATACATCGTAAAGACCATAATTATAAAAAAAAAACGTATTTTGTCAATAAAAAATAAAATAATATTTTTTCGAAATTTCCAAAAAGTGGTATCTTTACTTTTGGTCGAAGAATGTTCAGGAATTTTTTCAGATTTTTTGCACTTCACATAAGCGAGATAGAGGGGGGGGGGGGGGACACATTTGACACCCAGTTCAAACTTGCCTATGCTCGCCCAATCAAAGTTATATCCAAAGAATTATATTTTTGTAATCAGCTCGACGTACCCTTTCATATAATACCCCTCACGGTGTCGAAAAACAAAAATAAAAATTTAACGTTGAATTTGTTGGGTCTATGAGGGGTGAAAAAATAATAAAAGTGAAGAACTACTTCATGAAAATGTGGCTATATTTCGTTCCTTTAGGAACATCTTCAGGCCTTTTTTAACATCAAGTGTAGTTAATACATAAAACAGGTTTTAATAGTTCAGTTACCAAATCTCACTATCTTTTTAATTAATGTTGCTTTTTGTAATTCCGTTATTGTTTGTGTTTTAATTGTTAAATAGAAACTTTTTATAGTAATAATTTGCTTCCTCTGTGTGGAAGAGTAGTTTTAGTTGTTTATTTTATTAACTGTTGACAAATTTTTTCTTAAAAATGCTTTAAACCCTATTTTATGTATTAACTACACTTGATGTTAAAAAGGCCTGAAGATGTTCCTAAAGGAACGAAATATAGCCACATTTTCATGAAGTAGTTCTTCACTTTTATTATTTTTTCACCCCTCACAGACCCAACAAATTCAACATAAGAACTTACAGGGGACCACTACCTAATAATCTTTAAAAATTTAACCCTTAAGTTTTTTTACCCTAATTTTTTTTGAAAAATATTTCTTTTAAGTCGCTATATTTTTAAAATATGTGGGTAGGTACAAGACACATACATGCCAAATTTCAAAGTGATCGGACGAAAGGTGTAGCCGTGAGAGCACGCGAGAGGACGGACCGGACGGACAGACACACGCAGGAAATTATAAGGGTCCTTGGTTTTGCCTACGGACCCTAATAAAAAATTAAATTAAATATTATACAGAACCATTTATATTTATAATTCACTTACATCAATTAATACTAATAATAATTAATATGAGACAATATTAAATATTACTAAGTAGGTTTCTATATGTGAAATTTGAACCTACGAGTATAAGACTAGACTGTTTCTCCAAGCTCGGCAAACCTTGTAACCAGTACACCAACAAATAATAAAAAAAATATTTTGTATATAATATTATTATAGAATAAATAATTTTATTATGTATAATGTGTTGTTTCCTGGTCTATTTATTTTATAGAATCAAAGCCAAATTGTTTCTCTTGCATTTGTAAAATAATCTCTAATAAATTTTCCTTAAAAAATGTATTAATATCTCGATAATTTTTTAATTTATTTTTCCATTGATAATAACTTGCCATGTTTTTTTGTTGTTTTTTTCATGTCTCCCTTTACATTAGCTATTTCATCTCTATCGTAATCTCGTTTGGTCATTTAATTAAAAAAATTTAATTTATTCATATACTTTTTGAAATAATCATTGAGTTCCAAATCAAATGGTTGTTTGTTAAATTAATTTTTAATTTTTTGTTTTATTGTTCTCTTTGATACAAAACTCATTAAAGCTTTGAGGTAGCAAGCGACTGCAACCACTTGAAGATATTAAAATTTCCAATAATTAAATTTTAGCATGACATTTGTCATAAATGCTTACTTTGATTGTCAATTATTTACAAAATAGCTTAATCTCTGAGCAAAGAGTCCCCCCCTCCCCTAAAAAATATGGAAGGCTTAAAAATGGCATTGTTTTCAAAAGCCGGACTACAAGATAAATAAAACACGTTCAATGACTAATTTAGGGGAGGCTTTGGACGGTTAGTCACAAAACCAAAATTCAGCTTGGAAGCAGCTAATTTAAAATAAAGGTCTTTTTGGTTATCAGTGCACCGGCTTGTGCAATTTGGAACTCTTATCAAGTCGTAGCTTAAGTGTAATGTGGATTTAGCTATGATGAGGCCCACCAGTCCATTTATAGCGACCATACAATCCTGGTACAGTAGTTTGTTAGTTGTAGCATTTAACTACGACCACAAGATTAGATTATTCTCTCTCCGGCTAGCATAGGAAAATTCCCTTTTTCATTAGCCTATTATGTGCTTAATTATTGGATATGTTAGAACTGGCATATTTAAACTACTACTAAGAATGTTTTAGATATTTCAACAGTAGGCCTTTATACATACAGTAGGTGTTTACATATTGATATCGATAATTTCATTCTTTGCATCATTATAAAGTTTGATATCATTTGAAGGGAAGCAAAAACATATGAGTAAGAATTGCCGATATCGCTAGCACCGGATCAATTTGAAATCTGCTTTACTCTTGCAGCCAAGCAATAGTGTTTAACCTTTACCATTTCAAATGCGCGTTTCAAAATGTTTCATTAAATACGTATTGTTTATATTAATAATTGAGTTTACATTTACAAACATTACAGCTAAAAATATTGTATAAACCTAATTAGTTAAAGGATAAAGCAATTCGAGTATAAGTTGATTATATGTTAAAATATGCATTATAATGCAGATTTTGATAACTAGATGAAAATTATTACAAACTAAAAAGCCGCTGAAAATGAGAAATTACACAAATTAATGGATACATTGAAATAAACACGTTAAAAGGGTGGGGGTGTCCGAGAGGTAAAAGTAATTTTCCCTAATAGTGCAGAAAAAATAGGCCAACAAACAGGCGAACCTCGAACAAATTAGTGCAAGCAAAAAACTTAGTGGAGATGTTGTGTTTAGCTTTCCGTTAAGTATACTAAAATCGAAGCTCTGCTACGAATGTATGCTCATTTTCTGTTTTTTTCTTGTATTTTTTTTTTTTTTTTTTCTTTTAATTTCTTAAATAATACAGATAGAAATAAAGTTTAAAATAACATGTGTAGGGAACTATAAAATAAAGAACTTTTGCTCTTATAACGTATTCTCTAATCCTAACAGGTTTTCAGTTATAAATCATTTAGTCTCATTAGTCCATGCAATAGATACCAAATAAGACCTTATTTGGGAGAATTCTTGCTTTCCGTTCTACGTTACCTGCGAAGTTGTTTAGTTACTGTTTTTCTGTTTATTACTAGTGCTGGTGAGGAGGACAGATTTCGTGGGCATTCTAGTACTACGACCGTCTTCATGTGACCGATAACTACTCTTCTACGTAATCTTCTTATCACAAGTACCATCAACTTCCATGCCAAACCCCGCAACTTCTAAACTAATTCTTTCCCCGTCTTCCACTTCTCCTCGAAGCAACTCCTTAATGTCTATAGTCTTCCTTGTTCAGGTACAGTGTTTTTCTCAGATTGAGTCCAAAAAGAGCTTTACTGTCAAGCCCTTAGAAAATCTTTAGGAAGGGCGGACTCAACAAGAGGATACAGCATAACTGCACACGCACACTTTTCGTTTGTGACGCCTTAAGTTTCTAAAGCTCTTAAAAAAGCCTCCACTTTGTCATAAAGAGTCGTTAAGTTGTTTGGAAACTATTTTACTAAATTACGGTATTCGTCGCTGTAATACAGTTCCTCATCCTCGTCAGCCTTTTTAAATTGACTCCAAAACTTAAGGCACTCAGTCAGATCCCCGCTAAAACGCTGCCACTCAATCTTTGCTAACTAAGATTTACACGAATTGGTAACTATAATTTACACGATACTGAATGAGGAAGTGCTCATTATTATACCTATCGTCCCCCTCCTCCTTTTTAAACAACTCGGCCTCAGTAAAGTTTAACTCAACTAGAAAGTCAAGAATTTTATATTCTAAGGACTCTTTATTAACAAACTTAGAATTAACGACCTCAATATCAAGGGCACTCGGCACTCTTCCTAATCTCTTTCCCCAGACCATTGTACAAGCGATTGAAACCTTGCCGTACTGTGCTTACTTCTTTACTTGATTATCTTTTGCCTCCTGAGCCATATTGGGAAGAACCATTCAATGGGAATTCTAACAAATAAGTATCCAATTCAAAATGTCGTAAACTATTTTTAACCCTTTAAAATAAAATAAAATCATAAAGCTCTTACGGTCACGAGAACTAGCGTATAATATATTAAGAAATAAGAAATAAGAGTGCAAAAACTTGTTTAATCGTTCTTTTATTTAAAAAACAAGAATGTCGAACTTTGACATGAAACAGAAATATAAAAACAAAATCAGTTCTGCCGTATACCTCCCCCTCGAATGACTTCGTACCGTCACGACTTATCTTCCGCGGAGAATGTGACTTTTTTCTTTTTGATCTCTGGGACATCTATACTATCAGGCAGTTAAGCAGGCTTGAGCCGATCGATTGATAACCATTTTGCGTCTAAAGATTATCTATCAAAAATGTTTTGGTACCTCGTTTGATAACCTTGTAAGGTCCTTCGTATGGGGGTTTCAATGGTTTCCTTACAGCGTCTACACGAATAAAAACATGAGTACAAGTTTTAAGATCAGTTTCAGTGTTCTTGAGATACTTTCAGTGTACGATGCACGCATTCTATCATCCCATTAGCTGCTGAATGGTACGCTGTGAATCCTCTTGATTCCACAGACACTTAGCATCGTTACGTTAAAGAGTTTGGCTTCAAATTGTCGACCCTGGTCCGAAGTGACGGTTTCTGGACTGCCGAACCTAGCAATCCAATTTGAATAAAAAGCATCAGCAACTGTGGATCGTAGGCTTTCTTTGGGTCGTTGAAGGGTTTTTGAATTAATTTTTCGTTCACACTTTTGTCATTAACGTTTGGCTATATTTCGCCCCTCTCCGAGGCATAGATGTGCCTGAAAACATCATTAAGGGTACGGCCACACGAACGTTTTTTCACGCCACGTTTGAAAACACACCTAAAATATGAATCACATTGATATAAGTTAAACCGGCCCCACGGGGCGTGATTTCACGCCGAAGGAGGGAGACAAGGCTGCGTCTTCAAGGTCGCCCGCACAAAAATGAGCCGGGGTCCATTTCTTGGCTGGTTTTCACGCTAGTAAGGTGGCCACACGGGCGTTTTTCCCGAGCTACTCTACTAAATTCTAAATATTTTGACTTTTGTTTTTGTGATTTATTTATTTCAAAATGGAGTTTATTGATAGTGAGTTGATTATTTTGGAAGTTCAAAAGTACTCGTGGCTTTATGACATTATGCACCTCGCAAAATAAGTTGAGAAAAATAACTCAGCGAGAGTGACGGTGGGTTTTAAATACAATTATTTAATTATTGTAAGCAAATTTTGTCATAAATAAAGAAATAAAAACTGTGTTCTGACCTTATGGTGACTGTCAATTTTTCTTCTGCACCAATAGTTTCTCTCATATTTGTGTCTCTTTATGATATAAGATCTTTCACTGTGTTAAAAAGTATTTCAAAGGACCTCACTGACATTCTATAGTAGGTATTCGAAAAACTTGGTTTGATGTTTTTTTTAGTTTTTATGTAGAAGCATGAATTTTGCTCAGACGTATTACTTATTATGGGACTCTGACCTATTACTTATTATGGGACCACTCTTTCTGGCGTCTCCAGTGAACAACTAATGCAACACATAATACACCTACTATATCACTTGAAATTTTATTCATTCTGCATGTGAATATATTGTAGCTTCCTATCACCAACGATGTTGCAAGTACAACCACAATTGAGAAACTGCCCTGCCGCGGGATAAATCGCCCATGTGGCCAGCTTCGGCTTGATTTCACGCATCAATAATTCATTAATTAATAATTTCATCAACAATATGGTGCCAATCTCTTTTTCATTTCGACTTCAATTTGATGTAAACAATATGTACAAACTTAATAACTGACGGATATACGAGTATCATAATCAATTTTAAGTTGTTATGAATGTATTATTCACTAAATATAAACTTTTTTGTTATTTCACAACAAACAGAGTTACAGATTCACTTAGACAGGCTGCGCACGCACCTTCATATATAATTTTGATATATAACCACATGAAAAGGGAGGTTTCAAAGTTCAAAGTGACCCCCTGATCACTTTCAGCAGCAGTGTCGGGTGTTACGTAACTCCGAATTAACGTAAGTCGGGTTATTTTATGTATAATATAATATATATACATTATATATATATATATATATATATATATATATATATATATATATATATATATATATATATATATTTATATATATATATATATATATATATATATATATATATATAATATATATATACATAATTTATATATTAGAATCAATATGGATAAAGGAGAAGGGGGGGGGGGAGCTAATCCCAAGTTAATTGGTGTATTGAGATTCATGGAGAAATTTCATGATATTATGAGAGATGTGTTAGTTCATGCATAGCTAAGGAGTTTAGGAGTTGCCCTCTGCCTCGCCCTCCCTACGCTCGTTGAAATTGAATTCCGTGATTCAATCAGTCAACTGCTTAAGAGAAATTGGATGTTAAATCTCATTATTTAGCCAAACCGAAGTCTCGTCGGCTCGTATTTTACTCATTATTCAGTTCCCAAAAGTTTTGTGCCTTCTTTTATTCTTTAATTTCTTGTGTTTCCATCTTTTTTATAGTAGAAAATAAGTCGTCCTCGTGAGTGATAGATAACATGTTGGGGAACTACAAAATTAAGAGCGTCGTTTATAATAGAACTATTATTATTTAAAGAGTCCATCTAATTATTTCAGATAAATCCTCGATTTATTCTGTTAAAGCAGGTGTACCCCAAGGAAGCATCCTTGGTCCAATTCTATATTACATATACACTCCTGATATTCCTGAACATCCTGACACCAAACTCGCATATTTTGCTGATGATAAATGTATATTATCGTCTCACAAATTATCCAGAACTGCTTCTGACCATGTACAACCACATCTTTCACTTCTAGAAGCATGGCTAAAAAAATAGAAGATTAAAATTAACGAGAATAAAAGTATCCATGTAATATTCAGTTTAAGACACGGTAACTGCGAACCTGTATTCCTAAACCAAACTCCTATTCCTCACTCCCGCACGGTCCGCTACTTCGGGTTACACCTGGATCTGCGTCTAACATGGGCACACCACTCAAAACTCAACAGAGTAATAAACTTTTATACAGACTCCTACACCATATATTTAAACTCAACATGCATAACAAATTACTCATTTATAACACTGTAATTAAGCCCATATGGTCATACGGCATTGAACTTTGGGGTTGCACCAAGCGTTCTAACTCCTTACGTATCCAAACCATCCAATCTAAAATCCTAAGAAGAATAACCAAGCTTTTGATTTAGTTTTTAGGATTATAAATCTAATAGGGAGGGGGAGGGGGAAATTAACCATTAATGTTAGTGAATAATAATAATCAAACTAATAAGGAATCCTGTTATCAATAATGTTTTACTATTAAATTATTGGAAATTTTAGTTTAAAAAAAATCTGTGGGGTATTGTTTTTAAAAGTATGTTTGTTAAAAGTATTGTATTATTTGCAATGTTAAATTACCGATATTTATATATACAAAGTAATAGTTTCCATTCATGTTTTTAACATGATCTTCACTAAATTTAAGACGTATAGCTTCCCCGTACGTATAAATTCCCATATAGCTCAGTTGGTAAGAGCGCCTGTAACGGATATAAAGAAGGCCCTTGGTTCAAGTCCCGGTGCGGGGGTCTATTTTTCTCTGTATGTCTCCCGTAGTTTTTTTTTTTTTTTTTTTTTGGTTTGTAGTTTTAGTCCCGTTCAACAGCTTTATTAGGTCATTACAGGACGGGGGTTATCCGGCCACTTTACTCATCTAATCGATGAGATTAGATAATGATAGTATAAATTTAATATAAATTTAAATGAATGTCTACTCAGTGTTTTCCGCTTGAATTATCAACAAAAAAGGTAAAGAATATTCACCTTTTATTAAGTATTTTTTCAATAATTATTTCTCAAAAATTTTAAAATCAGTTCTCTTAACTAAAATAAGATCTTCGATCAAATTATACATAGATCCTCTGATCTTTCGAGCCGCAGCGTTGTGTTGAGGCTCCTTGATACGTCGACACCCTAAGCGATGTATACTGTCGAAGTTTCATAGGAGATAACCAAAAAAAGGCGGAGGATTATATAAATATCGGGTATCATAAAGACCCAGTTTACCCCCCCCCCCCCTCCCCCTACCCCTCTTCTGCTCTCTAAATACAAAGAACAACAGTAGGGCGTTATACGGGTCCCGAGCTTATATTTAGTTATGATTACTGTAGAATACAGTGACTGACACACAACGCCCTGTAATCCGATCAGCGCCTTGCCAATCCTCTCTTTGTCATCTTCAGCCTTGTTTTTTTTTATGTTATTTTTTACAAAACACACACCAATTTTAAGTTAACATGTTTCAATTTTTTTTTTTTTTTTTTTTTTTTTTTTTATTTATTTATTTAAAAAATAATAATTGGTCGAGATTGTGAACTTACTGTTTGAATCAGGTAAATAACATTGCATGACTATCCGCGGTTGGATTAACTAATCCAATTAGCAGTGTTTTTCAAACAATGTTTTTTTTTAAAAAAAAAAAAATAATAATAATGACTGTTTGTTGTCAGTGAAGACACGGATGAAATTTGGTTTACTTGTAAAGCAAAATCACATCTCAAGGCGAAATGAAGACATAAATTTTTAACCCTAAATTTGGTGGATCTCCCCCAAAATAGCGTTATTTAAAAATAATTTAAATAAAAAACATATTCCATTTTTTAGTACAATTAACCATATAAATCGCATTTATTTACCATATAAATCGTGTTAATGGTGATATTTGCAGAGGACGAGAGATTAGGTTCGATGATTTTTGGAACGAAGTTCATTATGGCACGTTACAGAGTGTGGAGCCAGGGAGTGAATCCGAAACACAACCGACTGTCACGAAATCGAGCAATGACGATAACTTGAGTAAAAGTGTCCTGGATGAGTCCGTTGGACAACGTTATCCACCCAAGCGTTCACGCGCAACGCTCGCGTAAACGTTAGCTTCAAATTTAAAATTTTAATTTTAAGACTGGAGAAAATTCTGACTTCATCTACCCTTAACAGATTTTAAACAAATTTTTTAATAATTTTTTTTTATTAAAACCAACACCGACACTGCTATGAAGTGTTAAAGATCGCTAAATATGTATTAAAGCGTACCTAAACGTTGAAAATAGACAAAACAGCTTTTAACGATATCTTACGTTCTAATGGAACGATTTTATTAAAACTTCATACACATCGTCTAAAGTACAATTGAAACAGGTATGTAAAATTTCAACCTGATACAAGCAGAAGTTTTTGTGTAGGGAAGTTGTATATTTCATAGTTCAATAATATAACTTTAAATGGGGTCTGACTGGGGGCCGTGGATTAGGGAACAATCCTGTTCCCTCACTACTCGCCTCTATACTACAATCATCCACTTTAACTATCAACTCATCCATGATTAACTTTTTTCTCAATATTCAATACATATTTATTGCAAGAAGCACCCTTCAATGATATAACAGTGCATTTATTTTAATTTTGCCTTAACACCGTACAAATTGTTGGTTACCATGTATAAGTAGTTATCATCGTATACTTATCAGTGTAATTTTATAATTTATATTTAATGAAAAGTGTAAGGAACTTCGACACCTTTTTTGTCCCACGACACCACACGTATATTTTTTTTATTCAGAAATGTTAGATTATCTAGGCTAGAAACTAGTGATGGGCATAATCGATTAAAATAATCGTTTAATCGATTATGCAACAATAATCGAATGCTCGTAATCATTTATTTATAATCGGTATATGAGACCGATTACTTGATCGCTCGAAGTTAGTTCAACTCAATTCGATTATTATTCGAAATCGTGCTCATAATCGAGTGATCGGCTCCGGGTCCGATCACTCGTAATCGAAATTCCACCCATCGCTCGTTCACTAAATATAATTTATTCTTGAATCGGACGCTCGGAATCGAAATGTCGGCGCTTGCATTTCGAATCTTTTCATAATCGGATACCTAGTCCTAGTGCCTAACCCTGTTACAATAATAACCGATACCGAGCACAGTCATTCGGAATCGGAAATCGGAATGCTGCCGCGTCCTTATACGAAACTTTTCATAATTATGAAAACGATTTGAAATTCATGGTTCTTTCCATGTATTATATTTATAACATATTTTACTTTTTAAGTAATTCCAATACAGGCTAAAAATAAATTTTGATTTCAAAACACGTCTCAATTATCCAATAAAATCTAGTAAATCTCTCTTTTGCTTAAAAACCTCAATACAATAAGTTCATAGGTTACAATTCGCTTATCCCCCTCTCTCTTGGATTAATAAATAATTTAAAGGTAATTAAAAGTAATTATATAAATAATTATAACTGTATAGTTTGAAACTTATTAAAACATATATATAATTATTTTAACATAATATGACACTAATTAAGTATAGCAAGCAATAACTAAATTAAAAAAAAAAAATTAAAAAAAAAATAAAAAAAAAAAAACAGTTTTATAGTATATAGTTAAAATACAATTGGTTAGTGCCAAAAAAGTCTAATTTTTGAAAAACTAAAATCAGCTCAATATACAAAACTAAATTTCCCTATCACTTAAAGCAATGTAAATTATTTGTTCTCTAAAATATTGTACAAGGAACGAAAACGAATGCAACTTAAATAGTGTTACTATACGTTTCCACGATGTTTAAATACGGATTGAATACGGGTTGAATACAGTTTTTGGATCTAAAGTATCTATGGAAACCTAGATTCAATACGGATTAAATACGACACCGATCCCAATACGATACACTAAATTCTGGGATCGTATCTGGATCGAGTTGCATCGAAACACCTGAACTCGATCCTGACATGCGCAGAGCGCGCGTCAGCGTATTTCTGAAGAAACTGTAGTCAAATCTGTTAAAATACGTAATAAAAAACATGGTTATAAAAGGTGAAGGTTACAAAATTATTTATAACCTTTAGCAAAAGTAACCAAGAAAAAGATTTTTTTTTTTTTTTCTTATTGAATACGGATTCAATGCTACTTATGGAAACACCTAACTTGGTAAATTGCAAATTAGGATTTAATCCGTATTTAAACATTTTAGAAACGTAGTATATGTAAGAAAGTTTTATATTAATTAGACTACGGAGAGATCAAGAAAGTGATAAGGGGTAAGAAGAATATGAAGCAGCGATTATGAGTATGAGTGTGAGTAGTAGTTTAAAGACTTTTCGTTATCGTGTCGTTTGGCGACAAAGCAAACACCCGCGCTTTGTCGGGCGTCCAGCACGGCCGCTAAGTTCCCCGTATTTTAGGTATGCAACTATATGTCTCCCCTTTTTTCTTTACTTTAACCCCCTTCTATAATAAATAATCGATTGTGAAATCATTCGATTATTAGTATAATTGATTAAAAATAATTGATTGATTGAAAAATATTGATTATGCCCATCTCTACTAGAAACACACATTTATCTCAGTGAAGCCATATGGCTACGCATAACGACAAAAAGGAAAAGAAAATCAGCCAAGTCGTGCATTAATGGAAATGGCGTATGACACTTATTTTTAAATATAATGAGTGTTGATAATTAAAAAATAAAGTTATAATATTTTTTTTTTTTTTCAGCCCAGATATAGCCGTTCAAGATTCAATATAACCACCGGATCCAGCAATTGCCTATATCCCTTGAAAATTCTGGGAATGAGGATGATGAAGAGGGAGACATTCTAGATTTATCAGATTGTCAACTTTTAGCTCCTGCTGAAATTGTAGTAGGGAAATCAGATTGGGAAAGGGGTAATTCGATAATGACTTTTACTACTGACCATTAGTACTGTAAGCACAACAACTCCTGCTTTCCCTGTTTTAGTAGCAATAGATGCTCGGGATAAAATATAGAGCAAAATAGAGAAAGCATTATGAAAAATGGATAGAGGGAGATTTTGAGCAACTCCAAAAATATTGTTTAAATTACTATTCAATTGATTTTGACTTATATCAAGGAAGACCTCATGCAATTGCAAAGTATGATCATGGGATGGGAGGGACAGATCCCATGGACCAAAATGTTAATACTTACAGGATTAGAATAAGAAATGGTGGTGGGCCGTCTTCACATGGATATTTGCCGTATCATTACTAAATGCTTGGATTGTTTATATTGTACAGGTAAAATAATAAAATTACAGTAGCAGAAGAAATCCAGGACAATGAGGAGAGTATATCGCCTCTGCAAGAGTATCTGCTGAAATTTACTTTGATCTTAATTTGTTACCGAAGGATATCATTTAATCATTGTTTAAAAAAAAAAAAAAAACTAATTACTATCAAGATAACGACTAATAATAACATGTTATCCTATTTAATTACTGTCAAATACATTTTGGAAAATGAGTACTACAATACAATATTAAACTTAAAATTCAAGTTTACCTTATGTTTTTTCTAGTAAACATACTGTGAACTCTATCTTCTATCACGACTATCCAAGGTAAAATCATGTTACATATGTAAATTATTAATATAAAATAATTAATATATTTTGTATTTTATGTTCTGTTTTTACTCGTATTAAGACAATATCGTACGCATGGACTGTAATATAGCTCACATGCTTTGATATCATTTATTTTTAAGATAAATTAATATATATATATATATATATATATATATATATATATATATATATATATATATATATATATATATATTTTTTTTTTTTTTTTTTTTTTTTTTTTTTTTTTTAAAAAACACAAATTAAATTACACAGACATGCCTCAGTTTATTGGTCATGTCTAGTAATAATACATACATTTGTTTTAGAAATCATAATTTTTTATTTTTTTATTTTACAGATGTCCTTTACTCGCTACCAAATTTAAATACATCTAGTCAAAAAAGTTTATGAGATCAATAAAATACATTTCATGAGCGTTCATAATTCTTTTTTTTTCCGCCCTAGTGCGGAAAAAAAGAGGAATTCTTCACCTTAGCGCACGATTAGCGAGATTTATTTACATTTAACAAAACTAATTTGCTGTTTGTTTAATTAAAGTAACTGTTTATATCGAGTTTTTAGTGAAAAACAATGAGTAATTTAAGTGATTATGACGAAAATAAGGAGAATAATACGCCTCCCGAAATAATTAATACGGCACAAAATAGAACTAATGAATTAATTTCATGTTAATCAAAAGAGAAATACAAACTTACATACAGGAAGTTTATTACATTTTTTTCTGTATTTATTATTAAAATCTACTATCATAGATAAAGTTCGGTACGCAACTTGTGCGAAAACTGCATTTTCCTTTGCTCGTGTGGTTTTACTATCCTCACTCGTATGTAAACTCCACATGCAAAATGCTACTTTCCGCACTAGACGCGTAATGTACTATTTCCTATTTCTAGACAATTCTTTACTAGTATGGTATAATTAAACCCCTTCTAACACCAACAAGTGTCGATATGTTACATCAACTATAGCAAACCAATGGGGTTACAATTATTATACAATATATTTTGATTAGAAGTATGCCTGAAGAAGTTATTCTTAATAACTTGTTGTGCTTACAATAGTTTAGTACAATTTCATTTTTACAAGATCTGTTTTAATATACACATCTCCATATCATATATTATCTCATTAACTTAATAAATTATCTTTATTTCGAACTTTTTCTATAACATTGTGCTTATAAGATTAAAGTAGATGTAGTTTTTTATACAAGTTTTGTATTATTTGTGTATCCATTGTATGTAGTTTATTTTCTGGTACGTGTATATATCTCTTAGGGCGATTTCATTGATGCAACATTAGGGTACAAAGAGTTCTACCGCTAGATATTAACGTTAAAAGACAATACCTTATACCTGTCACTGTTTTATAATATTGTCAAAAGAAAACTAAAATATTAAGAAATATGTGTGTGTGTGTGTGTATATATATATATATATATATATATATATATGTGTGTATATATGTATATATATAATATTAGTTTTAATTTGTTATATATCCTGCATAAAATTCATTATTTCATATCTGCTTTATGATTCATATTGTTAATGTATAGTAATATGTAAGTAACATCCAAAAATTCTCGTTTTCTTGTAACTCTTTTATTTCTAGAATTTTTGTATCATCAAAAATTTATTTTTGATATTCTACTCTTGCGTGAATAGCTAAAGCGGTTTTTTCATTTTATTTAGTTTTTTTTTTTACATTATATTTATGTTGGCTTAATCTATTCAATAGTATATGTTTACTTTGTTCTATAAAGACTTTTTTCGCAATTGTGACATGGTATTTTATATCCAATATCCATTTGTTTTTGTTTCATTTTTTGGAATTTTTTATATTAAGTTTTATAAAGCAAGTTTCGTCTATTTTATTAACGGACTTTAATTAAAATTTACTGTCATTGCAATTAAATTTACTAAAAAGTCTTCCATTTTTTCACTTTGTTAGTCCAACTAAAAAATTCTATCATTTTTGTTGGTTTATTATTTTGATTATTTTTATTTTGTTAATTAAATCTTGTGAGTATACATTTTTTGTTAATCTTGTCAAAATTTCCTCTTTAAATACTTTTTATCTGTTAATGCCAAAGCTCGATTAATTAAATTTTTAATTGCATTGTTCTTTTGTTTTATAAGGTGGTTACTTTTGATATTAAAAAGAAGTTTTTTTTCTACCATTTTGTTGCAACAAGGCCATATTTTTCTCTTATTATGGTTAAGTCTAAAAAATTAATTTTCTTTAGTTTTTTTTTCTTCTATTGTGTAAATTATGTTTTCATTTTGGCTATTAAATGGGTCTTTTCGTAATTATTATAAAATAATCATCAACATATTTACAAATAAATTAGGTTGAGTGAAATATATTTATTTCACATTTCATTTATATTTATTCATATTTCAAAAAATATATTCCTACCCATTGGGACTCCTTTTATAATTCTCTTAAAGCAAAATTTTATTCATTCTAAAAAAGCAGTTTTACATTGGTTGTTGGTGTATTGTTTTACATTATTCCATTGTTTTTAAATAATTTTGTATAGTTCTAAAATCGGAATATTGCTAAACATAGATTTTACATAAAACCATTATTTCATCCTTATCTATTTTACTACGTTTTGATTAGCTTGCATTCTTGTTAGTTTGTTTGTTTGTTTGTTTGTTTGTCCGGTACAAATCTGGCAATCGATTTCTAACTTACTTCCTGAATAGCTAGATATTTGAAACTTTTAGCATAGCTTAGAACACGATGACAATGCATTATTTTAATACTTTTAGCCATCTTTCTGCAGCATTTAATTAGTTTTCAGCAAATTTTGCTGTGCGGAAAGTTAGTTCGGAAAAAATCCGCAAGTTATTTTATTTGTTTTGCCATATCCACACGCTTTAGATTTGGTGTTGGGGAGATCCGTTGTACAAAGATTTATCCTTTTATAGGTTTAATCAGCTCTCTGGATGGTTGTCATTTATGTGAAGTAAATAAATTCGGAACGTTTTTTTTTTTTTTTTTTCACTAACATTATATATTATATAACAATAACAATTATATCATCAACACTACATACGATTCAACAGAAAATTTAAGAACGTAGTATATAAAAAGTTCTTTTTATCTTGAAATTTTTTGACTACGTTTTTATTAGCTTGCTTTCTTGTTTGTTTGTCCAGTACAAATCTCGCAATCGATTTTTAACTAACTTCCCGAGTAGCTAGACATTTGAAACTTTTAGAATAGCTCAGAACACGATGACAATGCCTTATTTTAATACGTTTAGCTATCTTTCATCAGAATTTAATTTGTTTTCAGCAAATCTTGCTGTATGGAAAGTTAGTTCAGAAAAAAATTCACAAGTTATTTTATTTGTTTTGACATATCCCATATTTACGATCTTTATTTTGATGGGTTTCAAATTTATGATTCATGACAGAAAATATAAAAACGTAGTATATAGAAAGTTCTTTTTATCTTGTAATTTTATTATAAATTTTAATTAAAAAGAATTCTTTACATCATAAGGGTTATTATGGTTTAAGAAGTTTAATTAAGGATTTAGAAATTCTGATTATTTTTTTGTGGCTGAATTAATTCTATTTAAAATTGGTCTTAGGGGAATTCCTTCTTTATGAATGTTCGGAAACCCATATATTCTAGATACATTTTTACCGTTTTTATTAAGATCAGTTTCTTCTTTCTTGTATTAATTTGTTATAATCTTTTCAAATTTCTTCAATTTTTTCTTATAAATTCTTCCTGCAGATTCTGTAATTATTTTACTCATCTAGAAGTTCTAACATTTGTTTTTATCATAATCTGATTTAAACATTAAAACTGTTAAGTTAATTTTGTCTACTTTACATACTATAAGATCTTTATTTTGATTTAATAATATTTTTGTTTTTATAGAGTTTAAATATAATTGATTTTCTATTTATCCTGATTGAATTTATTTAAATTTATTTTGTTTTTGAAAATTCATTAACTGGTTTATTAAATTAATTCTGATAGCATTAATATGGGTTTCTGAAATATTTAATCTATTAAAAGTATATTCTACATCTGTAATATATTTCAACATTTCTTCGTTATTTTTAAAATTATATATATTAAAATTGTGTCCGAAACATAAAACATTATTTATTTCTTGAGGTATATCTAAATTTGTCAAATTTATACACCAATTTTGTAAAAGTGTAATTCATCAATTTTGTCTAAATCTGATTTATCAGTTCTTTTACATTTTTATTTTATTATTTCTTTATTTTATTTTATTATTTCTTTATTTTATTTTATTATTTCTGTATTTTTTTTATATCTTTAAAGATTTTTTTAATTAATTTTTTAATTGGTTTTCAAATTTTTTGTCAATATATCAGATATTAAAGACATTATAATTTTTTATTAATTGTTATTAATTAATAACCATATGGTTATTTAATCTATCAAAACTATAATACCAGACAACGATTACTTCCCCGGACAGCGACTTTATTTAAGACCCTAATTCAAACCGTCATTGCATGGCTTTCACCCCATAGTGTGTTAAGTTATAGAAATGAAGTTTAAAGCAGAAGAATGTAGTTTTTAAACCCCGAGAACACCTTTATTTCTATTTCTATTACAGAAGCCGAGCTATAAGTGTTCAAAAAAGTGCGGGTTTTTTTGCCCATCCTGTATAATTATTATTTCTCTGTTTTTATTATTTTATTGATTTTAGCTGTAGCACTAGTTGGTTAAATTAGTTCTCAATCTATTTGTATTTTATTGTTTAACACGGTACGGTATTGTATTGTAAATATTAACTCCAGAGAAAAATGTAAATTATTAAAAGTATTTTGGAGTTATAGTTTAAACAATATTTTGTAGGGTTTGTAACGAGATGTAAAATGATTTAATTATTCGTACAACATGCATTCATTTTTTTAACCCATAGTGTTGGGTTGTATTGTAAATCTTAACTCCAGAATAAAAATGAATTCATATTATAAACGCAGATTGTTGTCTATTAATTGAATTCGGAAACATAGATATTGTATATGGTTTACACAATCATCATACCATAAAAATTATATGAAAAACTAATAATTTACCTGGTGGAGATTTTTAATAAGAATACAAGAATCTATCTACCACACACTTGTTCGAAATATTTTTATTTAACTAAACCGTATTTAAAATACACATTAAATGTACAGAAAAGATCAGCAGATTTAATCAAATAAACCATTCAAGCTATGTGAAAAGTTTACTCACTTACTTTTTAATATTATTATAATTTATAATAATTTTCATTTTAGTGATTGAGTAGTAAGCTGTATTTAAGCAATTTTGCAGCCCTACAAATAATTGTGGTTTTTTAGTAGATATATTGTGTTTCTCTCTAAAATGAAAATCAGATGTACATAAAATAGAGTTTAAATGGCAATCAGTGGCAATAATTTTAAATTGTATTAACCAATAAAAACGCAGAAATGCAAGAAAAAAAAGATAATAAAATAGTACATTACGCGTCGAGTGTGGAAAGTAGCATTTTGCATTCGAGTGTGGAGTTAGCACCCGAGCGACAGCGAGGGCAGTAAAACGACACGAGTAAAGCAAAATGCAGTTTTCGCACGAGTTGCGTACCGTACTCTATATTTACGATTGTTGGATTTTAATAATAAATACAGGAAAAAATAGTTACTTTAATTAAACAAAAAGCACATTAGTTTTGTTAAATGTAAACAAACACGCTACTCGTGCGATAAGGTGAAGAATTCTTTATTTCCGCACTAGTGCGGAAATAAAAAAAAATTATGAAACGCGCATGCGCAATGAATACAACTTCGAAAAGAATCACTTTCTACGTATCTAAACAGAGATATAATGTTTATATTTCGTATCAATCGTAGATAAAGTAATTTTTTATACTGATTTAACAAAATGAATTCTTGAATCTAAAACAGAATAAATATGTTTAAATAATGAGTAGCTATAATAAACACATTAATTATATCCAATATCACGGAATACGACCTTCCTTACTCAAGCCTCGAGACGATCTGATGTATTCATTTTTAGGACGGGGCCAATTGTGAATGATGAAGAGTGCAAGGGTAAAGCTACAAGATTATAGAGGACCTAGCCACCTGTAGGAGTGTAGGCTATGCTTTACTAGGAACAATCGTCCAGGCTCGAGGGCGATGTAGTGTGAAGGTCCAGACTACATCGGCCCTTTTATGTAATGGACTTATCTCTTTAATTCAGTTACCTTCTTATAAGCACGACAACTAAGCTCTACCAGTGTCCGCAACATATTATATCACACTATTTACATTTAGTCTACTGTAGGATTTTTCTAAAAACCTTTTATATTAACTTCGTTTCGATGAATGGTTTAAAATTGCCCATTAAATTTTCCTGCTCTACCTTAAACAATTTTAATAAACAAATTATAAACAATTTACATAATTTTTTACAATATTGATGATTACACCTAAAATAACAGGCCTCTGAAAACCAATTAATATGATGTCACAGTGTCACAAGAAAATAATAATACCCTAAAATGGCGGGATATAGCTTAAATTGCACATAAATAACCCATACATAAAATTATATACATATTATATTTATAGAAAAATAAATTGGAAATTATGTATATTTTTTGGTTGTTTTTATATCGCAGATTAAAAAAATAGGGTGAAAATTAAAATTATGAAAACGAAAATGACTATTTTTAATTTATTTGAAGGTTATGATAGTTAAGTGGTATGCATAGTATTGGACTAGTTATCCAATAACCACCCCTAATTCAACGCATTAAGCATATGACCTAGCCATTGTTGTACTTGGAAATATTAGCTTAAGTTAGTTAATTTCACTATTTGACTGAATAAATTTTTATAAACAATTATTTATTTTATAAACACATCGAAGGTAAGATTTATAACGAATGAGTTGGAGAATAAACTAATACTAAGTCAGTATTAAGATGTGTGATATATAGACTGGAAACTGGCGCGTGGCAGCAAGTCTTCCTGTATATATAGCCTCAGGAGACTTTTGCATAGTCAGTATAATGTTTAGCACATAAGGGAAGGTAACTTATATAAGTTGTACGTATATGTATAGTAATAGTTATTTATGCACCTCGGGATTAAAGTAAGCCATTATTCCCTGAGCGAAAAAGTTGGTTCTTGAGGCGAAGCCGAAGGAACCATGGTCCCTATATCCCGAAGCGAAGCCCAGGGAATTAGACTCTATAATAACTCTCATTAGCGCTAGATAGTTAATAGATAGATAATAGATAATTATCGCGAGGGGAATAATGGCACTTTACTCACGAGGTACATACAATATTTTATCTCCAGTAGAAAGAAAATACACATTTCCGTCCATTGCACAGTTTTTATGTATTATTTTAATAAATAACAATAATTTTTGGCACTTTTAATTGCAGATATAAGAGATTCAATATAAAAAACAAATAAGAATTGGCATTAAACTCAAATAGAAGGTTATTTAGATGCAGGTTATAAACAAAGATAAACATGGTCGAAAAAGCAAGTGTCGCCAACCTGATTTCAACAACTTCATTACATTAGCCATAAATTTTCTACTATTTATAAAATAATTAAGTTGCAATCTTTATTTCTTTGCCCTACTTTACTTTTTCGTCCTACTTTTACTTTTTCTCCCTACTTTTTGAGCTCAGGGATGAAAAGACTTACTTTAGTCCCTCTAAACTAATTCAAAAGCATAACCTTTTCTCCCTACTGGAGAAAAATATATTTTTATTCGTATATACAAATTATAGATAATAATTGTACTTAGGTGTTAACTTAAATGCAAATCACTGCAAGATTAGTAGTATATAAGCTTCACAGTAGTATTTACTGCACGTTACAGCGTTTAGAGCCCTGGAGTGAATTCGAAATAAACAGGTCAAGCGCGTCAGCACACAGCGAGGGTCCGTAGGCCACACTGTATAGTGTATAAACAGTGTTTTTTTTTTTTTTAATACTAAAAAGCTTACTTTGAACTATCCTAAGGGTCTGATATTCTCAAAACACACTCTGATAAAGTATTTTTTTGCCACTGAACCGGACCACAACCATATAAATACATCGAAAAGACCATAATTATAAAAAACGTATTTTGTCAATAAAAAATAAAATAATATTTTTGTCGAAATTTCCAAAAAGTGGTATCATTACTTTTGGTCGAAGAATGTTAAGGATTTTTTTCAGATTTTTTGCACTTCACATAAGCGAGATACAGAGGGGGGGGGGGCACGTTTCACACCCACTTCAAACTTGCCTACGCTCGCCCTATCAAAGTTATAACCAAAGAATTATATATTTTTGTAATTAGCTCGACGTACCCTTTAATATGATACCCCTCACGGTGTCGAAAAAAAATATAAATATAATAATACATGCTAAATTTCAAAGGTATCGGACGAAAGGTGTAGCCGTAAGAGCAGGTGACCGGACGGACGGACAGACACACTCAGGAAAATATAAGGGTCCTTGGTTTTGCCTACGGACCCTAAAAAACGACCGTCAAGAAATCGACCGATGACGATGACTTGAGTAAAAGAACCTTCAAAAGTAAAATTGGAATTTTGGGACGGGAAATAATTCCAACTTCGTCTATTTAATAAGACAAACAACTATTTAAAATTATTTTTTTCAGTAAAACCAACAGCAAGCTATGAAGTGTTAAAGATCACTAAAACTATTAAAGTGGGCCTAAACGTTAAAATAGAGACTACTATTATCGTTTAAAGTACAATTAAACAGGCATATAAAATTTCAACTTGATAAAAGTAGAAGTGTTTGTGTAGTGAAGTGATATATTGTATAATATTTTTAATGGAGTAGGCCGGGGCGTGAGGAATGGGGAATAGTCCTGTTTCCTCACTACTTTGCTTTTAACTGAAATCATCCTCTTTAACTATCAACATATCATGATAAACTATTTTGTCGTTTACACCCCCATGTGCACTCAATCCGTGAACACACCCAACAAAAATGTATCAGTAATACTAATAACATTGTATTTGATGTAGTTGTGTTAGTCAATAGAAAGAGAAAAAAAAGTGTTTCATATTAAATATACGAGTTGAATCCAAAATGTGTCTCAATACATATATACATAAATACATATATCAAACGAAATATCGCAAACAACTTTTTGTTATTAAAACCCCTGAAGGCACAATTAAAAGAAAACAGCATTGAAAATTAAAGGGGACAGCAACGAAATAGGGAAATATATAAATGAATAAATAATAATAATAATAAAAATGAATTATTTATACAATGTATTTACGCAATAAATGAACTTAATACGACAAAGAAAAATGAGGAAAATTGCAAACTGAATTTTAAAACAGCATTGTTTTTAAACAAATAAATATAGAATAAATATAGAACTAGTTAAATTTATAATTATAAAAATCTAATTTAGTTTTTATCTAATTTATAATTTTTAATCTAATTTAGTTAATTTGTTTTTATTTAGATTGTTTAATTCAGTTGTTGACCATTTTATTATTATTGTAAAATATTACTTGTATCCAAATAAAAATTAATATTGGTAAATTTATGTTCGTGCTTCTTTTTCACGTACGGTTCTACTTTTTTAATTAATTAATAGTACATTACACGTCTAGTGCGGAAAGTAGCATTTTGCATGCGAGTGTGGAGTTTGCACCCGAGCGAGAGCGAGGGTAGTAAAACCACACGAGCAAAGCGAAGATGCAGTTTTCGCACGAGTTGCGTACCGTAATTTATTTACGATTGTTGGATTTTAATAATTAACTTCGCTACTCTCTTTTAACTCTGCCATGTGGAAGGAGTTGCCTAGCTTATCTAGATTACGGGAGCATGCGCATTTGTTCCATATACCACGGCGTTCGGGCTCTTCATCTTTATGCCTAAATCACTATACCGTTACACATTCTAATAATCTTTCACGTAATTTAGAATCAGCAACACCACAATTAAAAATACTTTTTATTAAGCCTTCTTTCATGTTATCAAATTCACAATTTAGAGCCTGGTTCTTCAGCTGGGTAAAAAAATGTTCGTTCATTTCTCCCGATTGTTGTTTCTTTGTGAAGAAAATTTGTCTTTCAAATTCCAAATTCTTTTTTGGTTTAACATTTTTTTCAAATCAAATAATGTTTTTAGTTCACTAATTAGAGACTCTACTAGTTTACTACCTCTCTCATTTCTCACTCCATATCCGTAGGGTCCGACGAATTCCTCGTTTTCTGCCTTCCCTACCTTGGCATTCCAATCCCCCATTACAATGGTTATAGTGCAAGAGTCTTCATCCAGTGCTTCGTGTAGGTAATCGTAAAAGTTATCGCAATCTTCCTCCGTCGAGTTACTTGTAGGAGCATACACCTGTATTATTTTTACTCTCCCACCCTTTTTGTTCTTAGTGGTTTTCCAAATTAATTTTGATATCCTGGAAGTATATGTTTTGAACTTTACTACTTTGTTGACAATATGGGAGTTGACAAGAAATCCCGTCCCTCCTGTACTGCCCGATCCATTATAATAAAAGTGTTCTCCGTCTTTCAGAACTAAGCAGCCTTCTCCATCTCTCCTAATTTCTGAAAGTCCTATTACGTCCCAGTTAATTCTATTAAGTTCTTCCTTCAGCTCTATCAATTTGTTATCTCCAAGTAATGTCCGACAATTATAAGTGTATAAGTTACTGGTATTATTTTTTAGAATTATTTGGTTCTCTGGTTGCTATATTTGTTCTAAAGAATAATTTGTTGTTAAAGATTTAATTAACGGAGTAAGGTTTAGTTGGGTATTTTCCTGTATTATGTTCAAAGCTTCTTTTCCTTTATACATCACTCCCACTCCTTCCTTCCAAGTAAATTTCCTGTCCTCTATGTAGAGAACGTCTCTTATAAGTTTCATCCCGATGTTTAGATTTTTCTTCCTTATTTCTTTCTTAACTTGGTTCAAACAGTAGCGATTTCTTCTTGATTTGTACGTCAAGTCATCTTGTAAGGAATAGTTCGTGTCTCTAAGTTTCCAGCCTTGTTTCATGATTTTAGTTTTGTCCGAGAAAGATTTTAGTTCAATAAGGACTAATGGGTCTGAATTGGATCTATTGGGAATAACTTTTATATATTCAATCTCAATATTGTCTTTCACCTCCAAAACATTTTGAATAAACACCTTTATGTCCTCTTTGTTTATTATTTTATCATCAATATTAGACTGAGACCACCTATTATTATATTTTTTTTTTTTTTCCTTTTATAGTTGTTCCATAATATTGTCATGATAATCAACTTTTTCTTTTATTTCTGTTAATTCTTTTCTCAGCTTTATTTATCACGATAATACACTCAAGACGTATTTTCTCTATGAGAAAATTAATTTTTTAATTGAAAATTACATTAAATAGAGAACAGTGGATCATGAAATGAGGAAATGTGTAGACGCACGACGCACGGTTGAATAACTGGTAATTAGATTTTCAAAGAAAAATGTATATGATAATATAATAGAAGGATTAAATAAAGGACTGAAGGTGCATCAAAGGAGGTGAAATATAGCCAAACATGGAGTAGCAATAAAATTTATTAATACCCTAAAGACCTAAGAAAGACTGAAGATATTATATTACTCTCTTTTAGAGAAATAGTAAGAAAGGTTAGTTATAAACTTTGTATACTCACTGCGAGTGCGAGACCTTATCGACTGCGCCATGTTAAAGGTGTTGTGGAGTGAGATGTGAACACTATCACTGTTTCTATAACACTGTTTATTGATTACATAGGTACATCTAGATATCGATATAAATATATGTTATATCGATTGATATCGATATTAATATAATATGACAGCTATATGCCAATATTGATTTATTATTTACCCTAAAAGACCAAACCACTAAAAAAATAAAAATAATAATATAAATTAGGGACAAGGAGATAAGACAACAAAATAACTATGTTATTTTATTCGTTTTACCAATCTTTGCATGAATTCTCCAATATATATTTTATTGCAGTCTTTACAATTGATTTTGTAAATTACATCTTTTTTAAATTTTTCTGTTTTGTTTTTTAGATTATAGTGAAATTTATTTTTTATCATGTTTATTGGTCTTAATCCGAATGTTATATTATCACAGCCGAATTCTTTGAAAGTTTTTTGAATATTTTCAGTTAGTCCTTTAATATAGATAAGGGATTTATAGTATTTTACGTTTTGTCCTGGTTGTTTGTATTAGATTATAAATATTCATATTTTTATTTTTTTTTTGTATTTCGGATCAGGATTTCTATATTCTATTCTTTGCAATATGTTTTGTTTAGATGTTTGGCTTGATTAAATTGTGTATTTTCTTGTGTAACATTGTCACCGTCAGATTTTCCTCCTGTTTAAACTATATTATTCTCTCTGTACTATATTTAGTTATGTATGTTTGACGAAGACCGCGATTGTTACATATATTTCTCTTAGCCTTGCTTAGTACCATTTCTCTCTCACCAGTATCCTGACTAAGTAATATTTCTAGTAGTCTATTTTGACGGTCCATTTCCTCCTTCCTTCATTTAGTATTTATAAAATCTTCCACTATTTGTTCATCATGAATAATTGTAGCGAATTCTCGAGCTGCAATTAATTGGGGGATTAAGTTTTTTCTGATTGCTCTTATATATTAAGGGAAATCTTCTTCAATTCATATTTTCTTCTTATTTTTCATCCCAAGGGATTTCCTCTTTAGTGAAGAGAATATAACACAAATTGGTCCGTTTTGTTTTTCCAGTTTACAAAAATCTCTTTACACTGTCTTTATCAGATTTTTCTATAACTATTTCAAATTTATCTTTGAAGCATTTCAGTAAAGTATTTTCCAGTTTATCCAAGCTTTTCACTCTTCCATCTTCCAACCCATGAATTATTATATTCTTATTTCTAATAGTTCATTCCAGACTCTCAATTTAATTTAGTAAAAAAACACATTTTATTTAGTAAAAGTTAAATGCCATTATTTTGTTAACCAATATTTAAATAAGAAAACTTCATTAATTATATAATTATATATACATATATATACATATATATATTTATCTATATTATTATATTTATATAATTATATTTTCATTAATTACATACTATGTGAATACGTTCGGAGCACTATCTGGTAGTGGTAAGTTGTACTACTCATATGGGAATTTATATTTTATTTTATTCCAGAATACATTACCCAACAAAAACATTTGTGTAAAAATATAAGCCAAGTCTAAAAAAAATGATTGCATACGAGTCTGCAAGACAGTGAGACATTTTCATGTAACGCTTTTTGGTGTCGTGTTTTGGTAACGCTTGTGTAACGCTTTCTGCTGTCGTTTTTTGGTAACGCTTTTCGAGTTTATGTGCCAAAGTAAAGACATGAAAAAGTCAAAAAATTCCAGCGTGCAGATTCTTTGAGCGTTTGTAAATTAGGAAGTAAATCGAATATATTTAGTGCACGAAGAAAGAAAGTACTTTTCTTCTTTTCTAGTTTATTAAGAAGTAATCTTTTTGCATCTTCGCCCATATTTTTATAATAAATGCAAAAAAATTATAGTTTAACAAAAATAAAAAATAATAATGTAATGTAAAAATAAATTTTATGTATATTAGTTTATTAGGAATAAAATTCTAAGGGTTATGGCGTTTGCCCGATGCGACTACTGGAGTGGTAGCGAGAAGCGAAGAGAGTGAGACGCGTGGTAGGTTGCCGATCGGGAGGGCAGGGGTGGATAGGCCCTACCAAGCGCGGTAGTGGGAAACACTATACCTACTGAGAGCGGGCATACTCGATTGAACACCTCCTATATCTTCCTAACTCCCTGTTCCTATATCTTCCCTACTCGTGTAACGCTAGTTTTTGGTAACGCTTTTCGAGGTTATGTGCTATAGCCAAGACTCGAAAATGTCAAAACTTTCTCACATAATTATTATTATAATGCATATTTATAAAATGGAATATACAATTTGATCAACTGGTGTTTTTTTTTTTAGATTTCCTATATTATGCTGCTCCAAATAATTTAATCAACAATTTAATCGTGTGGTTTAGCAAGTCTCCCCCTGTCCAAGTAAGTTCTACTAGGTCCAATTTATCCAAATCCCAAGTCCAGTACAAGTTGATACAACATGATACACCTTGAAGTAAATCTTGTAGAGAATCGAATTGACTTATTCTAGCTTTATTTTTGGAATTTGAGCATTGACTAATTAAGCAACAGGGACACAGAACTTTGAAATTTCGCTGAAAATCAGGGGTTTGTTGTACAGAGCTGAGATTGGTATCATTCGACGAAATATTCTACTCTCTACAAAGTGTTGTATGGTACAAAGAGTAGTATTTGAGAATTTTAAGGATGAACGTCCAAAAAATGTTTTTTTTTTTTGGTTTTGCGAATATCTTGAAAACAAAACTATTCCGGATCCACGTTTATAGAAACTTTTTTGTCCAGCGTCAAATTTTTTATTTATTTATTTTTTTTTATGAGAAGCTGATTGATTAAAAATTGACGGATTATTGGTTGAGATCCTGTCCTAATAATTTCTCTCCTGGTAACATTCAATCCACCATAATTCAAAAACTAGTCTTTTGATCTTAAACTTTAATTGTACCATTCGGAAGCTTATAAAAAGCAGAAGTTTTTCCTGAATTTGCCACGCTTCGAACATTCGTCAATTAAGAGTAGAAAACCTCTGTAATTTATGTGGTCGAAATTTAAAATAAAACTTATTAATTTAACAAGACTAAAAGATGCTTACCAGCAGATAATTTTAAAATCAGTGAGTTATTCTGAAAGGGTTTTTATGCTCGTTAATAATTTATTGTCTCTGAGCCCGATCCCTCTATCTCATTTAGTTTTTGAGATATTATGGATTTTTTGAACATTTTCTTGAAACACTTTGAAAAAAGAAATAAATCGATATCTTTAGAACTATTGAGAAATGCCCATTTTTTACTTTATTCATATGCCCATATGCTTACTTGAAATGTTTTGTTGCATTTCACCCATAGAATCTACGAGTTTCATTATGACATTTTATCGCGGGTCACCCTGTATATATCTTAGTCTGGTCTTGTCTGGGTTTATATCCCTCTATATCTTAGTTCTATTTCAACTGGCTATCTCCCCCCTTTTTGCAAATTAGGGAAAAAGGCTCTCAAACCTTATAAAAATAGTCTACTACCTCCCACCCTCGTACACATATCAACCCTTCTCAAGACACTCCGGTCAGACGAACTAGTTATTATTTACTGTACGAACTACTTATTATTTACTGAGTCATCTCTTGATGATGAGTCGTCCTCAGAGGTAATTAACGAGTGATTTGATTTGAGTGACCTGTAGAAGAGCCTCTTCGCTGTTATTGTGGATTCATCACAGTCTTCAAATCAACAAAGTGAGACTGAATCAGTTAACCCCCATGTATTTTTTATATATTACATTGTTTCTTAAAGGCTTTAATAAATTTATTCAACCTTTTATTTTTAGCTTTATAATCCTTTTTCATGGCAAATTTCATAATTTTAATTATCCTTATAGTTTGTTTATGTCTTAAACATAATATATAATTATTTCTAATTCTTTTTTTCCTTTTATGATTTATATACTTTATTATTATTATTACGTTACTTTTATACCAACTATTATAACCCTAGAGGTTGGTCCTTTGAAACTCCTACCAGCGACACTTACATCTTTCGTGGCTGATGATCCGCCTAGTTTCGGTGCGGACTTATCGAAACGTGACACACTACCTATATAATTTCACGTTTTCTAGGATTGCTAGAAGAACCTTAGAATTTTGATGAGTCAATTAGTGAGTGTCAAAATAACAAAATTTTAGGCTCTATATTTTATGAACCAATATAGGTAGAGGTGTGAACTCTTTTGTCCTGGTTCTGTTTGTAATGAAGGTCTAATTTAAAATTAATTTTATACAGCCAAGTATCTTTAATAAGAAAATAGAGAAGTGTCCAAAATGCCTTGAGATGGTTCCGGTAAAGGATAGTACGGCTGTGCTCGACTTGGTCGGGGCACTACCGTGCCCCCAGATACAATTAATTGCTATTACTATATTGATATGGAGTTCGATCTTGAGAGCCATAAGTGTTTGCGTGGATAACTAATCTATTTTGATTACAAGAATGAAACTGTTTTTAAACTCTGATTAAGAGGAAACAGTCAAAACTGTAATTATACTCTTCTGTCAAAGTGTATTAAATGAAAGGACTCAAAAAATGAACGTAACTTATCTACGACGAGGATAAACCTAAGCATTGATCCAGGTAAATTATTATAATATAAACGTAATAAAAAGTGTAAATAAACTTTTACTCATGCAAAAGAGACCTCGAAACTAGGAAGGATAAAATTTTAAGTCATGTAAAAAAATAAAAATAAAATAAACCAGAAAAGTAACGGAAATTGGAGGGAAATAAAGAAACCCTATCATTTAAAAATTGGAGTGTGCAAATTTGCGGACAAACGACTCTCTAAGACCTAGGGTAAACTGTCAAAATTAGCTGATCAAAAGACCAAAAAGGGTAGGTATGAGGAAGCAAGGAATCTAAAGAAAGAATGACAAATCCAATGCAATATCATCCCCCCCCCCTCTCATGAAACAATCTTAATTTCCAAAGAAAGTTAGAACTATACTCATTCATGAATAACATAATAATAATGGATAATGAAAACAAAATTTCAAAAGAATACTTTTCTCCTAGGAATTTTAAAAGGAAAAAAGAAGAAAACCACCACGAAAAGGAAGATAGCAATGATATAGGAATATTCACACTGGAGCAATGGTCTGTAACAATGGGAGCACTCCTAGACTCGAAAAATTTAGCTAGTAAGAAAGATGTGGAAGACATAGTTTCTGGCCAAATACGAGTTCTTTTTGGAGAAAACAAAGATAGGAATCTCGAGAACAGCAGAACTGTAGTTGTCACCCTGAGCAATGAGTACAGGAAGAAGCATATACTAAGGAAAGCCTGGAAACTACATGGATCAAGCATTTCTCTACAGGAAGATTTAACATCAATATCTAGACATGAAAGATACTATCTGATACAAATAAAAAGCAAGTTAGAAAACTCAAGTAAGAAATTCACTTGGAATGAACAACAGGGCTTAATACAGAAGGGAGAAAATGGAATTTCCATGTTGAAGAAGATCAGTGGATATGATACATCGGTTCTGATATCAAATCTAAAAGAGGGAAGCTATAATACATAGCCATTAAAGGAAGAATAATAAAAAATACAGAAACATGATATATACACGTATAATTGCCGTACCTTAAGAGATCGAACGAAGATGATAGAACTAATGCAAGAGCTAAAACCCTTAAACTGGACTCTAATTGGATTGGCGGAAATGAGAAGAGACGGAGAAAGATGCATACAAATAGAAGATGGGGCAAGGATGTATTATAACGGTAGTAGCAGTGTTAGAGGAACGGGGTTTTTAGTAAATCACACAATCGCAAATGAAATTAAAAAATTAAAAACTTATACACCCAGAATTTCAAAGATTATATGGAAACCATCATCAAGGACCATAGGAAGGATAAAAATCATTCAAATCCATGCACCAACAAGCACTCCAACTGATGAGAAGCTCAACCAATTTCTTGACAATCTGCAGCTGACGATAGAAGAGGATCCTTGTCGCTAAACTTTGATGATTGGGGATTGGACTGCTATTGTAGGTTTGAAGGAAGGAGAAGATGAAGAGATAATAGATAATTATAAAATTGAAAAAAGAAATGAGAGAGGAACCAAAATGGTGGAATTTGCACTATCAAATACATTTTTCATTATGAATACGCATTTCAAAAAGAAAACGACTGATAGGTGGACGAAGATAAGTCCAGATGGCAATAAAAAATGAAATTGATTACATTGTAAAGAAAGATACAGAACGCGAATTTAAGAACAAATACAGGACGCGATCATAGAGCGGTAAAGGCGGTAATAGATTTGGAAAAAAGCGACGTTGGAGAAATATAAGAATGAATCAAATTAGTAATACTAATATAAATTTCAACAAAATAGTAAATATGAGAAATACTGGAAGAAAAATTACAGCTTGCAATATATAAAGAAGATATACATGAGAACTATACACTGGTGAAAGCAATTAATGATGCAACCAAAGAGATAAGTGAAATGGAAAATAATATAAACACAAATAGAAAACACAGAATACCAAGGGAACATATTAATGAAAAAAAGGAGGAGGATGAAGCTGAAGGATAGCAACAAAGAATAATTTAACCAGATATCAAAACTAGTTAGATCAAAAATAAAAAAATGGTTAGAAGAGAAGAAGATAAATGAAATAGAGAAGAGCTATAGAGAATGGTTAAAGGTTAAGACGATGCTGGGGACCCGAAGGAAGACAGAATAAAATAATCACGGGAATGAAAGACAGCGAAGGAGTAATGCAAAGAGATAAGAACGGGATTCTCTGTATAATTTGCGATTTTTATAAAAACCTGTATAGCATGCCAAAAAATGAAATGAGAAAGATTAACAAACAAAAAGAAGAAATGGATCAGGAAAGGGAGAGTAGTGGTAAGACCGTAAATTGCAAATTGTAGAAATACTGAATAGTGAAACTAAAAATGTAATTAAAAATCTAAAATCGGGAAAGGCAGACGGGATAGACAGAATAGTTTATGAAAAGGTGAAAGTTTAATGGTTTGTTTAATGAATGTTTAAAACTATCAGATATCCCAGATGACTGGATGAGATCTGAACTGTTACTTCTCTTTAAGAAGGGCGATAGAGCAGATATCAGAAATTACAGGCCCATAAATCTACTATCAGTGACCTACAAAACATTCATGGGAGTAATTACAGAGCGGATAAAACCAAAATTAGATTTTAACTCACCTATAGAGCAAGTTGGTTTAAAAAATGGGTTTTCAACTAACGATGCCATTTATGTAATACAACAAATGATATCCAAGTCTCATGAATATCATTTTGAAGTGTGCTTATTGTCTATAGACTTCGAGAAAGCTTTTGACAGTGTATACCATGAAGTACTCATCGAATGCGTAGTAAAAAATGGAATTGAACAAGAATATATAAACCTATTAAAAAGTATTTATAAGGGATCAGAGATGACAGTATGCTTCCAAGGAGGAAAAAGGAACGTGCCCCCTAGGAAAGGACTTAGGCAAGGGGATGTGCCATCAGCTAAGCTATTTGGGATGAGTATGGAAAATGCATTTCCAAACTTAAACTGGAAGGAATATAGCGTTTAAATTAATGGAGAAAGGTTAAATAATAGTTTGCAGATGTTGATGTGTTAATAGGAAAGTCGGTAGATTAAATAAATTGCATGGTGAGGGATTTAGTGAAAGAAACTGTGTTGATAGGCCTGAAGGTTAATGCAAAGAAGAAAAAATTCATGGTAATTAATGGTTAAGAAAACGAAAGCCAACTTTATATCAAAGAAGAGACAATAGAGGCAACGGCTCAAATGATATATTTAGGACAACTAATTTCAATGGAGGAAGGCATCAGTAAAGAAATCGCAAGAAGGATTGGTTTAGGATGAAGAGCTTTCAATAAGCACAGGCTGTTGTGCAGATCAGAAGTAGACATAAATGAGAAAGTTAAGCTATGGAAGAGTACTGCGAAGCCAGTTATTTTGTATGGCTGCAAGACATGGAGTCTTAATAAAATTTATATAAATAGATTAAGGATAGGAGTTAGAGAAATGGCAAGAAGCATGCTCAAAATAACAAGAAGAGGCAAGATGATTAACCAGTAGATAAATGAAAAGACTAACATAGGAGACATAGCTAAAGATGCAATAAGAAGAAAATGGATATGGGCAGGGCATCTAGTATGGACCAACGATGAAATATGGATAAAAAAAAGTTATGAAATGGACACCGAGAGAGTGGAACATGAAGAGAGGAAGTCCAAAAAAAAAGGATGGGATAAGGAAATGAGAGCATGTTGTGGAGAGGCAACATGGAGAAGAGTAGCATTGGAGCGATCGGAATGGAGGTGGATGAGTGAAGTGTAGTGCGAGAAATGGTTACACAATGATAAAAAACAAAAAATAAATTAGTATTAAAGCAAAAGAGAAGAGAAATTTAGAATTAAATAAATTAATTGAAATAGTATTTATATTAAAATATAAATTCGTTATAATTAGGTCATATATAGGGCTGAATTCGAAACTTTCCACAGCATGTGTGGGCTTTAAGAGTTGGAAACAAAGGAAAATGGGAGACAAAAGTGCAATATGTATAATATCTATGCACACGTAATTAAGAATGTTTATTATTATGTAGTATTTACGTATGTAGACTCAATAAATTAAATATTGCTATGATATTAATATTGCTATACTATATTATTCCAATTGGACATAATTAACAAACATGAAGTGGTAAGGGTTTATATAAAATATTTTTTTCCATAATTTAGTTTTTATTGATATTTTTATTTTATGTTTTTTATCCTAATTTAGTGATTAAAGATTTATTAAATTATATAATTGAAAGTGTATTTATGTACGATAATTTAGTTATTAAGGAGTTATTAAATTATATAATGAAACGTGAATTTATTTCAAATAATTAAATTTAATGTTGCTAAGTATTAGGACATCTCATTGTTACTATTTATTTTTCTTATACTGAAATTTAACTCATCTGTTTTATTTTAATAGTGATTAATTTATTTTTATCTTTTAAAAATATGATTATAATTCTGATTAATGTTGCCTGAATCTGTTTTGTGATTAACTGTCTCATCTTGGTTTTTAAATATGTGGAACGCCTCAGGAATTGACTTCATTAGATTAGTATTTTTATAAAAATCAAAAGAATGTGTTATGTGCATGTTAATAGCTAATGCAGTTTTCTGATTTTTATTCGATTATGTAGTATTGTTGTGAGTATTGTTGGTAGTATCCTGGATACATGCCCTTAGCCCTTTACTTCGTTTAATTTACCTTGGATTCAGCTGTCAAATTATCTTCAACAAACGATTTAGATAATTCGGTCTTATATAATGATTATTAAGTAAATGTATTGTTTTTTCCTTAGTACTACTTAACTCTTTTAGTAAAGTTTCGTTTAATAATCACACCGATAAATAGAATCCCTTGTAAACAGTGCTTGAATTTTATTCTAGGGTTAGAGGATATGAAATTAGGAAGGAAATTATTCCGATTAAAGGCGGGTTGGAAGCATCGCGCTCATTTACATATTAATGACAATATCGGAAATTCATACCCCTACCCCTCCACTCCCTTCGGTCAGTGGTATGGAAAAAAACACCCTGAAATTCATAAAATTTTGCATATAATACTAATTATAATTCCCCTAGTAAAAATTATTAATTGGTCCTCGCTTTTACATGCTCGTATATATGAATCAAAATAATTTCCTAACAAATGTTTTCTTTGTAACATTGCCAAGTATAAACTACTACTATAAACAAATATATTTAGCTAAGGTTTCCAATAAAATAAAAACATAATACTAATCCTGTTTTGCAGAGTCTGCGCGTGAACTGCTTAGACGGACGCCACTAACTCACTATCCTGAATAAACGGTGACGTATAGTATCTGTAAACCAAGTATTGGTAGCCCGTCTCATACTACATAAGCCAATAATGCAATATCAAAGGTGAATATCTCCAAGGGCCTGGTCCTTTTTCACTATTTTTTTTACAAAAATATCAACAAAATATGATATATATCTGGATTCCTGTCCTTCACAGGTTAATAACTGGGGTTAACTGTAGTAACTGATGGAACTTTAGCATTATATTAACCCGGCAGTCGTACTTACCACGAGTGGAGTATTGTACTACGGACGATGGTGCGAAACGGTCACTCATTGGAAGTTGTTGTGGAGTCCACGCCCGAAATCCTCAAACTATGTATGAACATACTGGCCTTCTTGATATGATCAGGAAATCGACCAACAATAAATATAACCCAAATATGACTTATACAATTAAAACGACCCGCTAAAATATACAAAAAGAAAATCTACCAACATGAAAATAATAAAAATGGAGTACAAATGGATGCAAATTTTTAGTTTTCAAAGCTATACCGCTGGCCAATTTACTACGCCTATAAACTAGTCTTAACTTTGGGCACTTACTACCTAATCCTTA